>QJPP01001899.1:0-30940 GCA_003996215.1 Jaltomata sinuosa
GTTAAATTAGGAAAAATGTCATTTTATGCTGAACGAGGGGATAATATTGGGACACAAAATATCCGAATAAAGGGCTTGAAGTTGACCAAGATAAAATTGAAGTTATATCCAAGCTACCCCCTCCAAAAACTGTAAAAGGGATAAGGAGTTTTCTTGGTCATGTCGGATTCTATAGGCGCTTCATCAATCGGATTGGTTGAAACTGTTCGAACTTATGTGCGACGCTAGTGGTGTAGCGTTGGGGGTTGTACTAGGTCAATGAAGAGAGAAACTCTTCAACCCAATCTACAATGCGAGCAAAAATTTGAATATCGCTCAAACAAATTACACCGTGATGTTGGCTGTGGTCTTTGCTTTTGAGAAATTTCAAGCATATCTTTTAGGAACCAAAGTTGTGGTGCACACTGATCATGCAACACTAAGGTACTTGATGACTAAGAAGGATGCCAAGCCGCGGTTAATTTGATTGGTATTACTCCTCTAAGTATTTGATTTTGAAGTAAAAGATTGGAGGGGTTATGAGAATCAAGTGGCTGACCACCTGTCAAGACTAGAAGAAGAAGGGAGACCCATAGGGGAACTTGAGAGAAATGAATCATTCCCCGACGAGCGCATTTGGTTGCTTCGCATGATCTTACTCCGTGGTTCGCTGATTTCACTAACATTTTAGCAAGCGATTTGCTTTTGGATGGGTTGAAATCATATCAGAAAAAGAAGTTCTTTCATGATGTCCGGAAATACTATTGGGATGAGCCTTACCTATTCAAGATTTGTGTTGATGGAATGATTCAGAGGTGCATCCCTAAAATTGAAATGATGCCTATTCTTGAGGCATGCCACTCTCTTTATTAGCCGAGAGTGGTCACCATGGGGATATGTGCACGGCTTTAAATGTGCTACAATATGGATTTTATTAGCCGACTCTCTTTCAAGATGCCTATGATATGGTAAGGGCATGTGACAAATGTCAATGCAAGGGGGGCGTGTCTCGGTGCCATGAGCTTCCATTGACACCAATCCTTGAAGTAGAATTATTTGACGTATGAGGGATTGATTCATGGGCCCATTTGTAAGTTCATATGGAAACACTTTCATCTTTGTGGTGGTGGACTATGTCTCAAAGTGGGTTGAAGTTGTGGCATTGCCTAACAATGAAGGCAAAAGTGTCACCACTTTTCTAAAGAAGCACATATTCGCATGGTTTGGCATCCCCCGAGCCATCATTAGTGATGGGGGTAAACACTTCTGCAACCAATGGTTCAGCGCTCTCCTTGAAAAGTATGGAGTCAAACATAAAGTCGCTACTCCCTATCACCCACAAATGAGCAGACAAGTTGAGGTATCCAATAGGGAGATAAAATCTATTCTTACTAAGTCAGTAAACGTCCATCAAACGGATTGGTCCCGAAAGTTAGACAATGCTCTATGGGTGTATCAAACGACATACAAAACCTCGATTGGTATGTCTCCCTATCAAATGGTCTTCGAAAAGGCTTGCTATCTTTCATTAGAAATTGAACATAAAGCTATATGGGATTTAAAGAGGCTAAATTTAGATTAGGAAAAAGCCGCCCATGCTAGAGTTGAGGGCCTCAACAAGGTAGATAAGTTCTGAATGAGGTCATATGAGAGCACAACAATTTATAAAGCGCGCATGAAGCATTATCACGATCAACAAATTCTAAAACGAGAATTCTTCCCTAGAGATTGGGTCCTTTTGTTCAACTCTAGACTTTGACTCTTTTTGGGGAAGCTAAAGTCAAAATGGTGAGGCCCTTTCAAGGTGTGTCAAGTATTTCCAAATGGTGCAACAGAGCTTAAAGCTGAGAATGGTTCAACTTTCAAGGTGAATGGGCAGCGAGTGAAGAAGTACTTAGGCATTCCAAAGGAAGTCGCTTGCCTAAAGGCCATTTACTGAGATGAGCCTTGAATGGGAGGTACTATTATCGAGCCATGACGTTAAACCAAGTGCTTCTTGGGAGGCAACCTAAGCATTTTGATTTTTACTTTCTGTATTCTTGCTTTTTGGTATTCTTTTGTGTGTTGTATTTTGTTGGCATTGTAGTTAGGAACCAAGCTAAGGATGTGGGAGCTACGAACAGGATATACGATGCCCCATGCGATCGCACATCAGAAAGTGCACATCGCACAGCTTGTCGCATAGTTAAAATAGAACACCGCAAAGTTGGGAGCCTTAGCATGCGACTGGTGTGCAGTAGCATCATTGATTGTGCGGGTTACACACCAGTTTCACACTACATAACATAAAACTGACAGTTTCACCTTGAATTCCAAGCCACCATGCAATCGATGGGGAGATTCGCACCCTTCAAAGTGCGTATCGCACGTCTTTTGCACAAGCAACAAGCAGACTCTTGGTTCTAATACCCCATTTGTTTGTGCGACTGAAGTGCGGTCGCACCCACCTTAGTGCATTTCGCATAGTGTCCCTAAGGAGTACTATCTTTTCCTATATCAAATAACATTAAGGACAATGCTCCATTTATGTTTGGGGGTGCTTTAAATGTGTATCGCCTTGTTAATAGTAGTTTAACAATAAACTCTGAGGGTTTTCTTAATGCCAAGGTTCTTTCCCAAGGAGCAAATGTTTTCTTCATTTTCTTTTTCTATTTCTTTTGTTATTTTTTATGTCGAACCGAGTTGGTGTTTCCAAATGATAGATTGAGAGGAGACTTTCTTAAGGGAAAATGCCAAGTTTTAGTCTAATTTGAGTCCATAGTGTTCTTGTCTCAAAATGGACCCACCGAAAAAAAATCTTGGCAAGACGTTTTTGAAAAAGAAAGGAAAGAGGGAAAATGAAATTTTGAGGAAAGCATTCTCTTGTCATGATTTACACCCTCTCATTTTGGCTTGATCAATTCACAAACGAGTGTGTAATGAACTCAGAATAGTTTGTCAAAAGTCATTTGTCCTAATTGATCTTGAGACTAATGAAAGAAGTCTTGTGGCATGATGCCTTGTGTGGTGAGGCTTTACCTTGATTATTGTGCATGCGTGTTATCTAGAACTTGACCCAAATGTGATTCAAGGCAAAATGATAGGTGTGACTGAGCTTGAAAAATGATCTTAGGCCCTTTTTGATAGTCACTTCACCCAAATGCCTCCCTTCGACATCGATCCTAGTGAACCCCTTTGAGCTTGTGACCATTCCTTGGAACCTTCTTTAACACCTTGACCTTTTTAGAACCTCTATTTTGGCACCTGTCCTCCCTAATTGTTTGAAAATGAAAAGTAGTCTAAAAGCCTAAGTTTTGGGAGGAAATGAAAAGGCAACATAGGCAAATGCCTAAGTTTGGGGGTGTATGCGACCAATAAGGAGAAGACAAAAGATGCACTCCAAGTGCAAGGTAGCACCTTAAGTTTGAATTAAAAATTGCCCCAAAAAGTTCAAACCAATAAGCAAAATGAAAAGAAAGAATGGGTGCTACCATATGAAGGCGATACAAGGAGTCTTGAATGATCATGATTGAAAAAGAGAAGCTTAGGTTGTGAGAGGGAGAAATTAGGTGAAGTCAAAAATTCGAAAATATGAGTGGTGTTCAAAGTAATGAGAAAGAGCATTAGGGAGGTGTAGTCACTTGAGCTATATGAAATCCTCACCTTAGCCCTATCCAACATCAGAACCCGCAAGTCCTTAGAGATTTCAAGCATGATCACCCTACATTAGTGGCGACTTACATGATGGGAAAGCCTATGGTTCAACATGTGTGACTTGAATTTCCTTGAGAGAGTGAGAGTCTTCTTGGTTCTCTTATAATCCCTTTGATTTGTGAATTGCATAATTGTGAGTGGGATTCTCTCTTGTGGTGAGTGGTATCATTAACTCGAATTGAAACATGAAGTCTCTATTTCATTTGAGAGGAATGAATGAGACAAGTTGTGTGGCAAATCTTGAGGCAAACCTTAATGGTCCATGCCAATGACTTGAGAAGCTTGGTATCTTGTTTTGAATGAAAAAAATTCCCTTGCTTTTGAATGAGAAATGAAGTCCTTTTGAAAAAAGTTTTGAAATGATCAATTGCCTTGATGATGTGGTGATTCAAATTGAGATGAGCATAATAGTTGAGTCTTTTGCTTGAGTCTTATTGTTTACCATTTTCTTAGTTTTTAGAATAGAGTAGTCTTTGGTGCCTTGATTGAGTTTTAGAGCATAATTCATTCCTTACCCTATGAGTATCTTAGTTGAGGACAAGCAATAGTTCAAGTTTGGGGGTTTGATGAGTCAGTAATCTACCAACTCATTTAGCCTTTAATCATGAATTATTGTTATGTTTTGATAAGATTTAGAGGTTCTTATGGCCCTTATTGACATGAATACAGGTACTTTTGTCTGAAGATGGAAAACGAGGAATTGGACCCAAAAGAGCTGAAAAGGAGTTGAAGTATGAAGGATTGAACAAGCTGGAGATTCTGCCAAGAGGTGCAGACCTCGTGCGACTCGCATATCATGAGGTGTGATCTGCACCTCCCACCGCACAAGGCTCAAACATTGGCTGAAGAATCTATTAAGGGATGCAGTTGTTGTGCAACGCGCACAAGGTCTGGTTTCGCACCGCACTTCACACATAGACTAAAGATTGGATGAAGCTTCTGGTGCACAATTGTGGAGCTGTGCAACACGCACATTGTGACATGCGAACCACACGTTGTGTCACGTGGCTCCCAAAGGGCATTTTTGTCCATCTCTATATGACGAATTGGGAACCTTCTAAAACCCATTTCAGGCATAATTTTAGACAGTTCTGAATAGTTTTGAATAGTTTTTGAAATAGCTTTGAGTAGTAAGCATGTTTCTCTCCCAAGGCAAGAAAGAGAGTTTCAATCCATTCTCTCAATCTTCAACCTTGGCTTGTAAATTTGAGCTTGGATATTGGATTCTTGCTACAATTTATGGAAAGGAATTTGAATTTCCCTATGGGTATACTTTCTTTTTTTCCTTTAGCATGAGTGGCTAAGTTTCCTTTTCTAGGGATGTGTTGATAATGGGTGCTTATTAAATGGGTATGGGTGTCGCTAATTTGTGTTTATAATTGCTAATACGAAATGGGTCTAGTGATGTCACCATGTTTTAATTCAAAAATTGATGGTTGCAAACATTGGTTTACCTTACTTGGTTGTATTCTTGCTTGAGAAAGAAGTTTATAATTTCATATGTGAAATTGCTAGTGGGTACTTGAGATTCCATCTAGATTGAGGCTAGAAATAGCTCAAATTGTCGGAAAAATCCATTTAATGGTCTAAGCTAGAAATAGTGTGACCTCCCCAAGTATATGTTGGTTGGTTATTGCCTAAAACAATGGTGTTTCAATAAAAACCATTGGGCATATGGTTGTTTGATCGAGAGATTAACAACCATACCTAAAACCAACGCTATCCATGTCGTTTAGCAAGAGCTTTCATGAATGAGCAATCACCCTATCCCTTAACTGAGTCCTATTTGACACACATCCCTAGTCGTCCTCTCTCATTGTTACACCCTCTTTTACTTTAGTATTTTGTTTTGAATTGTGAATTGAGACATATTTCCCAATTCCCCCTTCTATTACTTTTTATTGCATACTAACAAACTACTCTCGTTGTGAAGTCTTTTCTTTACAACCGACTTGGCTAGTCACCAATTCCCTTTGGACCAACCCCGATGCCCGTCGGGTACTATAAATGTGTTTTTCTCTAACAATCACCGATACCTCCCTCTAGGAGAGTACACTTGATAATTATCAGATGTAATAATATACGGCAAGAAAACATAATAAACATGCCGATAATAATAATCTCCTCCTCAAAATTAATTCTAAAGCTCAAACTAAGAATGAGTCGAGGATTTAGAACTCTTACCTTCTAATAATGGGATGGTCACAGAGAAATATACACTCCATGAACTACTTCTTTGCAGTAGCAACATATGGAGCTAAAAACGATGAGAATACTATACCACGATGATGAGCTCGCAATGCAGAGCAACTACCATTAAACTTTCGAATTGAAAGCATCTAGTACATGGAGGATTTAGAGGCTTGGGTTCTCATCTTTGGGGGTTTTCTGATGGTTTCTATGGAATAAAAATGAAGAAGAGGCTGCTATATAAGGCATCACCGACTTAGGGGCTAGGGGGGCGCCTTGAGATGTCTGCTTGTATAGTTTTACAAAAATATAAATATCTCCCTATTCTAAAGTTGTATGAATTAATGGTTTAGTGCATTAGAAACTAGACTCATAGACCTTCAAATTGGTAGGTTATGGGCCCACTAATTCTATATATATTAGGAGAAAATCTCAGAGATATTTGACCCAAATTTTCAGAGAATCTCTTTATGGAATTTACAATAACTTTTGCTGACTTTTATTTTGCAGCTTGCTTGAATTCAAAACTTAGCATACAACCATTGTACAATTAAAATACCTCATAAAACATCCTTTCTCACATTTTTATCCTTAAAGAATGAGTTAATTTGAATGTTCGAATGGGTGGGGTGTTACATGTATTTTTGTTTAAGCGCAAATTAAATTTTGTAACTTTATCAGGAATATGCTAATTACTAACCAAGGTTTAAACAATATTATTGATGAATTAAAAGGAATAAACATTAAATATTAAAATACGTCCCTTTTTATGGTGTTTTTTATGGTACGAGAACCATTTATGTTTTCTTTAATGATTTGCTTATCTTCTACTTTAAAAAAATAACAATTGAATTGATAGTAATAAGAATATATTGTGCACTGATTTTGTATTTCTTTTTTCATCTGTTTTCTTATGAGGTCCTAAGGAAGATGTGTGATATCATCGTCAATGTCCCCACTTTTCTGAATTACAGACCCAAAATACTTCAAACTTTCTCTCTTAGGGATAGACTGTGTGTCAATCCTCACTTCCATTCCTGCCTCATGCATGGCATTACTAAATTTACACTCCAAATATTCTATTTTGATCCTGCTCAACCTGAAACCTTTAGACTTCAAAGTTTGTCTCCACACCTCCAACCTAGCATTAACTCCATTGCGTGTTTCATCAATTAATACTATGTCATTCGCGAATAACATACACCATGACACGTAATCCTAAATATACTACATCAACTCATACATTAGCAAGTCAAATAGGAACGGGCTAAGAATTGATCCATGGTGCAACCCCATCTCAACTGAGAAGTGCTCTGAGTCTCCTCCCACCATTCTAACCTAAGTTTTGGCTTCATCATAGATGTACTTTATTACCTAATGTAAGTCACTAGTACACCTCTAGCCTCTAGGAACCTCCAGAGGACTTCCCTCAAGACTCTGTCATGGGCCTTTTCAAGATCAAAGGACACCATATGCAAGTTACTCTTCCTTTATCTATATTTCTTTATCTGTTTTCTCATAAAATGGATGTCTTAAGTAGTCAAGTGTAATAACCCTTATAGTGATTTTAAAATCTATATGCAATTTGACCATTTAAACCCTTCTTATAGTTATATTATGATATTTGTGGTCTGCGAGAGTGGCAGCATAGTTCTCAAGGTATTTGGTTGGGTTCTACTGAGTTTTTCATCTTGAAAAACTTTAAAGTTAGAATGGTTAAATTTGGTCAACATTAAGAGATTTAGACGCCATATGAGAATTTTGTCATTTTCATTGGCTCCAAAATGTCATTTTTGGGTTAGTAGAACTGTTGGTTCAAGTACCGAGACCTTCGAATGGATTTTGGGTAGTTGGTTGAAAGTTTAAAAAGTTTGACTTTGGTCAACATTCATTAATAATAATCTTCGTTGCTAATTCTGATGATTCCACTGAGTCCGTAATGTCAACTTTAGTATAGTGCATAGATGATTTGTGTTCACGGAGTTCTGAATGAATTTTGAGGGTCCAATCAGTGATTTTTCTAACCTTACTTGTTGATGGTGCAATAGCTACAGGTGTAGCCGATGTTCCTTATTTGCATTCCTGGGGCCTTGGCTGCGTTCACAAAGAAGGATAGTGGTTGGCCTTTGCATTTACGATTGAGAGGGTCCATGTTTGCAAAAGGGTATTTGATCCAGGGTGGGGAGTTTTTATTCTTCACAAACATGACTGGTCCATCATGAATGCAATGGGTCTGGGTCGGGAAGCATTATGAATGTCATGAGGTCCCACATTCATAAAGAAGGATTCATTGTCAGTGATTTTAAATCCCATTTTTGACTCAAAACTCCATAATTCAATTTTGAAGCTTTAGAGCTCAATTTTTGGAGATTAGAAAGGGGATTTTTTAGATTTATTTATGGGGTAAGTTTCTTATACTATTTTTACACATTCCCCGATGATTATTTTATGATTTCACCTTTAAATCTATCATGACCCGATTTCTCAGGTCATTATGGCACCTACAACCCCCCAGTAGGCAAACTAATTCACGTAGCTCGGAATGGTTAGTAATGGGCTACTACCTAACCAATACGCACAATAAGCAGAAATAAGCGGAAGCAAAATATTAAGATAGACAAAGCGTAAGCAATAACCTGAATATAAACATAATGAAACTACACCAACCCCAAGACTTGGTATCGATAGTACAGAAGCTTCTAATAGAATACAAGTGCTAGAAGTAACAAAATGATAAGTACAACTGTCTCTGAATATACAAAAAGTTAACATTACAAAAGATGAGATGCGATCAAGCCCCGGTCGTCAGGCACTCACCCTAGTCTCGAATATCCAAAAGCTGCACAAGTCTCTACGGGATCAACAACGGAAGCTCACACTAATATCTGCACCAAAAAGTGCAGAAGTGTAGTATGAGCACCAATTGCTAAGCAATGGGTACCCAGTAGGCATCATCGGCCAACTGAGTGAATATAATATATAAAAACAGTAATAAGCAGATAACAAGGAAATAGTTACGGAAAACAAGAAAGAAGCACAAGGAACCAACACAAAGAGTAATCAAACAAGAGTTACAAGTATAGCATGCTAGCATTGAAGATATACATACACAGAAGCATAAGTGAAAGAAGGAAAGAGGATGCACCTGGGATCCTTGAAACAATAGTACATATAAAAGAGAGATTAAAGAGAAGGACGGTATACCGGTAACCTAACGAAAAGGGAAAGGAGGAAAGCAATTAAACAACCAAACTAGAAGCCATTAACAAACAGAAACATCCTTAAGATATCAGTTCCAAGACAAGAATAGGCAGGACACAGTTTCTTAAGCATAACCCTAGGATGGAATAACTAAACCACAAGCACCCAGATCCACTAATGAAAACCCCGACAAGGAATAGAACACAATACCCTAAAACCACTCAGAAGGATACACAATCAGAGCCTCAATAATATAGGACTCACTAGCCCCTCAATACTCAAAGTCCAAAAACTTGGAGCCTCAACAGGCTAAAACTCGCTAATCCACCAAGAACCAAAAGCCATAACAATCTCTATAAACTGACAAGAATAATATAATCTACCTATAGTCCCAACGGCCGCCCATACAACTGAGGAACGCAATAAAGTGAAAACAAACCCTCCGGCTGCCCATACAACTGGAGCGTACACTGAACACACAGCAAACAAGGGTGGAATCCGAGTGAGATATGCATGATGATATGATATGATGAATCTGGTGTGATAATAGAACTGTATATTACCCCCTCCGGTACCTATAAGGCCCAATATAGGCAGAACCTACAGAAGGACTCAACCCGTGCACCTCTACTCTTGCGTACACCCCTCTTCCTGGCATGTGCATTGGCCCATAGTTGGAAACCTAGGAACGACAAGGTCCATGGGGGTTCTACTCGTAGACTACATACTAAAACCGTGAATCTCAATATGTAACTCATTCAACAGAACCTTGAAGTACGTGCCCAGTTTTGACCCAGGTCTAAAATAGTGGTAGTAATCTCAATAACCCTTATAAAGGGTGCCCGGAGTGTTTCTGGGTCTAAATCAGTAATCAAGTTTCAAAATCCCTAAACAGGGTGCCCGGCATATGTCCGAGTCTAAATTTGTAGAAAATCATGTCTAGGGCTACGGCTCTGCCGAGCCTAGTATCAGTAGGAAACCCATTATGAAAACATCCAAATCTAATCTTATCCTCATTTATACCAAAAACGGACCCTCGAGGCTATGCAAAGTTTTGAAAAATAGTGATAATCGGCCCGAAGCCAACACAGTAGTAAAATATGCAGGGAAAACCTTTTTCATGTATGATATGCTCACAACCAATAAAGTAGCCCAAAATGGCTCACAAACATTCCTATCGGCCCTGCACAGGCTCAACAGCTCTACAACAGACATAACCAGCCTAGAATAAGATCTCTATGTCTGGGACTCACGAACATTCCCAAATAACCCACCATCTATGTTCCAAAGTCAAAATAAAGGCCACACAGGACCACAAGGGTAATATACAATACGACACGAATACTACAATAAACGTATGAATTAAATAGACAGAAATGACAGGCAAGGTCTGGGGTACCAACCTAATACAACCCACCCAAGGATACTAATTAATGCAGTTATAGCCTATATACACAGAGTCTAGGTAGGGAAAGCCATAACCTACATGTTATCCAACGACTAGCTGCGGGAACGGTGTCGTCCAAGCTAGAACTGCTCCAGGAAGCTCTGAATGATAATCACACTATCACAGTCATAAATTACAAATTAAAATGAGTCTATTGATACCCATAACGCTATAAAATAGTTGGGTCAAAATTCGGGAAAACCTTTTTCATGTATGATATGCTCGCAACTAATAAAGTAGCCCAAAATGGCTCAGAAACATTCCTATCGGCCCTGCACAAGCTCAACAGCTCTACAACAAACATAACCAGCCTAGAATAAGATCTCTATGTTCGGGACTCATGGACATTCCCAAATAACCCACCATCTATATTCCAGAGTCAAAATAAAGGCCATACAGGACCACAAGGGTAATATACAATACGACACGAATACTACAATAAACGTATGAATTAAATAGACAGAAAAGACAGGCAAGGTCTGGGGTACCAACCTAATACAACCCACCCAAGGATACTAATTAATGCAGTTATAGCCTATATACACAGAGTCTAGGTAGGGAAAGCCATAACCTACATGTTATCCAACGACTAGCTGCGGGAACGGTGTCGTCCAAGCTAGAACTGCTCCAGGAAGCTCTGAATGATAATCACACTATCACAGTCATAAATTACAAATTAAAATGAGTCTATTGATACCCATAACGCTATAAAATAGTTGGGTCAAAATTCGGGAAAACCTTTTTCATGTATGATATGCTCGCAACTAATAAAGTAGCCCAAAATGGCTCAGAAACATTCCTATCGGCCCTGCACAAGCTCAACAGCTCTACAACAAACATAACCAGCCTAGAATAAGATCTCTATGTTCGGGACTCATGGACATTCCCAAATAACCCACCATCTATATTCCAGAGTCAAAATAAAGGCCATACAGGACCACAAGGGTAATATACAATACGACACGAATACTACAATAAACGTATGAATTAAATAGACAGAAAAGACAGGCAAGGTCTGGGGTACCAACCTAATACAACCCACCCAAGGATACTAATTAATGTAGTTATAGCCTATATACACAGAGTCTAGGTAGGGAAAGCCATAACCTACATGTTATCCGACGACTAGCTGCGGGGACGGCGTCGTCCAAGCTAGAACTACTCCAAGAAGCTCTGAATGATAATCACACTATCACAGTCATAAATTACAAATTAAAATGAGTCTATCGATACCCATAATGCTATAAAAATAGTTGGGTCAAAATTTGGGCTACCGGCAGTCCCGTGGGCCCTACAACCCAAAACCAGAAATAAAGGAGCGCACAATGATCACCACACTCCTAAGTGTGCATGCTCAGATTATAGAAGGAACTTAATCAATGGAAATGGACCAAACCAGCCAGCCATTAACAAGAGCAATTGAAGAATTAAAAATGAGAGAGTTTAACGGAATAAATCAGATAAAACTTACAATTTATGATGGAAGAACGATCACAAGCAAGGAATTTACACCCGCAACACCAAGAATTGAGTCAATACAGAGTTTAGGTGAGCTTGGAGCTAAAAATAATGGTGGAATCATATTTTGGAGTGAAGAAGACGAAGTGGGGAGTTTATAAACTGCCCAGGGGTCCCTTATCGTGATCGCGAAAGGACCCATCACGGTTGTGAGCACCACATTGCCTAGACCATCGCGATCGTGAGGACTATCCACGCGATCGCTTAGAATAAAGGGAAGGGAGATTTATCGCGGTCGTGACAAGGGACATCGTGATTGCGAAGAACAAGGGACCAAGTGCCTCATCGTGATCGCGAGGAAGGAGGCTCGCAATCACGATTAAGGCCTGAGGCCTGCACCTACAACAACAAAAACCTGCAATATTCCTAAAACTCTACAGGGCATTCCGGGCACAATCGTAAATCGATATTCAAAAACCAATAATTCTATTAGAGTGGAAACAATATTCTGGAGTCAACGGAATGGATGAAACTTTCATACGAGGTCATTTCGGAGGAATGTTGACCCAAGTCAACACTAGCTAAAGCCAATGGAACACCCAAAATAAGCCCAGCTCACCCGAGACCCAAACCAACCACCTACTTAACTAAAACTTGACATTTTGGAGCTAACAGCGCTGACAGAATTCCCATCCGCAGCCGTCTTCTCCAAATATTGACCAAATTCAACCATACAAGCCCAACCAGCCTGAAAACACAGAACGAGAGAGAATTTCAAGCTAAAGAGCTCCTGGTTCCTGATAAAAGGTCCTCCAGACCAAAGTCCACACTCTGGAGCTAACAGAACAGTCGAAATTCAATTTCTAGAACGATTACCATGAATGTTAACCAAAGTCAACGATTTCCAAAGTTAAAGTTCTAAAATAAGGAAACGGCCATAAAGACCAGACAGACAACCCAGGCACCGAACTACTGGTCCCAGCAAGTCATAGATAACTTGGGGCCACTACAGGCAAGTTCTACCAGTACAAAAAAGGCAGAAACACAAGAATGACTGGAAGGGTCATTACATTATCCATTACTAAAAAGGACTTTCATCCCCGAAAGTCAAGAAGGAATGGAAAAGCAGAAGCTTAATAGCTGTGAATACAAAGCCCGCACTACCCTCTCGGACAACCTGGGTAGCCTCCTCGACCAGACGACACCCTACAGAACAAAACAATGAAAAGCAACCAAGCCCAACACCCTACTCGCCAAGCTAGTTTCAAACTTAAACTCCAACACTTTAAAGATCTGCCAACCTAAACTGAACCTCTAGAATTTTAACTGAGAAGCACCGATACAACACCGAAACCAGAGAACCCAGGCAATCAACACACAGAACTCGAATCCTCGAAACCACAACCAAGTTCACCAAGAAGACATCAACCCAAAACTCTAACTCATGAACCCGATGATCCGCAAAAACCCTTTTATCCTGAAATGAATCCTTTTGTATCACCCACTGAAAGTTTTATATAAGTCGAACACTCAAACCACCCTCGAAATATCAGCTGAAACACCGGGGATCCATGGTTCCCACTTATACTTCACCACGAACGAAGTCACCCTTTATACTCAAATTCAATCCAAGCTAAGCTATAACTTACTAGCCTTCCATCCAAGATGACAACCCATAGTGTATCCTTAAAAACTGGAGTTACCTATCTCGACTAACCATCAACCAACGAATGAACACTTTTGCTAACATCAAACTCAATAACTGAACCCAACTGAACCAACCATCTGAACCCAGCTGAAGTTTGCACACCAGGGTTAGGAAAGGCATGCATGAACACCCTGTGTCCACGAAGAAATTCCTAAACCACCAAACAAAACCAACCTCACTGGACTGTGTCAAGTTTGAATCAACCAAAAGAAATGAACCAGGGGAACCTGCCCAATAGACCCAAACCCAAACCAAGACCTTGCAAAAAATATGGCAAGCGTACCACAAAGTCCGTAGCCAACAATCAAGTCCCAAACTCTGAGAAACATTGTTGCTGCTCCAAACACTCGAACACCATTTGACTTCTAAAATAACCTTCCTAGTCTCAACTCAGAAAGAAGTCCACCGTCCCATAATATCAAGGCAAAACACTCCGTAGGCAAGGGAAAAAGTGCCTGAAGTCCAAGGTCGCCATCTAGCTGTAGAAATTTGCATAACTTATCAACACACCTTTTTGGCTCGAGTCAAACGCTCTACTACATCAGCACACAAAACCATCAACTCTGAAGCATGCAACATACCAAACTCCTACTCTATACTGGCTGAGTCTAACCAACACTGGAACCTCACATAAAAGATAGCCCTTGAAGAATCAACTAAACAAGCTTTCAAACTCTCCGCAAACAATAGCGACCATCAATCTCAAAGTACCCTTAGAACCCATAATAACCTCGCTAGTCTTACCCCGCACAATTTGATCACACATAATACACTACCGCTGAATCTCAAACTTACGATGGTGAGTCTGTCCAACTATAGTGGAAGGAACCTCGTACTATCTAGAACACCACTGAAATCTGGAATGTCCAGCCTAACTAAAAAGTTAGCCAAGGACTAGGTGTCCAAGACTAACTACCACTCCAAAATGGAAATAGAGAAGCTAAGTTGGCCGCACCCACTGCCTTCTATCACAAGGATGCTGCAACCAACGGGAAACTTCCATGAACCACCCAACATAGTCTGCTAAGCCATAATCCTGAAACCCATCACCGATTTTCCAATCAATGCTCCTGTCAAACTCGCGAGTAGACTCATCCACCATCGAAGAACACTAATGGAGCTGGAGCTAACTAGGCTATGAATACACAATTTACCCAATCCATAGATGCTACTGAAACTTGGTTTCCCCCAAAGAAGATAACAAGGAAGCCAAGGTCGATGCAACAAGCCCCTAAAGGTAGTACTGGGAATGACCATTACCTCAATCTCAGGCTGGAAGGAATTCTAACCTCGAATCTATCAAAGGAGATGACACCATAACCTGAACTCTGTCAACGCAAATCACCAACATACAAACCAAAGCAAACTCTAGGTCGCCACCTCAGTTAGCTACTAGAACACAAACATACACACAAGGAGTCATCACCCTCCTTCATAAACCAAACGAAACCTTTTCCAAGGATATACTAAATTCCACTAATTCTTTCCCAGAAGACTCTAGAGTTGTTCCTTTAGCTCCTACAAATTTTACTGGCAACACTTAGCCATAATTCCATACTCAAAACTCTACCACAATGCCACAATCAAACGTTCAACCAGAGAGTTATGATCAAAATTCACTCCAACTGGAACTAGGGAAACAATAACACAACCCAACCGGACAAGAAATTGAGGAAGACTATGGGAACACCCCACATACCTGCCAACCTCCTAAACCAACCAAACAAAAAGGGTCGACTCTAAACACTCCAGAAAACTAAACCAAACCAACACAAGGACTCCTAGAAAATGCTAGATAATAGCCTAGGCAATAACCATCTAGGGCCGCTCAACAAAGAAGACTCAACACAAGTCTAGAGCCATAATAGAATTAGAAGCAAAACCAACCAGAATAGAGGCTAACAAAAACTACCCATGAGCCACAACTCTGGGTAAAATACCTCACAAGGATAACTCAACTCCATACACTAATAAGGAATAAACTACTAATAAAACAATGCAGAAACACTATAGCTCAGGTAGTCAAACAACAAAACAAGTAGCAGGTAGGCATATATACAAATAAATGATAGAAGGGATAGAATCATAATGCGAGCATTACTATCACAAGCCAAATGTAACAGGAGCCTTACCTAGAGCGATGATATCAAGAACCTCTACCTCTAGCCTACCAAGAAGGGCATTAAACTAACGGGATATAACTCGGGACTGAGTAGTCAAAGTTGAAGGCTCAACCATCCTACGTTGGGGATAAGCTCTATAATGGTGACCAATCTCTCCACAATCATAACAACCAGGCTGACCGGGATACATAATCATGAGAAAATTTCTAGCAAAGTGCCCACGTTCACCGCACTTCTAACAAACTTTACCTGGGCCACTGAACCAAAGCCACCTCTAACCACCTTGGGACCACTCCTACTACCCTTCACTCCACCTCTAGCCGGTGGTACTGAAGCCCTAGGAGATAACATCTGCTGACACTGCTGACTAGAAGGTGGGATCGTGGGAAAAGCCTTAGCAAAGTGCCCATGACCACCACACTAAGAACAACTCCCACTGGGTATATATGGGCGAGAAGATCTTACTAAACCTGACCTACCACCACGACCTACACAACTTGAAAGTGAACCTCGAAGAATCCGATCAGTACCATGTCTACTCTGCTCACCATGCCCTACACAAAAACTCATTGGAACCTATGGAGCAATCAGATCTGGTCTGCTAGATAAGAAGCAATAAAACTAATCCCTAGCAGACAATCCCCTACCTCGAGTCTGAGAACCTCAAAAACTACCCTGACAATGACGCTTCTTACTACCACCTCTATATGCCTCACGACATAAACCATCAATAGCCCAAGCATGATCAACTACTTGAAAGAAGGTCGTCCCAACTGTGACCAAGTGCTCGGTCGCCAAATGGAGCGGTGAAATCAAACCCCCAACAAAGCTCTAAATCTTACCCAACTTTGAAGGCATAACCCCAGCAGTATGTCTAACTATCTCATGAAACCTCGCCTCATACTCCAACACCGACATACTACCCTGCTAAAGGACAAGAATCCCAACTTTAACTGAAGTGCTGCTCGAAAATCCGGGTACTGCCTCACCCAAAGGCACTGAAACACCCACCAAAGGACTTAGAGTCCTAGCCACGATGTTCGGAAGAGCTGAGGTAGCCATGAATCCAATTGGAGATTGGGCTGGCCTTACACCCTATATCTGATGCAATCCGCTCTCACTCAAAAGTCCTGGAACTGACAGAAGCACTAAAGCAATAGGCACGGAGGCCTCGACATCACCTGCTATCGCATTTGTCTTAGGCATCTGAGAAAGAATAAAACAATCAAAGTTTAGAAGTCAATAAAGCCAGGAATGCACGATAATGAGACAAGAAGATGGAACTATTCCTAATAATATCCTGTAGCCTCCTGTAGATAGGATACGGACATCATCGTACTGATCCGCAAGACTCTACTTAAACACTTGCTTTTGTACCACGACACCGATGAACCTAGAGCTCTGATACCAAGTTGTCATGACCTAATTTCTCAGGTCATGATGGCACCTACAACCCCCCAGTAGGCGAACCAATTCTCATAGCCCGGAATGGTTAGTAATGGGCTACTGACTAACCAATACACACAATAAGCATAAATAAGTGGAAGCAAAATATAAAGATAGACAAAGCAGAAGCAATAACCTGAATATATACATAATGAAACTACATCAACCCCAAGACTTGGTATCGACAGTACAAAAGCTTCTAAAAAAATGTAAGTGCTAGAAGTAACAAAATGGTAAGTACAACTATCTCTGAATATACAAAGAGTAACAGTATAAAAGATGAGATACGGTCAAGCCTCGGTCGTCAGGCGCTCACCCTAGTCTCGAATATACAAAAGATGCACGAGTCTCCATCCGATCAACAGCAAAAGCTCACACTAATATCTGCACCAAAAAGTATAGAAGTGTAGTATGAGCACCAATTCTAAGCAATGGGTACCCAGTAGGCGTCATCGGCCGACTGAGTGCATATAAGATATAAAAATAGTAATAAGCAGATAACAAGGAAATAATCACAGAAAACAAGGAAGAAGCACAAGAAACTAGCACAAAGAGTAATCAACCAAGAGTAATAAGTATAGCATGCTAGAAGAGAAGATATACATACACAGAAACACAGGTGAAAGAAGGAAGGGGGACGCACCTGGGATCCTTGCAACAACAGTGCATATAAAAGAGAGCTTAATAACAAGGACAGTATATCGGTAAACTCAAGAAAAAGGAAAGGAGGAAAACAATTCAACAACCGAACTAGAAGCCATATACTAACAGAAACATGCTTAAGACATCAATTCCAAGACAAGAATAGGCAGGATACAGTTTCTCAAGTATAACCCTAGGATGGAATAACTAAACCACAAGCACCCAGATCCGCTAATGAAAATCCCGATAAGGAATAGAACTCAATACCTCAAAACTGCTCAGAAGGCTACACAATCAGAGCCTCAATAATATAGGGCTCACTAGCCCCTCAAAACTCAAAGTCCAAAAAGTCAGAGCCTCAATAGGCTAAAACTCACTAATCCACCAAGATCCGAAAGCCATAACAATCTCTATAAACTCACACGAATAATATAATCTACCTACAGTTCCAACGACCGCCCATACAACCAAGGAACGCAATCAAGTGAAAATAAACCCTCTGGCTACCCATACAACCGGAGCGTACAATGAACATACAGCAAACAAGGGTGGAATTCGAGTGAGATATGCATGATAATATGATATGATGAATCTGGTGTGATAAAATAGAACTGTATGTTACCCCCTCCGGTACCTATAAGGCCCAATAGAGGCAGGACCCATGGAAGGACTTTACTCGTGCACCTCTACTCCATCGTACACCCCTCCTCCTAGCGTGTGCGTTGGCCCATAGCCAGAAATCCAGGAATGAAAGGGTCCATATGGGTCTACTCATAGACCACATACTAAAATCGTAAATCTCAATATGGAACTCAATAAATGAAACCTCATAGTATGTGCCCAGCTTCGAACAGGGTCTAAAGCAGTAGTAGTAATCTCAATAACCCTTATAAAGGGTACCCAAAATGTTTTCAGGTCTAATTCAGTAATTAAGTTTCAAAAACCCTGAACAGGGTGCCTGGCATGTGTCTGGGTCTAAATCTGTAGAAAATCATATTTAGGGATATAGCCCTGCCGAGCCTAGTATCAGTAGGAAAACTAGTATGAAAACATCCAAATCTCGTCTTAGCCTTATTTATATCGAAAATGGGCCCTTGAGGCCATGCAAAGTTTCAAAAAATAGTGATAGCCAGCCCGAAGCCATAATAGTAGTAAAACATGTAGGGAAAACCTTTTTCATGTATGATATGCTCGCAAACAATAAAGTAGCCCAAAATGGCTCACAAACATTCCTATCGGCCCTGCACAGGCTCAACAGCTCTACACCAGACATAACCAGCCTAGAATAAGATCTTTATGTTTGAAACTCACGGACATTCCCAAATAACCCACCATCTATGTTCCAGAGTCAAAAAAAGGCCACATATGACTACAAGTGTAATATACAATACTACATGAATACTACAATCAACGTATGAAATAAATGGACATAAAAGATGAGCAAGGTCTGGGTACCAACCTAATACAACCCACCCAAAGATACTAATTAGTGCAATTATAGCCTATATACGCAGAGTCTAGGTAGGGAAATCCATAACCTACCTGTCGTCCGATGACTAGCTGTGGGGACGGCATCGTCCAAGCTCGAACTGCTCCGGGAAGCTTCGAATGATAATCACACAATCACAGTCATAAATTACAAATTAAAATAAGTCTATCATTACCCATAATGCTATAAAAATAGCTGGGTCAAAATTTGAGTTACCGACAGGCCCGTGGGCCTCGCAACCCAAAATCAAAAATGAAGGAGCACACAATGATCACCACACTCCTAAGTTTACATGCTCAGATTATAGAAGGAACTTAATCAAAGGAAATGGCCCAAACTAGCCAGCCATTAACAAGAGCAATTGAAGAATCAAATGAGAGAATTTAATGGAAAAATTGGATAAAACTTACAATTTATGATTGAGGAAAGATCACAAGCAAGAAATTTACACTCCAACACTAAGAATTGAGTCAATACAAAGTTTTGGTAAGCTTGGAGCTAAAAAAAATAGTGGAATCATATTTTGGAGTGAAGAAGACGAAGTGGGGAGTTCATAAACTTCCCAGGGGTCCCTCAATGCGATAGCAAGGGGACCTCTCACGGTCGCATGGACTACGCTGGTTAGACCATCACGATTGCGAGGACTAGCCACGCGGTCATGAAGAACAAAGGGAAGGGAGCTTCATCACAATTTCGACAAGGAATGTCACGATCATGAAGAACAAGGGACCAGGTGCCTCATTACGATCGTGAGGAAGGAGGATCGCGATCGCAATTAAGGCCTGAGGCCTGCACCTGCAACAACAAAAACCTGCAATATTTCTAAAACTCTACGGGGTATTCTGGGCATAATCAAAAATGTTATTCAAAAACTAATAATGCTATTAGAGTGGAAAAGACATTTCGGACTCAACAGAATCAAATAAATTTCCATACGAGGTCATTTTGGATGAATGTTGACCCAAGTAAACACTAGCTAAAGCCAACTAAACACCCAAATTGAGCCCGGATCACCCAGGACCCAAAACAACCACCAACTCAACTCAAACTCAACATTTTGGAGCTAACAGTGCTGATGAAATTTCCATCTGAGGCTATCTTCTCCAAACATTAACCAAAGTCAACCATACAAGCCCAACCGGCCCGAAAACACAAAATGAGAGAGAATTTCTAGTTGAAGAGCTCCCAAATCCCAACAAAAGGTCCTCTTAGACCAAAGTACATGCTCTAGAGCTAACAAAACTGTCAGAGTTCAATTTTGAGCATGATTACCATGGATGTTAACCGAAGTCAACAATTTCCAAAGTTAAAACTCTATAATAAGGAAACAACCATAAAGACCAGACAGATGGTCCAGGCACCGAACTACCGATCCCAGCAAGTCATAAATGACTTGGAGCCACTATAGGCAAGCTCTACCAGTACAAGAAAAGAGGAAACATGAGAATGACCGGAATGGTTATTACAAAATCTTAGTTTTCTAACTTAAAAAATTAGGTTTTTTCTAACAAAGTTATAGTTTGATAAATTGATGATTCCAAGATCGATTTTAATTCCATTTATAATAAAATTTTGTATGTGAACTCCTTAAGTTATGGGTGAAGTGATTTTCAAATAAATTTTTGTTTTTCCCTTTTGAGCTTGGGGTTGACTTTTTAGACCTTGAATTTTTGTATATGAGTGTCTATAGTTTTTTTCCCTCATGTTGAATGTGTATTTGATTAGATTGGGCTTGTTCATAGCTCTACAAAAGGGTAAAGCTTCAATGTAACTTTTCAAACATCTCTTAAGGAAAGTTGAGACTTCTTTTGACTCTCTTTAAAAGTGCTTACATGTTAGTTATGTGTATGGTGAGTAATGGGGAATGAGGGTCCCATATAGATGAGGTGACGAGCATTTATGCGGGTACTAGTGCCTTAAAAAGGGGTAAAAGTGGGATATTTGTCTTGGTTTGTTTATTTTCCCTTATTCTTGATTATTGTATTATAGTGCAGAAAGTAGATTGGTGATTCTAACAGACTTGATAGGTATTGATAGTGATAATACATTCCCTAATGAGCCAGCTTTGTGCCTTTTGGTCTAGATTGACGATTTTAGACTTGTAGTCAGTGTTTTGAGTTGAGTATGGCCTGTTGTGCCTAGATTGAAACAATTGTGTTCCCATTATTATTGTGAATCATGCATACTCACTCATATTTATATTCTAGCATTGTAAATATGATATCTTGATAAAGACTAATTTGATACAACTTGCATGCCCGATGGAAAAGTATTCTGGGTGGCCCAATGAGAAATGGTTCCTGGCAGATTCATGATTTGCATGCTCTGATGAAAACTATTTTGGGTGGGAATATGGACCTTTAACATCCCCCTATAGGTCCTATTTTTTATACATGGCAGCGACTGTATACTGTAGCATTCATTGCATCATATTGCATCCATCTTATTATCTATGTTTGATTGTCTTTGTTGTGATTATATACTGCGATTGGTGAGTGGTTTTTATTAGCTTGGAAATAAGAACTTGTGGACCTGATAAATTTTTATTTTCCCAATATGTGTTAGTATCTACTAGTCTAGGTGTGGTCATCCTATTTACAGGTGTTCGAGGTTATAGATGGTAGTAGTATCTTAGGTGGTTCTCGCCATCACATTGAATTAGGGCCAGTTGATAATGCTACTAAGTACAAATGGTTGGTACTCATTCTTATTTATGTTCTGCACCTTAAGTGCATGTACTGAGTTGTGTTCCCTGGATATTGATTTTGTGATTATCCTGCGGTTGCACTCCATAGATCCTTGAGGTAGCGGTTGTTGATCCTAGCAACTATAAGATTTCCTTTATTTTTGTCTTTATGCTTATTTTGCATCTTGAGACACTTTTGGAATCAATTGTTGTATTCCTTACTTAGAGGCTTGTAACTTGTGACTACCAAATTTTAGGATTAGTTATTATATTTTGCATTTCTTTACCCATTTGATTATGTGATTCAGTGTGAGACTTAGTATCATTCTTATGTCTTTCGCATATTTATTTAATTTTGTTGTGTGAGTTTTGGGCTAGCTTACCTATCACAAGAGGTGTGGTAGGTGCCATCATGACCTAAGTTTTAGGTCATGACAAGTTGGTATTAGAGCTCTAGGTTCATTGGTCTCACAAGTACAAGCTGAGTCGAGTAGAGTCTTGCATATTGGTGCAGATACATCCGCTATCTATCTTTGAGAGTCTACGAGACTTTAGGAAAATCCTTTCTTTCTTTTTTATTGTGTGAAGATTTGGATTCCCTATTTACTGATATCCTTGTTTCATTCTCTCATAGATGGTGAGGACTCTTGCTACTGTGGAGAGAGATTAGGAGCCTATTCCATCACCTATGTTGGGACTCGCGAATAAGGTAGGGGCGTGGTAGGGGCCATGGCAGAGGTCATGTTAGGGGTAGAGCTCAAGCAACTACTCAGTTTCCATCTAAAGTAGAGTCTACTGAGTGAGTATGTACTTAAGGATGATCAGGTTCTAGTTGAAGAGATGGTCCTAGGTCAGTGTCACGCCTCAAATTACATTTAGACGGACAGGCACTCGATGCCCTAAAGGCCCGAGAGAACCAACTTATAACCTGTGATTCATCATGCATATAACTATGACAATTAAGAAGCTTTGACTATAGATAAGTTGCCTGAATAACAAGACCAACATAGATAGGCCCAAAACTTATGTACACGATCTGGCCATTGAGGCCACAACTGTTAAGAGCAAAGACATAACTAAGTTTTACTTTAACATTGGTCTACAAAGCCTCTACAAGATAGACAAACTTAGTTTAGGTCGGGACAGGGCCCCGCCTTACCCTTAACTATACAATACCCAAAATATATACCAAAGACTCGGTAAAGCCCCGAATCAACCTGGAGCTCACCAACAGCAGCCGAGTGTCCTGTGCTCCTACTGGGGAGGTCTACTAGCCAGAGTACATGTGCCTGCGGCATGAAATGCAGCGTCCCCATGAGGGACGTCAGTACGAGAGAATGTACTGAATATGTAAGGCATAAAGTAACCCATATGTAAACAAGAGCTCAAATAGAATCAGGTATCAGTGCATAAACATGTAAATAAGAACAGAAGATCACATTTGCTTACACTTGTGAAATCATGTATATTACGTTCTTTGGTTACTCTTCTTTGCTTTATGATCATTGTAAGGCATGTAATACACGTGACCAACTGATCAGTGGTAAAAGAGGAGTCCCATGCTAGGCAATTTAACCCCTGGGATGCTGCCCTCATAAATATACAAATTGGGATCGACCCATGCTAGGCTTTCGCCCCTAGGCTGCCACCCATAAGTACACAAATAGGGATCGACCCATGCTAGGCTTTCACCCCTGGGCTGCCACCCACACATATACAGATTACTTCATTTAGTTTCTTTAATCTTTGAGATTGTTACTTTGGTGGTTGTAACCTTTATTGAGCTCAAAACTATGGACCAGTAGTAGAAGACATGTGGACATGCACTTAAGGCAGTAACAATGATATAAGGAACAAACGTAACATCAACGTACTGTTTAGGAGCTTATATGATACAATGAACCTCATTTGGCTTAGAGAATAACTCACAAAGCTTGCTGTTGAAAGTACCTTTACTAGGAAACTCACTTCGTTGGTAACAACACAAATATAAGAGTTCATGCCAAGGAATATGAAACTGAGAAACCTTACATACCTTGTTGTGTAACTCGGATATTACAACGAATTAAGCTTCCCTCTTTCAGATTATTTATCTACAATGAAATACGTGGCAAAACTAGTATTAGTAGCTAGTTAACTAATTTGGGCTACTTGATCCCACTAAATCAGTAACTAGGCAGTAAGCTCGTAATTGATCAAACCAAGAGTGTTCCTTTCACCTCTTCCCTTCTAAACATATCTACATACTGTACGACCTTCTCATAAGGTCCCTTGAAACTCTTCCGACTTCATAACATATACCAAATAACATACAAAGGTGTGCAGGCAGCAAGTTAACATAACACCCAATTAAGTGGTGTATTACCACACCCTCCTTCCATACTTCAATACAACTTCACACACCCTTTTACAAGTTCAACCAAGCTGTCCCAAATATATACACATAAAACCGCTCCTAAAACAATCCCAAACATCCTTAAACATAATAAGAAAGTATTTTAACTCAAGGATTCCAATCACTACCCCATGGTTCTTGACACAAACACATACAGAATTCTCCATCAAACTTGCATATAAAAAGGGGTAAAAATGGGCAGTAACTTTACCTTAAATTCTGAAAATCTGTCCTTCTAACTTGTACTTCTTCAAGAGCTTGAACTCCCCTTCAACTTAGCTTGAAAAGAGGGAGAATACTTAAGAACCCTAATGGTATTTTATGGCTGCTATGTGAAGCTAAGAGAGAGAGAAAGAAAGAACTTCTAAAATCTGTTTTTTTTTTCAAGTTAAAATGAGTGAAATGAGCTGGTCTTAACCCCTTTAAAGGGGGGCTGCTTTGGCCGACTTTCCTTGCTCATTTTGAGCCACAAAATGTCAAGAAGGTGATACACCTACTTGGCCATTTTACATGGGCTTTGTTGGACTTAACCTTATTGGGCCTTGGCTGCCAATTCATTCCCTTTCTTTCACTTCTTTGGGCCAGAATTTATTCAAGTGGGTGATGGGTGTACTTGGCCCTCTAAGCTAGTCAAAATAGTCTTAGTAGGTGATGCACCTACCTAGTTCTTTAGGCTGGTCAATAAGTCAAAGTAGGTGATGCACCTACTTGTCACCTACTAGCTTAGTTAAGTCAAGCAAGCAGCTCTCTTATTTTATTCTATTTTCTAATTTCTAATCCCTTTTGCTTTAACTTAACACTTCACCCTAAATATTTACTCAAATACAACCTTACCATCTCGAGTTTAAATACTTTTGTCGAGGTTAACTTGGCTGTTTACGTGCTGAACTGAATGGGGCATTACAGCACCTCCCAATACACATTAAACTATCACTGCTCATAATAGAAACTCGGTCCCTCACCTATATGACAAGGCTATATCAAGTGATATATGAATAGGACTAGTATATGCGGAATACGGAATGTTACATCCTCCCCTTCTTAGGAACATTCGTCCTCGAATGATATTAAAGTTAACCAGCCCAAACAAGCTCAAGCCTAAGTTAAGTACCACTATTAGACAGATAATATATATAGACTTATACTTACTTGTTAATGCCTCAACTCGACACTTCCACCTTTCTCATTGGACTGAAATAGATGAGGATACTTGGATTTCATAGCTTCTTCCGCTTCCCATGTAACTTCTTCTACTTGTTGGTTTCTCCACAGTACTTTTACGGAAGCTACTTCCTTATTTCTTAGCCTCTTAACTTGGCGATCCAGAATAGCAATGGGTACTTCTTCATAAGTGAGATCTCCCATAACTTGTACATCTTCAATAGGAGTAATACGAGATGGGTCACCTATACACTTTCGAAGCATTGAGACATGAAATACCGGATGGACTGTTGAAAGCTCTTGGGGTAGCTCTAACTCATATGCGACTTGGCCAACTCTTCGAATA
Source organism: Jaltomata sinuosa (assembly GCA_003996215.1). Taxonomy (NCBI): domain Eukaryota; kingdom Viridiplantae; phylum Streptophyta; class Magnoliopsida; order Solanales; family Solanaceae; genus Jaltomata; species Jaltomata sinuosa. Next base: position 25,965 of record QJPP01001899.1, read on the forward strand.
ATATTATATGGCCCTATATAGCGTGGACTTAACTTTCCCTTTTTACCAAATCTCATCACCCCTTTCATTGGTGACACCTTCAAAAATACCCAATCTCCTATAGCAAACTCCAGCCCTCTTCTTCTAATATCTGCATATGATTTGTATCGACTTTGAGCCGTTGCCAGTCGCTGTTGTATTACCTTAACTTTTTCCATAGCTTGATGAACAAGATCTGGCCCAAATAAGGTAGTTTCACCCACTTCAAACCATCCGATTGGTAATCTACACTTCCTCCCATATAAAGCTTCATAAGGTGCCATTTTGATACTTGAATGGTAGCTATTGTTGTAAGAAAACTCAATAAGTGGTAAATGGTCATCCCAGCTACCTTTAAAGTCCAATACACAAGCTCGTAACATATCCTCAAGTGTTTGGATTGTACGTTCTGCCTGACCATCCGTTTGAGGGTGAAAGGCCGTACTTAAATTCACTTGTGTTCCCAAACTCTTCTGAAATGATTTCCAAAAATTCGCGGTGAATTGAGCTCCCCTATCAGATATAATAGAGATTGGGATTCCATGTAGCCGAACTATCTCTTTAATATACAACCTTGCATAATCTTCAACTGTATAAGTAGCCTTAACCGGCAAGAAGTGGGCTGATTTGGTGAGTCTATCAACTATCACCCATATGGAGTCAAATTTCCGAAATGAGCGAGGTAGACCAGTGACAAAATCCATGTTGATCATGTCCCACTTCCAAATTGGAAGGTCTATATGTTGCATATAACCTCCAGGCTTTTGGTGCTCTACTTTAACTTGTTGACAATTTGGACATTTAGAAACAAATTCTGCAATGTTCTTCTTCATGTCACTCCACCAATACACTCCTTTCAAGTCATGATACATTTTAGTTGAGCCCGGATGGATAGAATATCTTGAATGATGTGCTTCTGTCATAATTCTCTCCCTTAGTCCATCTATATTAGGCACACACAATCTGTTTTGGCACTGGAGTACTTTGTTTTGCGTAAGCTCAAATGCCTTTGTCACCCCTTTTTGTACATTCTCCTTAAGCTGTAATAGAATAGGATCCTTATATTGCTTCTCTTTTACTTCGACTACTAATGAGGATTCTGCTGCATTTTGCACAATAATCCTTTCATCTTGAGATTCAAGAAGGCGAACCCCCAAGCTAGCTAGTTGGTATAGATCCTTAGCTATTCTTTGTCTTTCCATGGACTGCCCATAGGTGTTTGCCATTGTCCTACGACTTAAAGCATCAGCCACCACATTTGCTTTCCCCGGATGATACAAGATATCAACATCATAATCTTTTAATAACTCAAGCCATCTTCGCTGCCTCAGATTCAGATCCTTCTGCTTAAAGATATATTGCAAGCTCTTATGGTCCGTATATATGTCAACATGAACCCCATACAAGTAGTGGCGCCATATCTTTAAAGCAAATACAACCGCTGCTAGCTCTAGATCATGGGTTGGATAATTTTTCTCATGTGGCCGCAACTGTCTTGATGCATAAGCTATTACTTTACCATGCTGCATCAATACGCATCCTAATCCCACTCCCGACGCATCACAATACACTGCATACCCTTCTATGCCTTCTGGAAGTACCAATATAGGTGTAGAAGTCAACTTATTTTTCAGCTCTTGGAAGCTTCTTTCGCATGCATCGCTCCATTGGAACTTGGCTGCCTTGTGTGTTAGCTTTGTTAAGGGTGCAGAAATAGAGGAAAATCCCTCAACGAACCTTCTATAATAACCTGCCAACCCAAGGAAACTACGAACCTCCGTAGGTGTTGTAGGTCTTGGCCAGTTCTTCACGGCTTCTATCTTTTGAGTATCAACCCTTATTCCTTCATCAGAGACAATATGACCCAAGAATGCCATAGATTTTAACCAAAATTCACATTTAGAAAACTTTGCATATAGCTTATGATCACGAAGAACCTGTAACACCTGCCACAAGTGATTAGCATGGTCCTCCTTTGATCTTGAATAGACCAAGATATCATCTATGAATACAATCACAAACACGTCCAAGAATGGCTTGAGCACCCTATTCATCAGATCCATAAAAGCTGCTGGTGCATTTGTTAGCCCAAATGACATAACTAAAAATTCAAAATGACCATACCGTGTTCGGAAAGCTGTCTTGGGTATATCTTTCTCTTTGACTTTTACTTGATGATAACCCGACCTCAAATCCATCTTCGAGAAACACTTAGCACCCTGTAACTGGTCAAACAAATCATCAATCCTAGGAAGGGGATATTTGTTCTTAATTGTCACCTTATTCAACTGCCGATAGTCAATACACATTCTCAATGAGCCATCTTTCTTACGTACAAATAAAACCGGTGCTCCCCAAGGGGATATACTAGGCTTTATGAATCCCGTTTCTAACAAATCTTTTAATTGCTCCTTCAATTCTCGTAATTCTGCCGGGGCCATCCTATATGGAGGGATGGAGATGGGTTGAGTACCTGGAATCACATCAATACCAAACTCTATCTCTCGTTCTGGAGGCAAACCTGGAAGCTCTTCGGGAAATACATCAGAAAATTTATTTACCACTGGAATAGACTGAAGATCTAGTGGCTCCGCATCTATATCTCTCACTCTCACTAGATGACATATGTACCCTTTGGACATCATCTTCTTTGCCTTAAGATAAGGAATAAACTTACCTCTTGGTGTCCCAACATTACCTTTCCATTCAAGGACTGCCTCTTTTGGAAAATAGAAACTCACCCTCTTAGCTCGGCAATCTACCGTGGCATAACATGAAGCCAACCAATCCATACCCATTATAACGTCAAAATCTATCATATCTAGCTCAACAAGGTCAGCCAATGTGTTACGGGCACAAACAGTTACTATGCAATTACGATAGACTTTTCTAGCTATAATAGACTCGCTAGTTGGCGTAAATACTTCAAATGGTTTAACCAATAATTCTGGCGTTCCTTCAAACTTTCCAGCAATCAATGGAGGTACATATGATAATGTAGAGCCTGGATCAATTAATGCATATACATTATATGAAAAGATGGACAATGTACCTGTAACCACATCAGGTGAAGCCTCCAAATTCTGTCATTCCGCTAGAGCATATGTACGATTTTGAACTCCACTAGAACTAGCAGTACCTCTACCACCTCTACCACGACCTGCAGGCACTTGTGGCCCCCTACCTAAATAAGGCACCGATGATGATGATGCAGCAACCGATCCAGTAGGTTGTGCCATGCTACCCATGCCCCTTTGAGGGCAATTTCTCATCATGTGTCCCGGTGTACCACACCAAAAACAAACATTTGTTCCAAGCCGACATATACCTAGATGATTTCTTCCACATTGTTTACAAAACTGTCTAGGAGGTCTTGGTTGGCTCGCCCTTCCCTGTTCTTGGTACCCCGCTACTTGTGAGCCTTGACTCTCACTCCTTTGCCCAAATTGATTAGCCCTAGACCCTTGAAACCGAGGTGGAGCGCTAGCTGTAGAGTAGGAAGATGATGGCCTAGGCATTCTATTAGAAAACCGAGGCCTAAACTCACCTTGGGATGGCGTAAAATGGCCCATAGATCTGGCCCTCTTGGACTGCCCTCTTTCCGACTCTTGTGTCCTTCTCCTTTGCCTTTGATCCTCCATCTTTTGTGCAAAAGCTTGTATCCTTGCTATATCCATATCTTTGTTCAAAGCAGCAATAGTACAATCCCTAACCAGATATGAATCCAATCTATCCACATAACGATGAACTCTATCCTCCATAGTAGCTACTACATTAGGAGCATACCTGGCCAAAGAATTAAACTTGAGACTATACTCTCTCGCGCTCATATTCCCTTGGTGAAGATTTAAGAACTGAGTTGCACGGGCCTCCCGAATCTCCAATGGCAGATAATGGTCAAGGAATGCCTTTTTAAACTCTTTCCATTTAGCTGATGGTGTATTTATACCCCTAGATTGTTTCCAAGCTTCGTACCACAATACAGCCACACCTTTTAATCTATATGTTGCCAACTCAACTGCTTCCTTACCAGATACATGCATAATATCTAAGGTCCTTTGGATTTGATCAATAAAGTCTTGAGGATCTTCATTAGGATCTGACCCGGTAAATGATGGAGGGTCCAAATTAAGGAAATCACGTATCCGCACACTAGCTTCCCTATTTGCACCACTAGTACCTGCAATTGGACCTGCTTGCCCTTGTCCTTGACCAGCAAGTATACGAGTCAACAATTGGACTGCATTCTTTAAATCTTGGTCAGTAGCATTAACCGGTGGTTCTTGGGGTGCTGCTGCCCTCCTTAGCTCTTCTGGAGACGGAGGAGTGGAGGAAGTCCGTGATGAAGACATTTGAGCCTCACTTTGATTAGCTCGTCTAGGTGGTGATTCGCTGGTCCCTTCTCCAGTATCCACATCTACTTGCTTACCAGTACTCTTACTTTTCCTAGTAACCGGCATTTTTGCTATAATGAAAACAATTTAAAGGTTAGATACGATAAACCTATAACATTGGCTCTATTGCACGATCTAAGAGATGAAGAAAAAGAGACAACTCCCAAATGTCCCGTAGCCTCCTGTTTATAGATGTGGTGCACAACACACCCATAAGCAAGACTCTACATAGACACGGCTTTGTAGACTCCCTAGGATGACCTGCTCTGATACCACTTTTGTCACGCCTCAAATTACATTTAGACGGACAGGCACTCGATGCCCTAAAGGCCCGAGAGAACCAGTTTATAACTTGTGATTCATCATGCATATAACTATGACAATTAAGAAGCTTTGACTATAGATAAGCTGCCTGAATAACAAGACCAACATAGATAGGCCCAAAACTTATGTACACGATCTGGCCATTGAGGCCACAACTGTTAAGAGCAAAGACATAACTAAGTTTTACTTTAACATTGGTCTACAAAGCCTCTATAAGATAGACAAACTTAGTTTAGGTCG
>QJPP01001900.1:0-41336 GCA_003996215.1 Jaltomata sinuosa
GCATCGCGCGTATATTTGAAAATATTTTATTTTAAAGTTGAATTTGGTAAAAAGTTATATTATTATTACCTTTTCAAAATATTTTAAAGATTTATGAAAAATATTTTTGTTACGATATAAGTGTATATGTATTTATTTTATAAGGTTTTTATACATTGTAATATTTTAGCGGAGATAGTAAATTTAGTTATGTTGAAATTTATTATTATAATATAGTAGGTTTTATTGGAAATAATTTTCTATTTATTGGGATATATTTAAAATATTATATATATTTTACGACGAATTTATGCAATACCCAAATATATACATAATGGGATAGAATTGAATTTGTGGTTCCACTCCACTCCCACGTGGAAGTGGAGGGAGTGCAACACCTATGCACTACTGGATAGGTGGCCATCACTTATAATACTTAACTAAGTGCTAGTAATTAATGCTTTGGGGTAAGGATAAGGATGTTGCTATTTACTCCTAACCGACTATGAGCCTTAAGAAATAGCCACTAAGACACTTGGTTATAACATGTGTTGTGAGAAGTCTTCAGCTCCTCACTTAGTACATCACGTTGAGAAGGGAATTATTGGCAGCAGACTTTTAAGATTTGAAAGAAATAAACATTCTTGAGTCATTTGAAAATTGTCAGAACACCATTGATGTGCCGTCATTTTATGGCACTTTCGACTCCTTTTAACTAAGAACAATCGTACGTTTTCAAGCAACCGTCGTTGTTTTTGATGGTTTTATGTTATATTTGTAGGAAATGGAGACAAACATGGAAACGGAAGGAAATACGCGAAAAAGAGCATTCTGGATAAGAGTGACGGTTCAGGTGATGGTCCGTCAAGGGTGTGACGGTCCGTCACCCAAACCGTCACACCAAGGCAGCAGCCAAGGCAGCACCACTGCCTAAGGGTGACGGTCCAGGCGACGGTCCGTCAACCCTGTGACGGTCCGTCACCCTGGCCGTCACACTTAGGCAGTTCGCTACGCGGAATCCGAGCGTTTTTGGGATTTGTTTCCTAGACTCCTATAAATACCCTATGTTAGGTTTATTTTATTTACCAAGTTTTATTCATTCATTATACAATAGTTCTCCCAATAGTTTTAGGAGTTTTTGAGCGAGTTTTGAGAGAGGAAACGCGCTACACCCGGTTTCCTTCTCCTAAATCTTGTTCTTGATTCGTTCTTGGGATCTTTGGTTTCTTGTTCTTGGAATAATTAAAGATTGTTCTCAATACATTGTAAGGATTTCTTTTCTTTATTATGCATATGACTTTCTTTTATTCTTCTACAAGCATGAGTAACTAAACCTCCCACAACTCGGGTTGTGGGAGCCATGGCAAACGTAGCGATATAGATTCCGGGTAGCGTTGGGTTCAATATATGTATTGTCACGTTGTTAATCATTCATGATTTAACGTTTTCTAGTGGTTGCAAACATTAGAACATGCCTAGGTTTAAATTTGCTTGAGTAAAGAGATTAAAACCGGGAAACTTGATTAACAACAAGGATTCGAGACTACTAACTCTCGTCTAATGATTAATGTTGTAACTAGATTAATCTACTTGATGTTTAGGATTGAAATCTAAAAAGCACATCTTTTCGAGGTCGAGAGAATAGAAAAGGAAATTTGTTTATTTGGTCGAGAGACGTTTAGACGATACGATTGCTTCAATCACATCGTGACACGCATATAAAAAGAACCCGGTTAAGCCTAGAATCGACATTGCGACCAACGCCATGGTAAACACTTCCCTAGTTCGTTCTCCTACTATTATTTCACATACGTTTATTGTTTGTTTTGTTTACAAGTTGATTACACAAAACCCCCCCTTTTTCCGGAAACTATTGACGAATAGTCATCTATTCACTAAAGACTTGAATTTGCACCTTATTCTCTGTGGGATTCGACCCCAACCTAGTTGGGTTCTATATTTGACTATGACCGCTTACGCTTCGTTAATTTGAGGTGTAGTTTGGGCGTTATCAAAAAGTGGCACCGTTGCCGGGGAATACGGTTGTTAATTAAGTCTGGTGTGTTTATTTGTCTCTTAGTCATACTTTCCTGCTTTACGTTTATTTGTTGTTTTTGTCTTTGACAGGGTACACAGTTGTGCATGACAAGTACCCGAAGTTCGGGGGAACAAATTTTACCTTACGACCCCGAGCTTGCTAGAACATTGAGGCGGAATATGGCCGCACAACTAGAGGCAGCGAGGATCGCTGCAGAACTGCAGGCCCAACAAAATCTGAATGCTTGTGGTCTGCAGGATGAGATCGCAAGGAATGATGAGGATCTCGACTTAGATGGAGCTGGCGCTACGGGCGCCATTGTCATTCCACCGCTACCGCCCGGATCCAAGTTCAACATCACTAGCACGATGATCCAGCTGTTGAACTTGAGAGGAGTGTTCCGAGGTGTCGCTGGGGAGGATCCAAACCAGCATCTAATGAATTTCGTGGGCATATGCAAGTCGTTTGAACTACCGGGCGTGAGTCAGACAACGATCAGGCTCAGGTTGTTTCCGTTGTCTCTGTCTGATGAGGCAGCATTGTGGTTGACAGAGCTGACCCCCGACTCTATCGCAACGTGGGGAGAGTTGAGAGGAGCTTTCCTAGAAAGGTTTTTTCCTCCCTCTCGGATGATACAGTTGAGGGACGAGATTAGCAACTTTAGGCAGCAACCGCACGAAGCACTGCACGAGACTTGGTTGCGATTCAAAAAGAAGATAACACAATGCCCGACCCATCAGTTGACCGATAACTTTTTGATGCAGACGTTCTACCGGGCACTGAATTCGGCTACCAAGCCGACGTTAGACAACGCAGCAGGTGGTGCATTCATGGGTCTCACCTTTGTTGAGGCCACAACTACCTTGGACAGGCTCACCAAAACCAACAGGGCCTGGCACACACGAGATTCAGAGGTTGCAGCTAGCACCTATACCGTTGGTATGTCAGCAGAGCAGCATAGGAAAGAGGAGGAGCGCGACCAAGACATGGCGCATCTGAAAATGCAGTTGGACCTACTGACCAAGCACTTGTTCTCAGGAGGTATGGAGAAGGTACAAGCGGTGGGTTCCCAAGGTATGGAGACTGAGGAGGCGAATTACTTGGGGGGTTTCCAGGCCAATGGCCAGGGAAACCAAGGTCGAAACTACCAGAGAGACAACCACTATGAGAAAGATGGTTACAGAGATCGCGATCAAGGTAGCTGGAGGAATAACACCGATAGAGGTGGGTTGTATGTACCACCTGGTAATCGGGACAAAGCTGGCAATGAGGCAGGGACTTCCAAGCTAGAGAACATGATGGCGAAGATGCTGCTAAAGGTGGAATCGATTGACTCTGGGGTAAAGGCAATGAGGACTGAGTTATCAACATTGAGTCAGGTAGTAGAGTCACATTCCACCGCAATCAAGCAATTGGAGCAGCAAGTGGGTCAGATCTCGGCATCTTTAAACCAAAGGAAGACAGGTACCTTGCCGAGTGACATGACTCATCCGAGGAATGACGCTAGTTGTATGGCGATCACCACAAGAAGCGGAAAAATATTACCGGAATCACATCCGGTAATTCAGACTCAAGGTGATGCTGCGGATGATGAAGAGGCGGTAGAGGAGGAAACTCCAAAGCCCGCAGAGAAAAGCAAGGAAGCTGAAAAGCTTCCAACTATGATGCCTCGACCACCACCTCCTTTCCCACAGCGTTTGTAGAAGAAAGCTGACGATGGTAAGTTCCTGAACTTCATGACCATGCTGAAGCAGATTTCAATAAACATACCATTGGTGGAAGCGCTGGAACAAATGCCCGGTTATGCCAAGTTCATGAAGGACTTGATTACAAAGAAGAGGTCGGTAAGTTATGAACCGAACCGGAAGACAACCTCCACCACTGCAGCGCTATTTCCTCTAGATCGTTAGTCGAAAAGAAGGAAGATCCAGGTGCGTTTACTGTTCCCTGCACTGTTGGGAAGCTCAACTTCGGGAAAGCCTTGTGTGATCTGGGTGCTAGCATCAACTTGATGCCACTAGCCGTCTATAAACAACTGGGTTTGGGAGCTCCTAAACCAACGTCCATAAGAGTGATGATGGCTGACCGCTCAGTGAAGAGACCTGTGGGAATATTGTCTGATGTGCTAGTAAAGATCGGTAAGCTTATATTCCCGGCCGACTTTGTGATCTTGGATTGCGAAGTGGATTTTGAAGTTCCCATAATCTTGGGATGACCATTGTTAGCCACAGCAAGAGCATTGGTCGACATGGAGAGAAATGAACTGACCTTCCGATTAAACAATGAAGTGGTCAAGTTCGATGTGTCCAAATTGATGAAGCAACCAAGTGAGATGAGGGTGGTCGCGGTCATCAATGCTATTGAGGAAGTCCCTGCGGATGTGTATCTTGAAGAGAAGGGTTGTGTTGAAACTCGAGCTGTTATGAGAGTAAAGTCGCGATCGCAAAAGAACGAGCAGGTGAAAGAAAGTGGTGAAAATAAATCAAGAAAACGAAAACACCGCAAGAGAATCTGCAAAGAAAGAGCGAAGAAGTTGTCGCGACTAGCTGTGGAGCCAATGAAGGAAGAAGCTGAAATGCAACATGAGGTTGTCGCATGCACACACTCCATCGAGTTCTCTTGCTTTGGAGACCCTGGCGGTCTCCAACATCATTCCAGAATCTGAGTCATATCGACTTCACAGGTATTCCTTTCTCTCACAGATTTTAGCTTTCATATGGATGCATTGGGGACAATGCATGAGTCTAAGTTGAGGGTGTGGGGAAACCTGTGAGGCACCACTGAGGGTTTTTGTTGCCGTGTTTCTTTTCCCTCCGGTGTGCTATCTAGTAGAACCGGCATGTTTAGGTTGTTATTTTAAATTTTTGTTTTTTTAGTGTCTATAGCAAGCATGGCGTTTTTCTTGTTTAAAAACGAGGCCCCTTTAAAAATTTTCTGGTTTTGTACTTATGTTGAAACGATTGACTGTCTGGATCCTTGTATGTCATTGTGTGATTATGAGTAGAATGAGTATGCTTAAGCCGAGCGGTTGTTTGATAGTTGGTAGCGATATAGTTTCTTGGTGCCAAGAGCGTGTGAGATTATTGTTATAAATTCTTACTCTGTGCATGCATCTAGAACTTGCCCGGTCTATTTTGTTAAGTTCGAAGTTTGGTTGCTTAGGAAAGGATCACAGGCCCTTTTTGTGTGCAGTCCACTTAACCTAAAAGACCGTCCAAATATAAATAATCCCTTGATCCCTGTTTGAGCCATAATTGACCTTATTCTTTCAATAACCTGTCACCATTCCCGTTTAACTTTGAATCCCTATTTTGGCCCTGGTCCTTCCTTGGACATCGTGCACCTCAACGCAGGCAATCAGCCTAAGTTGAGGGTGGCTACTACAGAGGTGAATGATAAGAAAAAGAGGATGGAGAAGATTGGTTGTGAATAGAATGAAAATTCGGGTGTGTGCCTAAGAAAAGAAAGAAAAAAGAGATGAAAAAGATCGAAAAAGAAATAAAAAGAATTGTCAAAATAAAGAGGTCGCACCTGTAACTAGAAAGAAGGAAATAAAAAGGTGAATAAGGATGGACAAAGTAAGTTATGTGGTAATAAGACGTCGGTAGTTCTAAGGAGGGCTTAGTCACTAATCCCTAAATGTATCCTACCTGCACCCGAAGCCTCATTACAAGCCTAAACAAGTCCTGTCGTGATCCTGAGCGGCTTTTTGAAGAACTGAAATAGAATAGTAAGGGCAAGCCTATGGTATAGCATGTGCATTGTTTGAAATCGTTTGTGAGTGTGAGCGCTTACCTAGTCCCAAATCTTGTGTGTGGGATTTCTTTGTGGTGAGGGCACCAAGATGTCTGTATTGTCTATTGACTGTTAGGATAGCTGCGCGTGTGTATGTAGAATGTTCTATCATATCGGAATGACATGTTTGGATCCTTGCAAGTTAGTGTTTCATATATTTGTGTGCTATAAGGGAGCTTGATTTAAAAGTGAATAAGTTTTGAATGACCATGAGTTGCTAGAGACACGAGTTTGTTTTCTTAGTTGAGTCGTCGTAATTGTTTATGTCATGTTGCTTGAGGACAAGCGAACGTTTTAAGTTGAGGGTGTTGATGTGCCGCCATTTTACGGCACTTTCGACTCCTTTTAACTAAGAACAATCGTACGTTTTCAAGCAACCGTCGTTGTTTTTTATGGTTTTATGTTATATTTGTAGGAAATGGAGACAAACATGGAAACGGAAGGAAATACGCGAAAACGAGCATTCTGGATAAGAGTGACGGTTCAGGTGACGGTCCGTCAAGGGTGTGACGGTCCGTCACCCAAACCGTCACACCAAGGCAGCAGCCAAGGCAGCACCACTGCCTAAGGGTGACGGTCCAGGCGATGGTCCGTCAACCCTGTGACGGTCCGTCACCCTGGCCGTCACACTTAGGCAGTCCGCTACGCGGAATCCGAGCGTTTTTGGGATTTGTTTCCTAGACTCCTATAAATACCCTATGTTAGGTTTATTTTATTTACCAAGTTTTATTCATTCATTATACAATAGTTCTCCCAATAGTTTTAGGAGTTTTTGAGCGAGTTTTGAGAGAGGAAACGCGCTACACCCGGTTTCCTTCTCCTAAATCTTGTTCTTGATTCGTTCTTGGGATCTTTGGTTTCTTGTTCTTGGAATAATTAAAGATTGTTCTCACTACATTGTAAGGATCTCTTTTCTTTATTATGAACATGACTTTCTTTTATTCTTCTACAAGCATGAGTAACTAAACCTCCCACAACTAGGGTTGTGGGAGCCATGGCAAACGTAGCGATATAGATTCCGGGTAGCGTTGGGTTCAATATATGTATTGTCACGTTGTTAATCATTCATTATTTAACGTTTTTAGTGGTTGCAAACATTAGAACATGCCTAGGTTTAAGTTTGCTTGAGTAAAGAGATTAAAACCGGGAAACTTGATTAACAACAAGGATTCGAGACTACTAACTCTCGTCTAATGATTAATGCTGTAACTAGATTAATCTACTTGATGTTTACGATTGAAATCTAAAAAGCACATCTTTTCGAGGTCGAGAGAATAGAAAAGGAAATTTTTTTATTTGGTCGAGAGACGTTTAGACGATACCATTGCTTCAATCACATCGTGACACGCATATAAAAAGAACCCGGTTAAGCCTAGAATCGACATTGCGACCAACGCCATGGTAAACACTTCCCTACTTCGTTCTCCTACTATTATTTCACATACGTTTATTGTTTGTTTTGTTTACAAGTTGATTACACAAAACCCCCCCTTTTTCCGGAAACTATTGACGAATAGTCATCTATACACTAAAGACTTGAATTTGCACCTTATTCTCTGTGGGATTCGACCCCAACCTAGTTGGGTTCTATATTTGACTATGACCGCTTACGCTTTGTTAATTTGAGGTGTAGTTTGGGCGTTATCAACCATTAGCTACCCAATATCCAGGGAGGGATTCTGATCAACCTCTCCACTAGGATTCAGGATTCAGCGGTGAATTGGAAATTTATTATCTACGCCAAGTTATTCGAGCCCGAGTTCGAGTTTGATTTTGTTTTGGAGCTTTTCAAAGCGGTTCGGGCTTGGACATTGTCATCCTAGCAGCTTGTCGTCGGACGACAGGTAGGTTACGGTTTATTTTCCCTAGACTCCACATATATAGGATAAAATTGTATTAATGGGCATCCTTGGGTTGGTTTATTAGGTTGGTGCCACAGACCTCGACCACTTTATTCATGTCCGCCTACTTTTGTTCCTCCGTTGCTTGTAGTATTTGCCGATATATTTTATTTACCCTTGTGGTCCTGTGAGTCATTGTTGACTCTGGAACATAGAAGGTGGGATTTTGGGAATGTCCGCGAGTCCCGGGCATAGAATTATCCTTCTAGGCTGGTTATGCTTGCTGAGTAGTTGTGGGCCTGTGCAGGGTCGATAGGTCGATTGTGAGCTGCTGGACAGCTATTGTGTGTGATCATACCATTTCCATGCATATAAAGAGGTTTTATCCATGTTTTACTATGGTTTTGGCTTCGGGCCTACTGACACTATTTTCTAAACCTTGCATGGCCCGGGGGGCCCATTTTTTATGTAAATAATTTGGAAATGGTTTGATTTAACTTGTGAATTTCCTGGGTAAAAGAAAGTAAAATTATGTTTTAAATCATCAGTTTTACGATTAACGCTAGACTCGGCAGGGCCGGGGTGCTAGTTAAGTTTTCTTGCTACTTGAGATGATTTTTAGCCTCGGTCGGATCGAGCACCTGAGATGACTCTTTACTGTTTAGACCCGGTTATTCCCAGGCACCCTTGGAGGGGTTTTTGAGATACTTTCCTACTACTTTAGTCCTGGACAGGGTCTGGGCATGCATATTCGAGACTGCGTCTCTATCTTGATCTCGGACTTGCTTCCGGACGACATATGTTGATACTGAATTTTAGTATGGGGTCTGGGACCTCCATTGACCTTGCCACCCAGACCAGGGGCTACGAGCTGCGTGTGCCGGAGGAAGGGTATACGGTGGAGTAGAGGTATACGGGCAGTGTCCTTCCATGGAACCTACCTGCTGGGCCGGATCGGCACCGGAGGAGGTACATACAGAGATACCATTTCACTTAAGATCTTCATGCATCATATCATTCATTGTTTGAGGCTCCACCCTTGTTTGTTGTTTCTTGATTGTACGCTCCGGTAGTATGGGATGCCGGAGGGTTTGTTTTCACTTGTTTGTGTTCCTCGGTTGTATGGGCGGCCGGGGGACTGTAGGTAGACTTTTTCTATTCACTTACAGAATTGTTCTCTATTATGGATAAGTATGAGATTAGTTACTGCTAGACTATTAGTTTCTGGGTTTTGAGATTGATATGATTAGTTGAGTTTGATTCCTGTCTCTGAGCATGCCTATCATTACTCTTTCCCTCTTCTTACACTTGAGGTTATCGGTATACCGTCCATTTCATAAACTTATTTTGTATACACTGTTGTTGCAAGGACCCCAGGTGCGTTATTTCTTACTTTCACCTGTGCCTATGGTGTGTATATTCAGCTTACTAGCCTCACATGTGGTTCTGTTGATTTCCCTCTGGGTTAGTTCCTGCGTACCTTTCATTGATTTATGTGACTGCTTGCTTCTATTCTGTCTGTTACTACGCTTTTATCTTATATGTGCCCAGTCGGCCTATGATACCTACTGGGTAGCTTATGCTTCGCATTTGGTGCTCACCCCTACCCCCTGCATCTTTGGGTGTAGATCCTAGCGTGGGCCATCGCCGTTAGATCGTTGTGGTTCGTTCTTAGAGATCTGTTGGGAACTACTTCAGACTGAGGGTGAGCTCTTGGCGATCGGAGCTTAGCTTTAGTTTATCTTTTGCTTCATGTACTCTATTACCATTCAGAGACATCTGTATATATAGTTTTGGTTTATTTGCACTCCATGTATGTAGTTTGGCTCTATACTATGATACCAGGTCTTGGGGTTTGGTTTAGTTTCCGCATATGTATATATTTATAGTCCCTTTATCTGTTCTCTTCATCTTGTTCTCTTATTTGTTAGATAATAGCCCATTACTAACTGTTCTGGGCTACGGGGATTGGTTCACCTACCGGGGGTTGTAGGTGCCATCATGACCAAGAAATTGGGTCATGACAACTTGGTATCAGAGCTTTAGGTTCACCGGTGTCATCGGTATAGGAGCCAATATCTAGTAGAGTCCTGCGGATCGGGGCGGAGACGTCCGTACTCAATCTTTGGGAGGCTACAGTGACATTTTACGAATTTGACTCTTTCATTGCTTCTGTGTTGTGCGTAGAACCCTTGAAGTTTATGGAGATCTCATTTATTGTACTTCATTCTTCCGCAGATGGTTCATGCGAGATCATCGGCATCACGCGGAGATGAGCCTCCAGCTCTAGCACCAGCTCCAGCACCAGCTCCAGCACCAGCTCCAGCACCATCTCCAGCGCTAGCCCCAGCGCCAACTCCAGTGCCCACTTATGTGCCAGCTCCAGCCGCAGCTCAGTCTCCAGATATTCGGGGATTACTATTACAGCTTTTGGGTGTGATTGGAGAGCGGCATTCTGAGGTAGCGCAGACATCCGCTCAAGGGGCAGCCCTGGGTGCACAGAGCTCAGGAGCGCAGCCGGCTACTATGGCTCCCCGTGCGGAGGTCATTCCGGTTCCATCTGTTGCACAGCCCCTTGCTCCATGCCCAGTTATGACAGAGTTAGAGCAGAAGGCGTTGGGTAGGTTTTTGAGGTTAGCACCTCCGAGGTTTGCTGGTACTTCTGGACAGGATCCACATGACTTTATTAATACCTGTGAGGAGATGTTGCATCATTTGGGTTTGTTGGAGACTCACGGGGTTGGTTATACTACCTATCAGTTGGAGGGACCAGCGAAGTTATGGTGGAGGGCTCAGGTTGCTTGTAGACCACCGTCATCACCTCCTTTGACCTGGTCTGAGTTTTATGAGGCCTTTATGGCCAAGTTCCTACCTCAGAGTGATCGTGAGCATCGCAGGGAGCAGTTTACTCACCTTATGCAGGGATCTACGACTGTCTCAGAGTATGAGACTCGTTTTCATCAGCTAGCACCGTTCGGAGCTATGATCATTCCTACCGAGGCAGATAGGATTCGCAGATTTGTATGGGGTTTGAGGCCAGAGATCAGGCAGCCAACTGAGATATTGATTTCCAGTGGTCGGTCATTCCAGGCTATTGTAGACTATGCCCGCACTGTGGAGGACTTACAGCGACATGATCAGGGGTCCAGAGATAAGGGGCCTCGACATCAGGGTGTCTATAGTGGTTCCAGATATGGCGGTAGAGGTCCTGGCCAGTGGAGCTGGAGTAATCATCCACAGCAGTACCAGGGTCAGTCATGCCGACCAGTTCAGGCTTCCCTTCAGACTTTCGGTAGTACCCAGTTCGAGCAGGGTCATAACAGCCATCAGGGCTATGACGGACAGTCTTCGAGGGGTACAGTTTCTGGGGCATCAGGCCATGGTGGTTATGCGGGATTTGCTGGTTCATCTTGACCGAGTAGGCCGCCAGGGGCTTGTTTTACTTGTGGTGTGATCGGTCATTTTGCTAGAGATTGCCCTCAGCAGGGTACAATTCAGTTGGCCGAGCCTTTACGAGTAGTTCATCCCCCAGCTTGAGGGGGTGGTCGTCAGAGTAGAGGTGGTGCTCCACGTGGCAGAGCAGGTGGTAGGGATGGCGGTCGAGCAGGTGGAGGTCTTCGTCAGTTTTACGCGGTCCCTAGGAGAGCAGAGGCAGAGGCCTCAGATGTTGTGATTACAGGTACGATTTATGTGTGCCATTAGTCTGCCATGGCTTTATTTGATCCTGGATCCACTTGTTCATATGTATCTGCCTACTTTGTGCGTTGCTTGGGGTAGGCTAGTGAGCCATTATCTGTTCCTGTTTCTGTTTCAAACCCAGTAGGAGATTCTTTAGTAGTGGATCGGATTGTGAGATCCTGTATGTTATCTGTTGGTGATTCAGAGACTTGGGGTGATTTGATGATTCTTGATATGCTAGATTTTGATGTGATACTGGGCATGGACTGGTTATTCCCTCACCGTGTGGTTTTGGATTGTTATGCCAAGACCATTACCATAGCCGTGCCTGGTGTATCCCCGGTTGTGTGGCAGGGTTCTGTTAGCCATGCACCATCTGGGATCATCTCTTGTCTTCGAGCTAGGAAGTTGATTTCCCGTGGGTGTTTAGCTTATCTAGCATATGTTCGAGATGTTAGTGCTGACCCCACTTCTCCTGAGTCTGTTCTTGTGGTTAGAGACTTCCTCGATGTATTTCCTACCGACCTGCCAGGCCTTCCACCTGAGAGAGATATTGATTTTGCTATTGAGTTAGAGCCGGGCACTAGGCCCATTTCTATTTCTCCTTACCGTATGGCTCCTGCTGAGTTGAGGGAGATTAAGGAGCAGCTCCAGGATCTGTTAGCTAAGGGGTTTATTAGACCTAGTGTGTCACCGTGGGGTGCTCCTGTTCTCTTTGTGAAGAAGACGGATGGGTCGATGCGCATGTGTATTGATTATCGGCAGCTGAATAGGGTGACAGTGAAGAATAGGTATCCGATGCCGAGGATTGATGATTTGTTTGACCAGCTTTAAGGTTCAGTCGTGTTTTCAAAGATTGATTTGAGGTCCGGCTACCATCAGTTGAGGATTAGGGCGGAGGACATCCCTAAGACAGCATTCAGGACACGTTATGGCCATTATGAGTTCCTGGTGGTGTCTTTTGGGTTGACTAATGCCCCCGCAACCTTTATGAACTTGATGCACAGGGTTCTTGGCCCGTATTTGGACTCATTTGTGATAGTTTTTATAGACGACATCTTGGTATACTCGCGTAGTAGAGATGAGCATGAGCAGCACTTGAGGGTTATACTCCAGACTTTGAGAGATCATCGACTTTATGCCAAGTTCTCAAAGTGTGAGTTTTGGCTTGAGTCAGTTGCATACTTAGGGCACGTGGTGTCTAAGGATGGGATTAGGGTTGATCCGGGAAAGATTTCAGCGGTTTGTGAGTGGCCTAGACCTACTACTGTTACTGAGGTTCGCAGGTTACTACAGACGGTTCGTTGAGGGATTTTTCTTCCATAGCAGCACCTCTTGACTATGCTGACTAGGAAGGATATCCCATTTCAGTGGTCGGATCAGTGTGAGGATAGCTTCCAGATTCTTAAGGTCTTATTGACTTCAGCTCGAGTTTTGACTTTGCCGGTTGAGGGTCAGAGCTTCTCCGTGTATTGTGATGCTTCTGGGGTTGGTCTTGGTTGTGTGTTGATGCAGCAGGGTCGAGTAGTAGCCTATGCGTCGAGGCAGCTGAAGGTTCACGAGTGCAACTACCCCACTCATGACTTAGAGTTGGCGGCAGTAGTTTTCGCGCTCAAGATCTGGAGGCATTGCCTATATGGAGTTCACTGTGATATCTTCACCGATCACCGTAGTCTTCAGTATATCACGAGTCAGCGGGAGTTGAACTCGAGACAGGGGAGATGGGTCGAGTTACTGAAGGACTATGACTTCACTATTCTGTATCATCCGGGCAAGGCAAACGTGGTAGCGGATGCCTTGAGCCGGAAGGCAGTGAGTATGGGTAGCCTAGCTTCTCTTTCAGTTTCAGAGCAACCGTTGGCCTGGGACATCCAGTCCTTGGCTAACCATTTTGTTAGGCTTGACTTATCGGATCCTAGAAGAGTTCTCGCCAGTGTTGAGGTTTGTTTTACTTTGATTGATCAGATTAAGAGCCGTCAGTTTGAGGATCAGCAGTTGTGTGGCCTTCGTGACCGGGTTGTTCAGGGTGAGACCAGTCGGGCTACTCTAGATTCAGATGGGGTTCTGAGGTTTGATAGTCGCCTTTGTGTTCTGAGGATTAGTGATTTGATTCAGTTGATACTTCATGAGGCACATTGTACTAGATACTCCATTCACCCTGGCACGGCAAAGATGTATAGGGACTTGAGACAGCTTTACTGGTGGAGTGGTATGAAGCAGGATATAGTGGAGTTTGTATCTCGGTGCTTGAACTGTCAGCAGGTTAAGTTCGAGCACATGAGACCTGGTGGTTTGATACAGCGACTTCCCATTCCTGAGTGGAAGTGGGAAGGGATTACTATGGACTTTGTTGTTGGTTTGCCTCGTACCACTCATGGGTTTGATTCCATATGGGTGATTGTTGATAGGCTGACTAAGTCAGCACATTTCTTGCCGGTTCAGACTTCTTATGGCGCAGAGAGGTTAGCTCAGATCTATCTTCGTGAGATTGTTCGATTGCACGGGGTCCCAGCTTCTATCATTTCAGACCGGGGCACTCAGTTCACATCTCAGTTCTGGAGGGCTATTCAGCGAGATTTGGGTACAGAGGTTCATCTTAGTACCGCTTTCCACCCTCAGACAGATGGCCAGTCCGAGAGGACCATTCAGATTATGGAGGACATGCTTCGGGCTTGTGTTCTTGACTTTGGAGGTTCATGGGATCAGTTTGTTCCCTTGGCAGAGTTTGCTTATAATAACAGCTTCCATTCGAGTATCGGCATGGCACCTTTTGAGGCTTTGTATGGAAGGCATTGCAGATCACCGGTAGGTTGGTTTGATGGTTTTAGTTCTGGTCCACAGAGCACAGATTTGCGTCGAGATTCCTTAGACCGAGTCCGAGTGATTCAGGACAGACTTCGGGCAGCTCAGAGAAGGCAGAAGAGTTATGCTGATCATCGGCTTCATGCCTTGGAATTTAGTGTCGGTGACTTGGTGTTTCTCCGTGTATCGCCCATGAAGGGCGTGATTAGATTTGGTAGGCGGGGCAAGCTTAGCCCCAGGTACATTGGGCCGTTTGAGATTCTTCAGAGGGTTGGTAGCGTTGCCTATCAGCTAGCCTTGCCTCCGATGTTTTCAGCTATACATCTTGTATTTCATGTTTCGATGTTGCGTCGGTATGTCCCAGATGAGTCTCATGTGTTACAGTGGGATTCAGTTCAGTTGGGTGAGGGTTTAGCCTTTGTTGAGGAGCCGACAGCTATTTTAGCCAGAGATGTCAGGAGATTGAGGTCTCGAGAGATCTCGGTGGTTAAGGTTCAGTGGAGGCACCGTCCAGTCGAGGAGGCTACCTGGGAGACCGAGAGAGATATGCGGGCCCAATATGCGCAGCTATTTTAGCCTTCAGGTACCCCCTTGACCTTGACTTTCGAGGACGAAAGTCCTTTTTAGTAGTGGATGATGTAATGACCCTTTCGGTCATTTCCACGTATACGTTTTCCTTGTGCTGTTAGAGCTTGTTTGTAGCGGCCCCAAGTCACTTAAGGCTCGTTAGGACCGGTATTTTGGTGTGGGGTCCATTTGTTTGGTCGCATTATAAGTTTTGAAGTCAAGCATGTCGGCAAAAGTTATCGTAAATTCTTTAATAAAATTTTCTGAACTTTGGGTAAAATGTCTCGGAGCTTTTATCTCAATATATAAAGAGTTAGAAGTCCCCCGAAATACCAAATCAAAGGTCTACGAGTCTAGTTTCCAACGCACAAAACCTCACATCCAACTGATCTCGGAGTAAAGAGTTATGACTGTTTTACCGTGGACTGTCTGGCAGAAAATGGGTTGCGAATCGGGTCGCGAACCGGGTCGGGTTAAACTCGATTTAAGCCTCAATTTCACATTTTAAAACGCCATTTCAGTTCCGAAACAGTGAGAAAACATAAGGGAGAATTCCAAGAGGGTTATTGAGTATCAAAATCATGCGTTGGTGAATTGCGAGTCTAGGTTTTAGAATTTTATTAGCATCGCGCGTATATTTGAAAATATTTTATTTTAAAGTTGAATTTGGTAAAAAGTTATATTATTATTACCTTTTCAAAATATTTTAAAGGTTTATGAAAAATATTTTTGTTACTATATAAGTGTATATGTATTTATTTTATAAGGTTTTTATACATTGTAATATTTTAACGGAGACAGTAAATTTAGTTATGTCGAAAATTATTATTATAACATAGTAGGTTTTATTTGAAATAATTTTCTATGGATTATGATATATTCAAAAAGTTATATTTATTTTACCACAAATTTATTCAATACCCGAATACATACATAACGGGCTGGAAATATTAAAATGTTGCCACCTCCACAACACGTGGAGGTGAGGCAAAGCAGCCAACATATTGTAGCTGCTAGGTGTAATACATAAGCTAATTGTTATATATGTGGGATTAGTACCTTAACTATTAGTAAGCTGTAGTATTTAGCAGGCATACACGTGTGTGTCTTACAACATATAGCATATATGTATATATTACAGATGTCATATAGTGTGTTTAAGGATATGTGACTACTCACCACAAATTTTAGTGATAACATTTGGATAGTAGCTCTATTTAATATAGGATGCATAGCACGTCTCTTCTTTTGATAGGGATTACTTCAACATTTTGCTACTACACAACTATTTTCCCATGTATTTGAGTTTTGGATTTTAATTTCATATGCTATAAGTGTATTGGATAATTGGTTAATCAAAAACTATCAGTATACGCGCACGTTAGTTGACACCCCAGAACGTATTTTCCTCATCCTTTCTCTTTACAAAAAAACAAATTATGGAGATGTTGTACTATTATTGTTGCGCACATTGAGGGTATTTTCTGGAAACAATATTTTTACATTATGTTTGATCATCGGAAGAGAATCAAATTATCTACGTCAAGTTATTCAAGCCCAAATTCGAGTTGATATTATTTTAGAGCTTTCCAGAGTGGTTCGGGCTAGGACATCATCGTTCTAGCAGCTTGTCGTCGGATGACAGGTAGGTTACGGTTTATTTTCCCTAGACTCCGCATATATAGGATAAAATTGTATTAATGGGCATCCTTGGGTTGGTTTATTAGGTTGGTACCACAGACCTCGACCGCTTTATTCATGTCCGCCTACTTTTGTTCCTCCGTTGCTTGTAGTATTTGCCGATATATTTTATTTACCCTTGTGGTCCTGTGAGGCCTTGTTGACTCTGGAACATAGAAGGTGGGATTTTGGGAATGTCCGCGAGTCCCGGGCATAGAATTATCCTTCTAGGCTGGTTATGCTTGCTGAGTAGTTGTGGGCCTGTGCAGGGTCGATAGGTTGATTGTGAGCTGCTGGGTAGCTATTGTGTGTGATCATACCATTTCCATGCATATAAAGAGGTTTTATCCATGTTTTACTATGGTTTTGGCTTCGGGCCTACTGACACTATTTTCTAAACCTTGCATGGCCCGGGGGGCCGTTTTTTATGGAAATAATTTGGAAATAGTTTGATTTAACTTGTGAATTTCCTGGGTAAAAGAAAGTAAAATTATGTTTTAAATCATCAGTTTTACGATTAACGCTAGACTCGGCAGGGCCGGGGTGCTAGTTGAGTTTTCTTGCTACTTGAGATGATTTTTAGCCTCGGTCGGACCGAGCACCTGAGATGACTTTTTACTGTTTAGACCCGGTTATTCCCGGGCACCCTTGGAGGGGTTTTTGAGATACTTTCCTACTACTTTAGTCCTGGACAGGGTCTGGGCATGCATATTCAAGACTGGGTCTCTATCTTGATCCCGGACTTGCTTCCGGACGATATGTGTTGATACTGAGTTTTAGTATGGGGTCTGGGACCTCCATGGATCTTGCCATCCGGGCCAGGGGCTATGGGCTGCGTGTGCCGAAGGAAGGGTATACGGTGTAGTAAAGGTATACGGGCAGTGTCCTTCAATGGAACCTACCTGCTGGGCCGGATCGGCGCCGGAGAGGGTACATACAGAGATACCATTTCACTTGAGATCTTCATGCATCATATCATTCATTGTTTGAGGCTCCACCCTTGTTTGTTGTTTGTTGATTGTACGCTCCGGTAGTATGGGATGCCGGAGGGTTTGTTTTCACTTGTTTGTGTTCCTCGGTTGTATGGGCGGCCGGGGGACTGTAGGTAGACTTTTGCTATTCACTTACAGAATTGTTCTCTATTATGGATAAGTATGAGATTAGTTACTGCTAGACTATTAGTTTCTGGGTTTTGAGATTGATATGATTAGTTGAGTTTGATTCCTGTCTCTGAGCATGCCTATCATTACTCTTTCCCTCTTCTTACACTTGAGGTTATCGGTATACCGTCCATTTCGTAAACTTATTTTGTATACACTGTTGTTGCAAGGACCCCAGGTGCGTTATTTCTTACTTTCACCTGTGCCTATGGTGTGTATATTCTGCTTACTAGCCTCACATGTGGTTCTGTTGATTTCCCTCTAGGCTAGTTCCTATGTACCTTTCGTTGATTTCTGTGACTGCTTGCTTCTATTTTGTCTGTTACTACGCTTTTATCTTATATGTGCCCAGTCGTCCTATGATACCTACTGGGTACCTTATGATTCGCATTTGGTGCTCACCCCTACCCCCTGCATCTTTGGGTGCAGATCCTAGCGTGGGCCATCGCCGTTAGATCATTGTGATTCGTGCTTGGAGATCTGTTGGGGACTACTTCAGACTGAGGGTGAGCTCTTGGCGCTCGGAGCTTAGCTTTAGTTTATCTTTTGCTTCATGTACTCTATTACCATTCAGAGACATCTGTATATATAGTTTTAATTTATTTGCACTCCATGTATATAGTTTGGCTCTATACTATGATACCAGGTCTTGGGGTTTGGTTTAGTTTCCGCATATGTATATATTTATAGTCCGTCTATCTGTTCTCTTCGTCTTGTTCTCTTATTTGTTAGATAGTAGCCCATTACTAACTGTTCTGGGCTACGGGGATTGGTTCACCTACCGGGGGTTGTAGGTGCCATCATGATCGAGAAATTGGGTCGTGACAATGAATAGGCATAGTAAGGGACTAACACATTATATCAATACTCGAAGAAAAATATGCACACACATATAAGTAAGTAGAACTAGCATAAAATAGTACTAAAGTAGGTTGATGACAAATTGGATGATACCTGTTATAACTACATTAGAGGCCTCCGCCTCAAGTGTACCTGGGAATTATAATAATAACCATAATGGTCCTTGGACTGAGTAAATCTATGACCACCTCTACGAGTTGCCTGGGCTCCACTGCTAGTACCCTAAGAATCACCTTTACCATATTGTGCACCTTCTCTAACTGGTGGTGTCGGTGCCCGATAAGTCTGTATTTGAAAGCCCTGTGGTGAACGATCTTACCCACATCTGGGGAAATATCTGGCATATTGACCAAACTCTCCATAATAAAGAAACCATGACCTGTGACCAGCTGATAATATGGCTTGGATGAACTAGAATGACCACTATGGCCCACAACTCAGAATGAGACCCTCTAACTATTTGACCTGAACACTGACCACCCGAAGTAATAGCAGTCAAATATCCACAATCAGAACCCTGCAATGCTGCTTGAACATGCCTGATTTGCTGAAAATAAGAACATACACTTGAGAAATCCCTTGCTCGAAATAAGGATCCACTAAAACCATCCTACCTGTAAAATCTCTTATCGCTACCCTTCTGGGCTCTGTGACCGATACCTTCAATCACCCAGGCTTGATCAACTATCTGTTGAAAAGTGCCCCCAGTAGTCAAAACCTTTTTTCTAGACAATAGATCAAGAGAAGTAGTCAACCCCTTCCCAAACATCTGAACATGATCTCCCCCTATAAAAATACTCATTAATTCATGACTAGATGGGGAATATAAGTGAATCTCATACTCGACAACAGTCATAGAACCCTACTCCAAGGCATTAAACTCATCTCTTAACTTCTCCCTCAAACTGTGAGGTACATATTTCTCAAGAAAAGTCTCAGAAAACTTTGTTCATGTCATAGGAGGTAAACCATATGGCCTACAACCAATATAAGATCTCCACCACTGCTTTACTGCCCTACCCAACAGAAAGGTAGTGTAATCTATGCCTTGTGACTCAACCTAATTGAGGTTATGCAATCTCTCTTGACAGCTAACCAAAAACGCATAAGCATCATCCTTAGGTGCACCACAGAACTTAGGATGACCCAATCTTACGAACCTATCAAAATTTTCTGCTCATCCATTGTCATCACTGGTATAGGGATAACTGGTAGAGTAATTATGATTGGAAAAGCATCAATACAAAGAGCCACAACAGTAGCAAGTTGTGCCTCATGATTTTGGAAACCCTAAACCGGTAATCTCTGAAAAGGCTGAACCTCATTTCTAGTTTGTGATCCATTAGGAGTGACAGGTGGAGCTCCTTTCCGAGCCATATCCTCCAAGAAACTCTGAATCCGAACCATAGAATTCTGCAACACTGGGGTGGCTATAAATATTTTGAACATGAGCTGGCCTCACTCCCGTTGGCTGATAAACCACATTTTCAAACTCAATCTCTGGCTGAGGAGATGCTGCCCTGGAATGTCCCCTAGTTGGTTATGCACCAAATGATCTACCTTTACCATGGCCTCAACCCCTAACTAGAGCCCCAGTAGCGGGTGCAGGTGCACCATCATCAGTAGCATCTGACCTGGTTCTCGCCATCTATTAAAAGAATGAAACATAACTTAAGAATTTAAGGGATGAACAACTTGCACGATAGAGTCAAAGAATTGAATTTTCCAAAGAATAGCCCATTGCCTCCCAAAAATAGAGAACAACATCATCATACCGTCCATAAGACTCCACTAGACACTTTCTTTTATACTCATTAGACTGATAAAGCTCAGATTCCTTCTTTTAGAGTCAAAATCCTCCATTTATGGATAGGACCAAAGCCGATCTTCGAAATGGAGAGGGATGAATTGAATGAGAGACTACGAAAGTGAGGCAAACCCACATAAGGAAAGAAATCAATCTAATCACTCCATTTCAAGCCTTAGAGAATCCGACAAAAAAGCCTCAATTTGCGAATTCACCTCCCTCTGAGTCTGATTATAAAAACAGGGATGAAAGGTCTAGTTTTCGGTGAGCTAGTGGGATTCAAGTATGACTTTCCATTTTCCTTGATTATTTGGTCAGGATATATCTATCTTGGTTTGGATTATCAAAATTGATTGCGGTGGCTCCTAAAGTGAAGAAAGCCACTTTCCAAACAATTACGACTCCTTACTCAGATATTGATAGTGTCCGTGAAGTTCTTGGAGAAATGAAAACTTCTTTCAAGAAGCTTCGACCAATGTATCTTCCACATCTCCAATCCATACCGGTCTCCTTGAAGAACGGAGTCTAGGGTAAAGAAAGAAAGGTAGAGTGGGCACACTTTTACTGTGCTTGGATTGGCATGGCTGTCCCCCTTTGCTGGTTGAGGCTCAGCCTTTGACTCCGCTTGCCTCTACTTTTCATGTCAAGCGTACAAGTCTAGTTTAGTGGTATTTACTTCTAAAGATAGGAATTCTTTTTCATCTCCCCTGTCAAAGTCGACGTCTTAACCTGACTTCCTGAGCTCAGTTGATTCTTGAAGCAGTAGCTCTGGATCGAGAGCTGAATGCTTACCTTATTATTATGAATTGAAAAGGAGAAAGAGCTTTTTTTATAGATGTTGAGGTGAGTAAGGGGGGTTTGCTGGCTTGCTGGCTAGCTCGTGCAATCAAGGAAAAATGCCTTCGCCTTCTTTTTTCAAAATGCAAAAGTCAACTACCTTAGTAAGCTAGCTTTGGTTGCTAAGCAAGGGAATCCGTAATTCTTCAAGAAGACGAGACACTTGCTTTTATACTCATTAGACTGGTGAACCTATCACTTTGATACCAACTTGTCATGACCTAAAATCTCAAGTGTTGTGATGACACCTTCCACAATCCTACCATATAGTTAAGCCTGACTAAAAAATTAAAAATATTCAAAGTACAAAAAATAAAATAGAATTTGCACAGAACTCAGAAAACAATAATAGCAATATCTCAAAAATTCCTTAAAGAGTAACTAAAAAAGAAAACCAACTTTTCAAGAATCAGACATCATAAGAGCAAGAGCGACACTAATACAAAATGTCATATATAAAAAATACAGGTCATATAAAACAATATAAGATAGGAATAAGATAGATGAAACTAGGAAAAGACTTTGATCCGGGAAGCTCCCCACTGCTTTAAAATGCCTCTAGAATGCACTATCACGAACCGTGGAGTCCACTAGTAGCAGGATTTGAATCATAAGGATGCAAAAAAGTAGGAGTGAGTATTATCCACTTATACTCAGTAGGTATCATAGGACGACTAAGCTTAAGTAGAAAACTATACTGAAAAAAGAATACTTAGATCTAAACCTGCATGCGAAAAAGTCTCAACAGTTCAATATCTACAATTGAGACAGTTTATCATAATCATACAACAATGCAAGGATAATGTAATGCAATGCAATGATATGCAATGGCTACTACCTATCGTATACACCCACCAAGCATATATCACTTCCAAGATGGTGTCTATGGGGGACTTACGAGGTCTATATACCAATCAACTCTCATCAATATATCTACCAATAATCCATATTTGAATCAAAACTAAACCTAATTATTTCTTTCAAATCGAGCCTTTCATAGAATTTTTTTCAAAAATCAAATCAAGTCTTTCACTGTATCCATGAATCATGAGATGTATAAGTAGGCATGAATGATGTGTCATTGTTTTACGGTACTTTCAATGCTTAAAACATAAGATTTATTGCATGTTCTTTAGCATTTTTTTAGTAGATATGATGTGTTTTGTGAATTATGTGGGAAAACAGGGTCCACAACCAAAAACCTAGAGTTTGAAATAAAAATTGGCTAAAGTGAAGATTGACGAGTGGAACGACTGGTTATGGTTCAAAACAACACACCAATGATGCTAACTATGAAAAGATACCTGCAGGGTTGCAACTTCAAGGCTAAACCATGAGCCAGTCTATGAGTCATGGATCCAAACCATGTACCAGTACTGTGAATCGTAGAACTGGGCTTCTGCAGAGGTGCTAAGAAAAGTGGAAAATCATGAATCAATCCACCGACCACAGTTTCAAATGAAGGTTGGTGTTATGAACTGTAGAACTGATCACTTGTAGACATGAAAAAAGGGAAGTTGAAACCATAAGTGGGTCTGCCGATCGTGGATCCAAACCACGTACCAGTCTTGTTACTTATAGAAATTGGTCCGACAAGATGCAAAATGGAGTCCAGAACCACAGTTCAGTTAATGAGTCATTGATTGATTTCACGACCCGTGGTTCCATCAGTGGATGTTGGAATCATGAATGATTAACTCAGAGAAACCATGGTTGACTCCAGCAATCCATGAGCCGCCATCTAGAATGATGGGTCGTGGACCCATCCGTGATCACTGATGCAACTATGTTTTCCTAGTCTACTTAGGATAGGATTTATTGTCTATAATTACTTTTCCTAGGTTTTATTTTGAACGTTATCCATTATTTTATGTAAGAGATGACTTAAAAACAAAAAATATGATATTGTTCTTGATTTTGGGAGATTAATTCTGATAACGCTCAAACTACACCTCTGTTTAAGAAGCGTAAGCGATCGTTGTCAAGTAAAGAACCCAAACAAAGGTTGGGGTCGAATCCCACAGAGAATATGGTGAAGATTAAGACTTTAGTGAAGTAGATGACTAGTGATCAATTGTTTCCGATAAATAAAAAGGGGGGGGGGGTTTTGTGAACAAATCGTAAACAAAAGCAACAATAATGTAAGAGAAATAATCAGTAGGAGAGAATGAACTAGGGATGTGTTCACCATGGCGTTGTAACAATGTCGATTCTAGGCTTAACCGGGTTCTTTCTATATGCGTGTCACGATGTGATTGCGTCAATTGTATCGTCTAAACGTCTCTCGACCAAATAAACAAATTTCCTTTTCTATTCTCTCGACCTCGAAAAGATGTGCTTTTAGCTTTCAATCCTAACATCAAGTAGCTTAATCCAGTTACGGCATTAATCATTAGACGAGAGTTGGTAGTCTCGAATCCTTGTTGTTAATCAAGTTTCCCGGTTTTAATCTCTTTACTCAAGCAAATTCAACCTAGGCATGTTCTAATGTTTGCAACCACTAGAAAACGTGACATAAAGTAAGATTAACAACGTGACTACATGTAAATTGAACCCGTCGCTACCCGAAATCTATATCGCTATTTTAGCCATGGCTCCCACAACCCTAGTTGCGGGAGTTTTAGTTACTCATGCTCGAAGAAGAAGAGAAAATAGTTGTATTCATAATAAAGGGAAGAAAAGTCTTACAATATAATGAAACAATCAATCTTCCAATATTCAAGAACAAGAAAAACCAAGAACTCACGAACGAATCAAGAACACGAGTTCAATACCAATGAACCGTGTTGTTTTATCTCAAAACAACTAAAACGTGTTTTAAACTAATGGGTGAATGATTAAATAAAATAAACCTATCATAGGGTATTTATAGGAGTCAAAGAAACTAAATCCAAAACGGGTTAGGAGTCCAAAACGCGGACAGCCGCTGGCGCGCCACTGCCTTAACTTGACGGCCAGGCTGACGGACCGTCAAGGCAGTGACGGACCGTCGCCTGGACCATCACTGTTAACCAGTGGTGCCGCCTACTTTGCTGCCTCCATGCGACGGTCTCTGTGACGGACCATCACATGTGTGACGGACCGTCACTCAGGCCGTCACTCTTAGGCAGAATCCTCTTTTTCTCGTATTTCCGTCCGTTTCCGTGTTCGTTTCCATTTCCTACAAATACAACATAAAAACATCAAAAACAACAACGGTTGCTTGAAAACGCATGATTGTTCTTAGTAAAAAGGAGTCGAAAGTGACGTAAAATGGCGTCACATCAACACCTTCAACTTACAACGTTCGCTTGTCCTCAAGCAACATGACATAAAAACAATACTACGACTCAACTAAGAACACAAACTCGTGTCTATAGCAACTCATGGTCATTCAAAACTTATTCAATTAACTGAAGCTCCCTCGTAGCACACGAATGTATGAAACACTAACTTGCAAGGATCAAAACATGTCATTCGGATATGATAGAACATTCTACGTACACACGTGCAGCTATCCTAACAATCAATAGACAATACAGACATCTTGGTGCCCTCACCACAAAGAAATCCCACACACAAGATTTGGGACTAGGTAAGCGCTCACACTCACAAATGATTTCAAACAATGCACATGCGATACCATAGGCTTGCCCTTACTATTCTATTTCGGTTCTTCAGAAAGCTACTCAGGAACACTACAGGACTTGTTTAGGCTTGTAATGAGGCTTCGGGTGCAGGTAGGATACATTTAGGGGTTAGTGACTAAGCCCTCCTTGGAACTACCGACATCTTACCACATAACGTTACTTTGTCCATCCTTATTCACCTCTTTATTTCCTTCTTTCTAGCTACAGGTGCGGCCTCTATATTTTGACAATTCTTTTTATTACTTTTTCAATCTTTTTCACTTTTTTTTTTTTCTTTTCTTTGGCACACCCGGACTTTTCATTCTATTCACAACCAACAATCTCCATCCTCTTTTTCTTATCATTCACCTCTGTAGTAGCCACCCTCAACTTAAGCTGATTGCCTGCGTTGAGGTGCACAATGTCCAAGGGCGGACCAGGGCCAAAACAGGGTTTACCTCTCTAGTAGCCACCCTCAACTTAGGCTGATTGCCTGCGTTGAGGTGCACGGTGTCCAAGGAAGGACCAGGGCCAAAATAGGGATTCAAAGTTAAACAGGAACGGTGACAGGTTATTGAAAGAACAAGGTCAATTATGGCTCCAATAGGGATCAAAGGATTATTCATATTTGGACGGTCTTTTAGGTTAAGTGGACTGCACGCAAAAAGGGCCTGTGATCCTTTCCTAAGCAACCAAACTTCGAATTTAACAAAATAGACCGGGCAAGTTCTAGATGCATGCATAGAGTAAGAATTTATGACAATAATCTCACACGCTCTTGGCACCAAGAACTATATCGCTACCAACTATCAAACAACCGCTCGGCTTAAGCATACTCATTCTACTCATAATCACACAATGACATACAAGGATCCAGACAGTCAATTGTTTCAACATAAGCTTAAAACCAGAAAATTTTTAAGGGGCCTTGTTTTTAGACAAGAACAACACATGCTTGCTATAGACACTAAAAAAAAAAATTAAAATAACCACCTAAACATGCCGGTTCTATTAGATAGCGCACCGGAGGGAAAAGAACTCGGCAACAAAAACCCTCGGTGGTGACTCACAGGTTTCTTCACAAATTAATGAAGCGTAAGCGATCGTTGTCAAGTAAAGAACCCAAACAAAGTTTTGTGAACAAATCGTAAACAAAAGCAACAATAATGTAAGAGAAATAATCAGTAGGAGAGAATGAACTAGGGACGTGTTCACCATGGCTTTGTAACAATGTCGATTCTAGGCTTAACCGGGTTCTTTCTATATGCGTGTCACGATGTGATTGCGTCAATTGTATCATCTAAACGTCTCTCGACCAAATAAACAAATTTCCTTTTCTATTCTCTCGACCTCGAAAAGATGTGCTTTTAGCTTTCAATCCTAACATCAAGTGGCTTAATCCAGTTACGGCATTAATCATTAGACGAGAGTTGGTACTCTCGAATCCTTGTTGTTAATCAAGTTTCCCGGTTTTAATCTCTTTACTCAAGCAAATTAAACCTAGGCATGTTCTAATGTTTGCAACCACTAGAAAACGTGACATAAAGTAAGATTAACAACGTGACTACATGTAAATTGAACCCGTCGCTACCCGGAATCTATATCGCTATTTTAGCCATGGCTCCCACAACCCTAGTTGCGAGAGTTTTAGTTACTCATGCTCGAAGAAGAAGAGAAAATAGTTGTATTCATAATAAAGGGAAGAAAAGTCTTACAATATAATGAAAGAATCAATCTTCCAATATTCAAGAACAAGAAAAACCAAGAACTCACGAACGAATCAAGAACACGAGTTCAATACCAATGAACCGTGTTGTTTTATCTCAAAACAACTAAAACGTGTTTTAAACTAATGGGTGAATGATTAAATAAAATAAACCTATCATAGGGTATTTATAGGAGTCAAAGAAACCAAATCCAAAACGGGTTAGGAGTCCAAAACGCGGACAGCCGCTGGCGCGCCACTGCCTTAACTTGACGGCCAGGCTGACGGACCGTCAAGGCAGTGACGGACCGTCGCCTGGACCGTCATTGTTAACCAGTGGTGCCGCCTACTTTGCTGCCTCCATGCGACGGTCTCTGTGACGGACCGTCACATGTGTGACGGACCGTCACTCAGGCCGTCACTCTTAGGCAGAATCCTTTTTTTCTCGTATTTCCGTCCGTTTCCGTGTTCGTTTCCATTTCCTACAAATACAACATAAAAACATCAAAAACAACAATGGTTGCTTGAAAACGCACGATTGTTCTTAGTAAAAAGGAGTCGAAAGTGACGTAAAATGGCATCACATCAACACCCTCAACTTACAACGTTCGCTTGTCCTCAAGCAACATGACATAAAAACAATACTACGACTCAACTAAGAACACAAACTCGTGTCTATAGCAACTCATGGTCATTCAAAACTTATTCAATTAACTCAAGCTCCCTCGTAGCACACGAATGTATGAAACACTAACTTGCAAGGATCCAAACATGTCATTCCGATATGATAGAATATCATGCATACACACACACAACTATCCTAACAATCAATAGACAATATAGACATCTTGGTGCCCTCACCACAAAGAAATCCACACACAAGATTTGGGACTAGGTAAGCGCTCACACTCACAAACGATTTCAAACAATGCACATGCGATACATAGGCTTGCCTATACTATTCTATTTCGGTTCTTCAGAAAGCTACTCAGGATCACTACAGGACTTGTTTAGGCTTGTAATGAGGCTTCGGGTGCAGGTAGGATACATTTAGGGGTTTGTGACTAAGCCCTCCTTGGAACTACCGACGTCTTCTTACCACATAACGTTACTTTGTCCATCCTTATTCACCTCTTTATTCCCTTCTTTCTAGCTACAGGTGCGGCCTCTATATTTTGACAATTCTTTTTATTACTTTTTCAATCTTTTTCTCTTCTTTTTATTTTTCTTTTCTTAGGCACACACCCGGACTTTTCATTCTATTCACAACCACCCATCTCCATCCTCTTTTTCTTATCATTCACCTCTGTAGTAGCCACCCTCAACTTAAGCTGATTGCCTGCGTTGAGGTGCACAATGTCCAAGGGCGGACCAGGGCCAAAACAGGGTTTACCTCTCTAGTAGCCACCCTCAACTTAGGCTGATTGCCTGCGTTGAGGTGCACGGTGTCCAAGGAAGGACTAGGGCCAAATAGGGATTCAAAGTTAAATAGGAATGGTGACAGGTTATTGAAAGAACAAGGTCAATTATGGCTCAAATAGGGATCAAAGGATTATTCATATTTGGACGGTCTTTTAGGTTAAGTGGACTGCACGCAAAAAGGGCCTGTGATCCTTTCCTAAGCAACCAACTTCAAACTTTAACAAAATAGACCGGGCAAGTTCTAGATGCATGCACAGAGTAAGAATTTATGACAATAATCTCACACGCTCTTGGCACCAAGAACTATATCGCTACCAACTATCAAACAACCGCTCGGCTTAAGCATACTCATTCTACTCATAATCACACAAGGACATACAAGGATCCAGACAGTCAATTGTTTCAACATAAGCTTAAAACCAGAAAATTTTTAAGGGGCCTCATTTTTAGACAAGAACAACACATGCTTGCTATAGACACTAAAAAAAAAATTTAAAATAACCACCTAAACATGCCGGTTCTATTAGATAGCGCACCGGAGGGAAAAGAACTCGGCAACAAAAACCCTCGGTGGTGACTCACAGGTTTCCCCACACCCTCAACTTAGACTCATGCATTGTCCCCAATGCATACATATGAAAATCAAACACTGTGAGAATAAAGGAATACCTGTGAAGTCGATGTGACTCAGATCCTGGAATGATGTTGGAGACTGCCAGGGTCTCCAAAGCAGGAAAACTCGATTGAGTGTGGCGTTCCAGCTTCCTCTTTGGGCTCCATCGCTAGTCGCGACAACTTCTTCGCTCTTTCTTTGCAGATTCTCTTGCGGTGTTTTCGTTTTCTTGATTTATTTACACCGCTTTCCTTCACCTGCTCGTCCTCTTGCAATCGCGACTGTACTCTCATAACAGCTCGGGTTTCAACAAAACCCTTCTCCTCAAGATATGCGTCCGCAGGGCCTTCCTCAATGGCATTGATAACCGCGACCACCCTCATGTCACTTGGTTGCTTCATCACTCTGGACACATCGAACTTGACCATTTCATTGTTCAGCCTGAAGGTCAGTTCGTTTTTCTCCATGTCAACCAAGGCTCTTGCTGTGGCTAGCAATGGTCGTCCCAAGATGATGGGAACTTCGAAATCTACTTTGCAATCCAAGATCACAAAGTCAGCTGGGAAGATGAGCTTGCCGATCTTTACTAGCACATCAGACAATATCCCTACAGGTCGCTTTACCGAATGGTCAGCCATCATCACTCTCATGGACGTTGGTTTAGGAGCTCCCAAACCCAATTTGTTATACACTGCTAGCGGCATCAAGTTGATACTAGCACCAAGATCATACATAGCTCTTCCGAAGTTGAGCTTCCCGATAGTACATGGAACAGTGAACGCACCTGGATCATCCTTCTTTTCAACTAACGACCTTGAAGAGATAGCGCTGCAGTGATGGAGGTTGTCTTCCGGTTCAAAACTCACCGACCTCTTCTTTGTAATCAAGTCCTTCATGAACTTGGCATAACCGGGCATTTGTTCCAGCGCTTCCACCAATGGTATGTTTATTGACATTTGCTTCAGCATGGTCATGAAGTTCAGGAACTTACCATCGTCAGCTTTCTTCTTCAAATGCTGTGGGAACGGAGGTGGTGGTCGAGGCATCATAGTTGGAAGCTTTTCAGCTTCCTTTCTTTTATCTGCGGGCTTTGGAGTTTCCTCCTCTACCGCCTCTTCCTCATCCGCGACATCACCTTGAGTTTGAGTTACCGGATGTGATTCCGGTAATATTTTTCCGCTTCTTGTGGTGATCGCCATACAGCTTGCATCATTCCGCGGATTTTGGATGGTGTCGCTCGGCAAGGTACCTATCTTCCTTGGGTTTAGCGATGCTGAGATGTGACCCACTTGCTGCTCTAGTTGTTTAATCGCGGTTGAGTGTGACTCCACTACCTGACTCAAAGTTGATAACTCATTCCGCATTGCCTTTACTCCAGAGTCAGTCGATTCCACCTTAAGCAACATCTTCGCCATCATGTTCTCAAGTTTGGACGTCTCAGCCTCGCTGCCAATTTTGTCCCGATTGCCAGGTTGTATATACAACCCACCTCTATCGGTGTTGTTCCTCCAGTTTCCTTGGTCGCGCTCTTTGTAGCCACTTTTCTCATAGTGGTTGTCTCGCTGATAGTTCCGACCTTGGTTTCCCTGGCCATTGGCCTGGAAACCCCCCAAGTAATTGGCCTCCTCAGTCTCTATACCTTGGGAACCAACAGCTTGTACCTTCTCTATACTTCCTGACGTCAAGTGCCTTGTCAGGAGATCCAACTGCGTTTTCAGGTGCGCCATGTCTTGGTCGCGCTCCTCCTCTTTCCTACGTTGCTCAGCTGACATACCAACTGTATAGGTGCTAGCTGCAACCTCTGAATCTCGTGTGTGCCAGGCCCTGTTGGTCTTGGTGAGCCTGTCTAAAATAGCTGTGGCATCGGCAAAAGTGCGACCCATAAACGCTCCACCTGCTGCATTATCCAATGTCGGCTTGGTAGCCGAATTTAGTGCCCTGTAGAATGTCTGCATCAAGAATTCGTTGTTCAGCTGATGGTTGGGGCACTGTGTCAGCTTCTTCTTAAATCGCAACCAAGTCTCATGCAGTGCTTCGTGCGGTTGCTGCCTGAAGTTGCTAATCTCGTCCCTCAACTGTATCATCCGCGAGGGAGGAAAGAACCTTTCTAGGAAAGCTCCTCTCAACTCTCCCCACGTTGCGATAGAGTCGGGGGTCAGCTCCGTCAACCACAATGCTGCCTCATCAGACAGAGACAATGGAAACAACCTGAGCCTGATCGCTGTCTGACTCACTCCTGGCAATTCGAACGATTTGCAGATGCCCACGAAATTCATCAAGTGCTGATTTGCATCGTCACCAGCAACACCGTGGAACACTCCTCTCAAGTTCAACAGCTAGATCATCGTGCTAGTGATGTTGAACTTGGCTCCGGGCAGTAGCGGTGGAACAATAATGGCGCCCGTAGCGCCAGCTCCATCTAACTCGAGATCCTCATCATTCCGTACCACATCATCTTGCAGACCACCAGCATTCAAATTTTGTTGGGCCTGCAGTTCTGCAGCGATCCTTGCTGCGTCTAATTGTGCGGCCATATTCCGCCTCAATGTTCTCGCAAGTTCGGGGTCGTAAGGTAAAATTTGTTCCCCCGAACCTCGGGTACTTGGCATGCACAACCTGTACCCTTTCCAAAAACAAAAACAACAAACAAAAATAAAAGTAGGAAATTATGACTAAAAGTCAACTAAACACACCAGACTTAATCAAAAAACCGTATTCCCCGGCAACGGCGCCACTTTTTGATAACGCTCAAACTACACCTCTGTTTAAGAAGCGTAAGCGATCGTTGTCAAGTAAAGAACCCAAACAAAGGTTGGGGTCGAATCCCACAGAGAATATGGTGAAGATTAAGACTTTAGTGAAGTAGATGACTAGTGATCAATTGTTTCCGATAAATAAAAAGGGGGGGGGGGGTTTTGTGAACAAATCGTAAACAAAAGCAATAATAATGTAAGAGAATAATCAGTAGGAGAGAATGAACTAGGGATGAGTTCACCATGGCGTTGTAACAATGTCGATTCTAGGCTTAACCGGGTTCTTTCTATATGCGTGTCACGATGTGATTGCGTCAATTGTATCGTCTAAACGTCTTTCGACCAAATAAACAAATTTCCTTTTCTATTCTCTCGACCTCGAAAAGATGTGCTTTTAGCTTTCAATCCTAACATCAAGTAGCTTAATCCAGTTACGGCATTAATCATTAGACGAGAGTTGGTAGTCTCGAATCCTTGTTGTTAATCAAGTTTTCCCGGTTTTAATCTCTTTACTCAAGCAAATTAAACCTAGGCATGTTCTAATGTTTGCAACCACTAGAAAACGTGACATAAAGTATGATTAACAACGTGACTACATGTAAATTGGACCCGTCGCTACCCGGAATCTATATCGCTACTTTAGCCATGGCTCCCACAACCCTAGTTGCGGGAGTTTTAGTTACTCATGCTCGAAGAAGAAGAGAAAATAGTTGTATTCATAATAAAGGGAAGAAAAGTCTTACAATATAATGAAACAATCAATCTTCCAATATTCAAGAACAAGAAAAACCAAGAACTCACGAACGAATCAAGAACACGAGTTCAATACCAATGAACCGTGTTGTTTTATCTCAAAACAACTAAAACGTGTTTTAAACTAATGGGTGAATGATTAAATAAAATAAACCTATCATAGGGTATTTATAGGAGTCAAAGAAACCAAATCCAAAACGGGTTAGGAGTCCAAAACGCGGACAGCCGCTGGCGCGCCACTGCCTTAACTTGACGGCCAGGCTGACGGACCGTCAAGGCAGTGACGGACCGTCGCCTGGACCGTCACTGTTAACCAGTGGTGCCGCCTCCTTTGCTGCCTCCATGCGACGGTCTCTGTGACGGACCGTCACATGTGTGACGGACCGTCACTCAGGCCGTCACTCTTAGGCAGAATCCTCTTTTTCTCGTATTTCCGTCCGTTTCCGTGTTCGTTTCCATTTCCTACAAATACAACATAAAAACATCAAAAACAACAACGGTTGCTTGAAAACGCACGATTGTTCTTAGTAAAAAGGAGTCGAAAGTGACGTAAAATGGCGTCACATCAAATTCATCCATTTGTTCTTGATTATTGATTCTTTTTGATGATTCAAGATTTTGGATTTCTTTATTTCATCTCGTAAGTATATGATTATGAATTTTTGAACAAATTTTGATTGTTTTCCTATGATCATGAGTAGCTAAATCCACAACTAGGGATATGGGAACCATAAAAGATTAACAAAAGTAGGTAAAGTACTTGGCAATTCTAGGACGGTATTTATGCATGTATTGTGTCTCCCTTTGCTTTGATTGATTTTTAATGGATGCAAACATTAGAACTCACCTTATTCTTACTTGCTAGACCGAAGGGTTAACAAATTGGAAAAGGAATTATACAATGGATATTTGAAGCTATCAACCCTCATCAAATAGCTTGACCTTATCGCGGAATAGCTAATTTAGAATCAAAGGTAAGGGTTAGTAAAGCATACACCCGTAGACAGACCAAGTTGCATGGTGAAATTCTTCTCTCTAGGGGACCAACCATTTAGTTGTACTTAACTTATCGATCATGCATGCTGAGCACCATAATAGATTACTAGTACAGAGCCTTATTGCGTTATGAACTCATGGGGAACACAATCCTAGTCATTTCTCTCTCTGAATTACAAAAATATTAATACTTGTTGTGACTTGGTTACATACTATTTAAAAATGTTACTTGTTATATAATTTACCCCTCTTTTGGAAATAAAAGACTAATAGCATGAATAATTGCATTGACCTAGATTCTAGCCATATTCCTCGTGGGATCGATCCTAACCTTGGTGAGGTTCTATATTTGAACATCGACTATTTTATACTTCTTTTTGGAGGTGTAATTTGGGGATATCAAATTTTAGCTTCGTTGCTGGGGAATACAGTTTAGGATTAGATCAATTGTGTTTATTTGACTATTGGTCATTATTTCCTAATTTACTTTTTTTGTTGTTTCATCACAGTCCCAAAAATAGAGCCACGATGGCGCCTACATAACCCCTCGATAGGCAAGTAAATCATGAGATGCAGAAGATAATAATAAAATATAAATAAGGAAAATGGAAGATAAAATATAAGGAAATAGGGGTCAATAATATAGATACATACCAACTGTAATAAATATACAAAAATGGCGTTAAAGTGACCGAGAAGACAATATATACACAAGAACCAACTCCGGACCTGGTGTTACCGGTACAAGAGCGTCTAAGGTACGAAATAGCTATATAACTACAAAATATAGGCAGAAAAGTAGATGGAAAGCAGTAAAAGTCTCCAAAATGTCGGGAGCTAACCACGATCTAAATAGCAGCTGGCCACGAATGATAGGAGGATCAACGAGGGTGGCTCTTATTAGGTGATGCATCAGAAAAAGATGCAGAGTGTAGTATGAGTACCAGAATAATGGGTACCCAGTAGGCATCATAGGTCGACCGAGCTCAGAAAGATAGTACATAATATAAACTATAGGAAAGCAAACTAACTACAACACTCTACCTAAAACCTAGTTATCAACAGAACATAGACATAATCTAGACAAATAATGGAGATAATAATAATAACGAAGAAATAAGTAGACATCCAGGGTAAAGTACAAGCCAGAAACCATCACGATGCAATGTGAAATCCATGTGTTGCAGTATGAGGCCGATGCATGTGTGAGTTCAGAATCTTACATCGAACACACAATAAGTAAATGTAAGTTTGGAATCTTACATCAGACACATGATAAGTAAATTATAAATGTGGAATCTTACATCAGACGGATGATAAAATAATATATGCTCTCCCTGAAGTTCAAGTTAGTGGAAAATGAGGTTTCTAGTTTCAAAATCCGAAATCAATAGTAAAACAGTGCAAATACTTTTAAAAGTTGAAATGCATAGTCATAGTTAAAAGTCTCTCTTAAATCCAGGAGCCAACGATTTTTCTTTGAAAGCTCATTTATGTGCCATGCTCGTGATCACCAAAAAGGATAAGTATATATGTACATGAAGTGCACACTCAATTAAGTACCAAATAAAATCAAGCAATAGGGCAAGGGTGCCCTCTAAACAAGGTACTTACCTTAAACTCCGTACAACTCAAAGCTATGGCCTCAGGCACATAGTTACACAATAACAGTAAAAATAAGCGGAACAAGCAGAAACTAACTACAAAAATCACTAAAAGTACCTACTCTACCTCTAAAACCTCCTAAAAGTATAATAAGGATTCTAGACTAGTAACAACAATTTTATGAGCTCCTAATCTAACGATAAATAGTATAATTCTAATCTATGGTCCCGAAATGGCCAATTTATACGATCACAAGATTTAAGCATATTTCTACTCTAGGATCCTACTTAACGTTCCAATAATTTATAAAATATAAAATCTAACAAAGCCAAGTTTAAGGAAAATAAACTGTAACCTACCTTGGGGTCGAACTGCAAACACGAACCATCACTTGTGTGCCTTTCCCTTCTGAACACCCTCAAAATGCTGCCATGCTATCCAGAACATAAACTAGGTGTCAAGATGAGAAGACTGACACCCATATTGCTATACGGAAAATCAATCCAAAATTTGGGTAAAAAATGACCCTTGGGGACCACGCGATAAAACCAAAATAAAAAATTACAATTATGTTCGCAACAGGTTTATAAACCGATGACCAAAATTTGAGCACGAATGGGACTCATTTTGGCACCCAAAATAGCCCTGAAGTCCCCTTTGATCAAGGGATTTAAACAAGGAACCATTTGAAATTTAACAGAATATAACTTTAATTAAGGACAGAAAAAAGAGAAGGGAGTTAGGAGGAACTTACCAGAACAGTTGATAGTGAAATCTAGTCTTAAACCAGCTCTTAAAGCTCAAAATAATGGAGAATTTTGGGTTTTAATAGAGTAGAAAACAAAGTTTGAAAAATTTATAAGGACTCAGCTACCTCCGCAAAAGCGGAGGTTCTTCCATAAAAGTGGACGTTGCAAAAGCGACAAACCCTCCACAAAAGCAGAGGTCACTATTCACCCATGCCTTTGCAAAGCGGAGGTTCTTTGCAAAGTGATGCCCTTACAAGTGGACCTTTTGCCGCAAATGTGGTATCTGCAGAAGTGGACAAAATTCACAAATTAGGACACACCAGCAACAACAAAAAAACCAACAAAAAATTAAGGCTAAAAAGTCACCGGATGGACCCTAGGGATTCATTCGGGGTCCCATGGATACAAATAAACTACACTAGTCAACCAAAAATGGCATGATGAACTCAATTGAACTAACAAAAATCCCAACAAAGATTGTTTAAATAAAAAGTGGGACCCACACATAAAAACTAAATTTTACCAAAACAGAACCCAATAGCCCAAAACGAGTTTGGAAGCCTCGGGACCCGAACTAAAGGTCCCTCTATCCCAAAGTCAATGTCTTGGAGCTAACAAAGCTAATGGAATTTCCATTCAAAGCCGTGTTCTCTGAATGTTGAGCAAAGTCAACTCTCCAGCTTTTAAGAGTTTCAAAACAGGGAAATGGGCTTAAAACACAAATGAACTGCTCGAGAATCAAATCATCAGTCCTGGCAAGTCATAAATGACCTGTAACCACTGTGGGAAAGTTTGAAACATAGAAAAATCATGAAAATTAAGAAGATGATCTGGAGGTTCATTACAACATCCACTACTAAAAGGAATTTTGTCCTCAAAAGTTAAAGAAAGGATAGTACCTGAAGGCTCAAAAAGATTAGGATAGCGATGTTGTATGTTAGTCTGGATCTCCCAAGTAGCCTCCTCGATAGGATGATGCTTCCACAGATCCTTAACTGATAGAACCTCTTTGGACCTCAACTTCTTAACCTGCATGTCCAAAATAGCAACAGGCTCCTCCTCAAAAGCTAAAGACTCATTCAACTGAATAGAATCCCGCTGAAGCATGTGAGACTCATCCAGAATATACCGATGCAACATAGAAACATGGAAAACTTGATAACATCAGAAAGAGAGGGAGGAAAGGCCAACTCATAAGCAACCTCCCTAGTGTGATGAAGGATCTCAAATGGCCTGATAAATCTAGGAATAAGCTTGCAATTCCTCCCAAAACTCATCACACCCTTCATGGGCGACACCCAAAGGAACACACGGTCACCAACCATAAACCCTAAGTCTTGA
Source organism: Jaltomata sinuosa (assembly GCA_003996215.1). Classification (NCBI taxonomy): domain Eukaryota; kingdom Viridiplantae; phylum Streptophyta; class Magnoliopsida; order Solanales; family Solanaceae; genus Jaltomata; species Jaltomata sinuosa. The sequence continues at coordinate 36,591 of QJPP01001900.1, forward strand.
ACTCTCTGGTTAGCATAACTCTTCTGCCTACTCTAGGCAGTGCAAAGTCACTCCTAAATGACCCAAACTCTGTCCATCGAATCATATAGAAAATCAGTACCCCACGATCTAACCTAGAAGGAATCAAACCAACCCACTGAAGATGTGCATGACCTACCATTCAATGCATCGAACGGAGCAATTTGAATGCTGGAATGGTAACTGTTATTATAAGTAAACTCTACCAAGGCTAAGAATTGGTCCCACTGACTTCCGAAATCAATAACACAGGCTTGCAAAATATCCTCCAGAACCTGAATAGTGCGCTCTGACTGACCGTCAGTCTGTAGGTGAAAACTAGTGCTAAGCTCAACTTTGGTACCTAAGTCTCTCTGAAAAGACCTCAAGAAATATGAAGTAAACTGAATACCACAGTCATAAATGATAGAAACTGGCACCCCATGCAAATAGATAATCTCATAGATGTAGATCTGAGCTAACCTCTCAGGACTGTATGAACTTTGAACCAGCAGAAGGTGAGAAGACTTTATCAACCTATCCACGATGACCCAAATAGAATCAAATATCCATAAAGTACATGGCAAACCGACTACAAAGTCCATCGTTATCCGCTCCCATTTCCACTTCGAAATGGGTAGCCTCTGAATCAAACCACCAGGCCTCTAGTGCTCAAACTTCAACTGCTGACAGTTCAAGCCCCTAGATAGGAAATCTGAGATATTCCTCTTCATCCCACACAACCAGTAGTGCTACCTCAAGTCACAATACATCTTACCTACCCCGAGATGAATCGAACACCTAGAATAATGAGCCTCTTCCAAGATCCATTTAACTAGGTTACTAACTCTAGGAATAGAGATACGACCCTTCATCCCCTTAACACCCTCAAAATCTAAGGTGTCGTTGTTAGCCTCACCACTCAATACCTTATAATAAATGATCCGCAACCTTGCATCATCAAACTGTTATGAATGAATCTGCTCGAACAAAGAAGATCTAGCCTCAACACAAGCAAGAACATGGCTCGGCTCAGAAATGTCAAGTGTAACAAACCTATTAGCCAAGGACAGGATGTATAAAGCTAAAGGATGCTCCTCCATTGCTAAGAAAGCCAAGCTACCAATACTCACTCCATTTTGGATCAAGGCATCCGCTACCATGTTTGCCTTGCCCAGATGATAAATAATAAAGATGTCATAGTCCTTTAGTAACTCCAGCCACTTGCGCTGTCTCAAATTTAGGTCCTTCTAGCTGAATATGTACTGAAGACTATGATGGTCAGTGAAGATCTCACAATGTATGCCATACAGATAATGCCTCTAAATCATCAAAGCAAAGACCACCACTGCTAACTCTAAGTCATGGGTGGGGTAGTTCCTCTCGTGAACATTCAACTATCTAGAACCATAATTAATCACTCGGCCTTACTGCATCAATACTCAACCTAAACCAACACTAAAGGCATCACAATACATTGTAAACCCTTAACCCTTGACCAGAAGAGTAAGAATTGGAGCTGAAGTCAGTAAGACCTTGAGCTTCATAAAGCTCACCTCACACTCATCTAACCACCGGAAGGGGACATTCTTCTAAGTCAATCTACTCAACGGAGCTACTATAGAAGAAAACCCCTTCATAAACCGTCTGTAGTAACCTGCCAACTCGATAAAACTACGAACCTCAATAGGAGCAGTAAGCCTAGCCCAATCATGAACTACTGCAATCTTCACCAGATGCACCATAATCCCATCCTTGCACACCATGTGCCCCAAGAATGCCATAGACTCAAGCAAAAACTCACACTTAGTGAATTTGGCATATAACGGATAATCTTGCAAGGTCTGAAGTAGAACTCTCAGATGCTTCTTATGCTCCTCTCTACTTCTCAAATATACCAGAATGTCATTGATGACCACAATCATGAAGGAATCCATGTAGGCTCTGAATACACGGTTCATAAACTCTATAAATTTTATTGGGGCATTGGTCAACCCAAAAGATATGACTAGGAACTCATAATGGTCATATCGAGTCCTAAATGCAGTCTTGTGATATCCCCAGCCGTAATCCTTAGCCGGTGATAGCTGGACATCAAGTCTATCTTCGAGAAAACCGCTACACCCTGTAGCTAGTCTAATAGATCATCTATATATGACATTGGATACCTGTTCTTAACTGTCACCTTATTCAACTGCCTGTAGTCAATACACATATGCATGGACCCGTCCTTCTTCTTCACAAACAGAATTGGAGGATCACACAAAGACACACTAGGCCTGATGAACCCTCTACTCAACAGATCCTGGAGCTGATCCTTAAGCCTCCTCAAATCAGCTGGTACCATCTAATATGGCAGAAGAGAAATAGGCTGAGTGCCCGACTCGACATTGATGGCAAAGTCAATATCATGATTATAAGAAAGACCTAGTAGATATGAAAGAAATACATCCAACTACTTGCATACCATGAAACTAACTTAAGTGAAGGTGTGGTGACACTAGTATCACAGACGTAAGCAAGATAGGCCAAACACCCCTTTCCAACCAACCACTGGGTGCTCAGGAAAGATATAACTCCCCTTGACATGTGGCTATTGGCACCCTTACATAATATATGAGGGATACCAGGGAACCATAAAGTAACTTTTTTGGCAAAGTAATCTAGGGCTGCATGATAGGGAGACAACCAGTCCATGCCTAAAATCACATCAAAATTAATTATATCTAGCACAATCAGATCTACCCACGTGTCATACCCAAGAATAGTCACTTTACAATCTTGATATACATGATCCACTATAAAAGAATCTCTTACTGGGGTAGTTAAACACAGTGGCATAGGCAATAACTCAAAAGCAAACTCCATACAAATAACAAAATAAGCAGATACATAGGAGAATATAGACCCCAGATCAAACAAAGAAGAAGCAGACTGATGACAAACGAAGATCGTACCTGTGATGACAACATCTAAAGCATTGGCCTTTGTCTGGCCCAGAACTACATACATGTGGCTCTGACCGCCATGAACAACTGATCTACCAGACTAAGGACCACTTTTAGCACCCTAGAGATAACCCCTACTACCCTATGCATCGCCTCTGGCCGGTGGTGCTTGAACCTTGGGGGCCTGAACCATCTAACCTTGCTGACTGTTATGGCTGGCCCTTGAATAATCCCTAACAAAGTGCCTCAACTCTCCACACTCAAAGAATCCTCTGCCTACTAAAGTCCAAGAAGAAGTACCCACTGTACGAGACTGGTCGCCCCAGCCCAAATACCTAGAATGTGCACCATACAAAGAATGAACCATACTCTGACTACTCTGACCACCTGTCCCTCTATAATTTGTAGTACTGCCTAAATAGGCTAGCTATAAATATACAAAAACATCCCTAAAGTGACCGAGAAGAAAATATAAACACAAGAATAAACCTCGGACCTAGTGTCACCAGTACAAGAGCGTCTAAGGTATAGAATAGCTATATAACAAGTATTGTCTATTGATAAGTTGGTAATCTACCAACTTATTGAGCCTTTATTCAAGAATTATTGCTATGTTTTGAATAGATTAAGTGGTTCTAATGGACTTTATTGATGTCTATACAGGTACTTATGATCAAAGATAGAAAACAAGGAAACAAACCCAAAAGGAGCTTAAAAGGAGTGAAGTGTGAAATGATCGAAAAAGATAAAAGTTTCTACCTTGATATGAGGCACTTGTGTGACATGCACAAGACTTGGTGAATTCCTCACCTCTCACCACATGGATCCTTGCATCGATTATAGAATCTGTTATGGGGTGCGATCACTGTGCGACACACACAACTCATAATGCGAACCGCACCTCCTTTGCATGATATCTCCCAACTCAGATGAAGTCACTGGTTCAACTGAAGAGGTTGTGCGATGCACACATCACAACAAGCAAACCACATGTCACGTTGTACATCACCCGAAGGGTATTTTTATCCATAAATTTAGTGACATTTTGGGGAAGTATTTAAACCCATTTTAGGCACAATTGTAGAGAGATTCTTCAGTTCTGAAAACACTTGAGTAAATTTAGCTTTGAGAACAAGTTTCCTCTCTAAGAAGAAAAAGAGGGTTTCAATCAATTCTCTCTTCCAATTCTTAGTTCACCATTTATGCACAAAACTGATCTTAGATATTGAAATTACACTTGAATGAAGAGGAATTTGACTTACCCACTTGGTATATCTCCTTCCTATAGTATGAGTAGCAAATTTCATTATCTAAGGATGTGTTGATAATAGGTGCTTGACAAATGGGTGTGGGTGTTGCTAATTCTCACTTATAATTGCTTATTTGACATGGGTCTAGTAGTTTCACCAAGTTTTAATCCTAAAATTGGTGGTTGCAAATATTGATTTTCCTTACTTGGTTATGTTGTAGCTTAAAAGAGAATTCCATAGGTTCGAATGTGAAATTACTAGTGGGAACTTGGGTTTCCATTTAGATTGAGGCTAGAAATAGCTCATATCGATGAAATCACCCATTTAAGGCTCTAAGGTAGAAATAGTATGACCTTTCTAAGATTTAGCTTGGTTGTTTATTGTAAATCGATAGTGCTTTAACCGAGGCTGTCGGACATTTGGTTGTTGATTCGAGAGATAAACAACCATACCCATAACCAAGGCTACCTATGTCAATGAGCGAGAATTTGCATGGATAGGCAATCATCATATCCCACACTAGAGCCCCATTGGATGCACATCCCTAGTCG
>QJPP01001901.1:0-450678 GCA_003996215.1 Jaltomata sinuosa
TAGCTCAATCCATCTTCACAGCCTTGAGATCTGCTCATGCTGACTCATGATGTACTAATGACTATGGTGATTGCTGAATATCTTGCAGTGAACCCAATATTAGTAGTGCCACAAAATCTTGAGCACAAAAACTACCACCGCCAACTATAAGTCATATGTGGGGTAGTTGCGCTAGTAAACCTTTAGCTACCTCGATGCATATGCTATCAAACGACCCTGCTACATCAACACACAACCAAGACCCTGAAGGATTACAATATATCGAGAAACTCTAACCCTCAATTGGCAAAGTCAATACTGGAGCTGAAGTCAACAAGGTCTTAAGCCTTTGAAAATTATCCTCGCATTGTTCCAACCACCGAAATAGGACATCCTTCCTAGTCAACCTAGTCAAGGGTGCTGCTATGGATGAAAACCCCTCAACAAACCATCTGTAGTACCCTGCTGAGCAAATAAAGTTGTGAACCTCGGTAGGTGTAGTAGGCCTTGGACAATCATGAACTGCTGAAATCTTAATCGGGTCCACTCTAATCCCATACTTAGACAACACGTGTCCTAGGAATACAACTGACTCAAGCAAAAACTCACACTTTGAAAACTTGGCATAAATCCGATGATCTCTCAAAGTCTGCAGTATAATCCTCAAGTGCTGCTCATGCTCATCTCCACTCTGTGAGTATATCAAGATGACATCTATGAAAACCATCACAAATGAGTCCAAGTACAGGCTAAGAACCTGATGCATCAAGTCCATGAAAGCCATGGAGTATTAATCAACCAAAAGACATCACCAAGAACTCATAGTGGCCATAACATGTCCTGAATGATGTTTAGGGCCGACCACTATCTCATAGGCATTCTGGTAGTAAAACCGACGACTACATGGCTCTATACCAAGTTATGAGCGATAGATTTATCCTAATAAAACCCTTAGCTAAAAAGTCCTGGAGCTTCTCCTTAGGATCTCTCAACTCAGCTGGAGCCATACGGTAAGGAGAAATGGAAATGGGCCTGGTGCCCGGCTCTAACTCCATAGCAAAGGGATATCCTTCTCAGGTGGGAGGCTTGGTAGGTCGGTAAGAAACATATCTAGGAAATCTCTAACCACAGGGACTGACTCAGGAGAATAAGGGTCAGCGCAAGCATCTTGTACATATGCTAGATAAGCCAGAAACTCATGAGAAATAAACTTCCTAGCTCAAAGACAAGAGATTATCCCAGACGATGCACAGTTAACAGAACCTTCCCACATAACCGGGGATACACCCGGCATGTCTATGGTAACAGTCTTTGCATAGCAATTCAAATCCACACGGTGAGGGGATAACTAGTCCATGCCCATAATCATATCAACGTCTAACATATCAAGAATCATCAAATCTCCCAAAATCTCCAAATCACCAATAGAAATCAAACAAGACCTCACAATCCGGTCCACTACTAAAGAATCTCCTACTGGAGTCGAAACAGATACAAGCATAGATAATGGCTCACTAGCCAATCCCAAACAAGGAAAATAGTAGGTAGATACATACGAGCAAGTAGATCCACGATCAAATAAAGCAAAAATTGGTCGATGGCATATAGAAATCATACCTGTGATCACGGCATCTGAGGCCTCTGCCTCTGATATCTCATGGACAGCATAAAACTTACAACGACTACTACCTGACCGACCGTCATCCCTACCACTTATCCTATCTCGTTGGGCACCACCTCTAGCCCGACCACAATCTACTCTGACCAATGGATGAACTACACGGATAGGCTGAGCCGACAGAACTATACCTCGCTGGGGGCAATCTCTAGCATAATGACCACTAGCCCCACACTCATAGCAAGATGTACCATACTACTCTCTGGCATAGTGACCGCTGACACTGTACTCATAGCAAGGCCCTGACTGCCCACCCTATAAAGACAGACCAGCTAAACTTGTGTGTCCACCATGGCCCAATGCCCCAAAAGCTTCACTCCTCGAAGACTGACCACGGTGACCATATTAGCAACTATGATCCTACTCAAGCTGAGAACTACCAGAAGCCTGAAGTGAAGCCTCAACCGATCAACTAGACTGACCCTAGTACTGTTGTAGCTAAATACCTCAGCACCACTGGCCTTAACCTCTACCACTGTGATGGGAACCATTATAGCTACCCTGATGTTGAGGTCTTTTATCTCTGGCCCAAGAATCATGACGGTGCAAATCCTCTATGGTACGGGAATAGTCTACAATATCCTGAAATGATTGACCACTGGAAACTAATATCTCAACTGGCTCTTTAAACTCTGTCTGCAATCCCCAAACAAACCTACAGACTCTGTCGAGCTCGGTAGGCATGATCATAGCCCTAAATGAAGCAAGCTGGTGGAAGAAAGTATCATTCTCTGATACGGTCATAGAACCCTGCATAAGTCTAGTGAAATGCTCCTTATGATGATCCCTATCTCTCTGTGGAAAGAACTTGACCATAAAGGCCTCATAAAACTCTTACCAAGACAACAAAGGTGACAAAGATGGTCTACAAGCAACCTGTCCCCTCCATCACAACTTAGTTGGGCCCTCCAGCTGATAAGTAGTATACCCAACTCTGTAAGTCTCTAATAAACCCAAATAGTGTAGCATCACCTCATAAGTAGTGATAAAATCATGTGGATCCTGATCGGAAGTACCAGCAAACCTCAGAGATGCCAATCTCAGATATCTACCCAATGCCTTATGTGCCATCTCTGTCATAGTTGGGTGATGAGCAAGAGGCTGTGCAATAGATAGAACCAGAAGAACCTTATCACAGGGAGTCATAGGGATGGAGTAGATAAGTTCCTTGTTAAATAAAATAAATGTTAATCTCAAATTAAATAAACAAGTAAAGATCCCTCCAAAAGCTGTGGTTTGATCTATTTTACCGAGAAGATCTACGGTTAAAGTCCGTATAGCCCTATAAAAATGAAAAAATGAAAAAAAAATAGCATGCTATGCTCTTGAACTCTGAACACCTAGGGCTACCCCTGAGGGGATGTTTGTGCTACCTCAGCAGGCTGATCCCCGATCATACCCAATAACTATAGATGTAAACCCCGAATACTTGATGACTGAGCTAGGGATGAAGCTGGCACAGAAACTGGTGCTGGCACTAGTGGTACCTGGGTTGTCCCTTGGTCCACATACTGCTACTCGGGAACAAACTTGGGCTTATACTCGGGCTCAACCTCAACCCTAGGAGCTCTAACTGGTGCCACTGCTCAGGCACGTTCCCTAGCTCTACCTCTGCAACCTCCCCGGTCCCTAGCTAGAGTTAGAGGTTGAAGGGTCGATGGCTCTCCTATGAGCCATTTGTAGAAGAGTGAACTAGAACAAGTGAAATTGAAGAAACTTTGAAGGATACTATGCAAAAGATAAAAGCAAGAAAAAGGTCCATGATTCCTAAGATGTCACTGTAGCCTCCCGAAGATTGTGTATGGATGTCTCCTCCCCGATCCGCAGGGACTCTACTAGACATTGGGTCCTATACCAATGACACTGGTTAAATTAGGTTATGATACCAAGCATTCACGACATGTTTTGTTAGTCATGATGGCACTTAAGCCCCCCAGTAGGTGAACCAATCCCCATAGCCCAGAATGGTTAGTAATGGGCTACTATCTAACAGGCAAGTGGAAGAAAACATAATATAAGCAGAAGCAAGGGATATAAGATAAATAAAAGGGATACCAGGGATATATAGAGAAGCTAAAACCAATCCAAAACCTGGTATCATAGAATAAGAGTCGGACCTACATCAACAGGGTACAAAAGGATCCAAAACAATATATACACATCTATATCTGAATAACAATAATAGTACAAGATACCAAGGATGAGCTAAAAGCTAAACCCGGCCATCAAGAGCTCACCCTCAGCTTCAGATAGTCCAAAAGATCATCTAGCATGAGTCTATAATGAATCAGCGGTGATGGCCCACACTAGGATCTGCACCATAAAATGCAGATTGTAGTATGAGAAACCATTGCTAAGCAACGGGTTCCCAGTAGGTATCATAGGCTGACTAGGTGCATATAAGATATAAAGGCAATTATATAGTAGAAGAGAAGCTAGTAGTCATGGAAAATAATGAATAAGTACACAGAAACTAGCACATAAGGATAGAAGAAGAAATAACATACTTGGCTACCTACTAGAATATATATATCACAGATACAGATGGAAGAAAGAAATAACGCACCTGGGATTCTTGCAATAACAATATATATAAAATGTTTTAGAAATAGGCGGTATACCGGTAACCTCTAATAAAAAGGGAAGGAGGAAAGAAGAATACTGATAGCATGCTCGAAAAAAAGATTGATAACCAACCCATGCTAATAATACTACTCTCAAGTCAGGAAAGAAGCAATTGGGAGCCCAATTACAGTTTACCAAGTGAACAAAACGTATATAATACAGCCCTCAATATCCCATCACCATATGTAATCACAATAAAGATAAATATCTTGATAGATTAACAATAAGCCTACTTATAGTCCCAATGGGTGCCCATACACCCGAGGAACACAAACAAGTAAAGACAAACCCTTTGGCATCCCATACTACCAGAGCGTACACTCAACAAACAGCAAACAAGGGTGGAATCTCTCACAAATGGATGATATGATGCAATAGTTAAAATCAGGTGGAACAGTAACCCCGTATGTACCCCCTCTAGTGCCTATGGGCCTACCAGGTATGATTCTGGTAAGGACATGACCCGTTTACCTCAACTACATAGTATAACCCTCCTCTGACACACTCAACAAATAGCCCCTAGTCCAGATTGGCAAGGTCCATAAAGGTCCTCGACCATATACTAACTCTCATAATCTCAATGTAACTGTTCGGAGTGAATCTGGATCCAAACTAGTAATAAAATCTTGAAAAAGCATGACCAGAGTTTATCCAAGTGTTATTCGGTGAAATAAGTCTTAAAAGCCCATAAAAGGGTGCTCGGACATAATGGAGTCTAAAATAGTAGTAAAACAAGCCTCAAGCGTGGCCTAACTGAGTGTAGTATCTTCTCCAATCAATAGTGAAACATGTCTAGAACTGTGGCCCTGCCGAGTCTAGTAGTAGTCTGAAAACAGTGATAAAATCAACCTATTAGCTTTCTTACCCCAAGAAGATCCATAAATCGCTTCCAAAACCCTTTATAACCACTTTTACCGAAAATGGGCCCTCGGGGCCATGTAAGGTTTAGAAAACCATTAATAGTAGGCCCGAAGACAAAACTATAGTAAAACATGTGAAAAGCCTCTTATGCATGATAATGGCATGATCAATCAGAAACAGTAGCCCAATGGCTCACAATCAACCTATCGGCTCTGCATAGGCTTCAATCACTCTACAACATAGATGACTAGCCTAAGATCATAATATCAATGTCCGGGACTCACAGATATTCCCAAATAACCCACCATCTATGGTACATAGTCAAACACGAGGCCGCGCAGGACCACAAGGGTTATATAGGCAACTTCAATGAATTATACAACCAAACAAGTGAAATAATACGGACATGAAAGAATGGTCAAGGTCTGGGCTACCAAGCTAATAAACCCAACCCAAGGATGCTAATTAGTACAATTATATGCTATATATGCAAAGTGTAAAAGAGTTAAACCATAACCTACCTGTCGTCCGACAACAAGATGCTAGAATGATGATGTCCAAGCCCGAACCACTCTAAGAAGCCCTGAAACAAAATCAAACTATCATAATCATAAACTAAGCATTAAAACAAGACCAATGATACCCATATTGCTATTCTTATAGCTGGGTCAAAATTCGGGTCACCGATGGACTTGTGGGCCCTGTAGTCCATAGCCAAAAATGAAAAACACCATAATGTTCCCCATGTTCCCTGGAGTTCATGCCCTAAAATTCAACAGAAATGGACCAAGATTGAGGGATAAAATAGTCAAAAACACCAAGGGAAAAGAAGGAGGGAATTTATGGGATTTTAACGGAATTTCACATGAGAACTTACCAATTCTAGGAGACAAGAACGCACCCGAATCAGTAGCATATAATCCTCCAAGATAACGGTGTGAGCAGGTGAAGAAATGAAGCAATTTGGAGAAAAAATGGAGGCAAAACCATAGTTGGAAGATGATGAGAAAGGCTGGAAATTTGAGGCCAACAAATATATATATGCTGGCACACTCAGGTGCCCCGGCGGCCATGCAAGCGCAGGCACGGCCATACGCCGCAAGTGCGTTGGCACCTTGGCGGGCTGGCGTGTGCAGGGGCGATGGAGGCCAAGGCCTAGCCGACGCACAGGAGCGGCGCCCAAGCACAGGCGCACCCCAGGCGACGCCCTGGCTCCCATACCAGCAATAACAACATGTCATGCCAACCTTAGGTAGATTTTGATGGAACGGACCTCTGGGAATGTGTCTGGGGTCCTGTGGACATAACTGAGCTGAGCTATTTGACTAAAAATGGCATTCAAAACTCAACAGAATCGACATAAATCGCAATAGAGGTTGATTTAATAAAAAAAATGTTGGCCCCACAGCCAAAACTCAACTTTAGGATAACTTTTCCAAAATGAAACTCCATGGCCTAAAACGAGTCCAGAAGCCTCGGGACCTGAACTAAAGGTCCCCCTATCCTAAAGTCAAAATGCCGGAGCTAACAGTGCTGTTAGAATTTCCATCTGAGGTCGTCTTCTTCGAATGTTAACCATAGTCAAACTTCCAAGTTCAACTGGCTAGAAAACAAAAAAAATCAACACAAAACAAAACCGAAAGCTCCCAGACCCCGACCAAGGGTCCACCTAAACCAAAATCCTTGCTCTAGAGCTAATAGAACTGTTAGAATTTGATTCTCAGCGCGTTTACTAAGAATGTTGATCAAAGTCAATGATATTCTAAGTTTAATCTCTAAAATAGGGAAACAACCATAACGACCAAACGAACGGCCAGAGCACCGAACCACCGGTCCCAACAAGCCATAAATGACCTGGGGCCGCTTTAGGCAAGCTCTAACGGTACAAGAAAAGCGTAAATGCAGGAACGAACGAAAGGGTCATTACACAAGCATACATATATATATATATAAATATGGTTGGACTAAGTTATATTTTCTGAATATAGTAAGGGTCACATACCACAAATAGTCATCAAATTCTAAAGACAAGTGGCAACCATTCCCAACTCTTAAGAAAATTGTTGTCTACCTCTTTTATCTCCACACGGAGTGGAGGTTGCCACTATGAAAATATTTTATCCTTATTTCATATACACTCAGGTATTTTTAGATTCATAATAAAATATATATGATATTTTGAATATATCACAATTAATAAAAAATATTGTAAATAAAATGTACCTCATATAATAGTATTTTTTTGACATTATCCAACTTGTTATCTCCGTTAAGATATTAATAAATTATATAAATCTTATAAAATAAATATGTACATAGATATATCTTAACTAAAGAGTTTTTCATGAATATTTAATACATTTTAGGAAGACAATTTTTTTTTTCAAACTCCATTTTTAAATCAAATGCTTTCGAATAACGCGCAATATTAATAAAACCTCTCAAATTTAGACCCGTAAGTCATTGATATGGGACCAAGGACAACGTTAAACACCTGGGGTATTATATCCTTTCCTCTTTAAAAATATTCATACTCGAATGTAAAATAGAACGCACGAGTAAGACTAAGAACTTCTCAAATTTCTGACAGAACCTCCCCTATACACCGGGCTATACCACATATGCTAAACAACTAGAATAAAAGCGACAAACCTTACAAGGCCACTAATCTCCACCAGAAACTCATTGGGCCATACAAGGACGACGGCGACACAAACTCATAACTAGAATGGAAACTTACCTCAAACATAAACAACCTCACCACAAGGTATGCTAAGGTGTGACAATCACGAAGATCTATCGCACAACTTTGGTAATCTAACTCTTTAGGACTCCGCTCTACAACATGATCTAGAGGATGAAAGAATAGCAACAAATCCTAAAAGTCATGTAGCCTTCTGATTATAAGTGTGGTGCATAACATACCAATAAGCAAGAATCTACTAGACACACCTTGTAGACTCCATAGAATATGACATTGCTCTGATACCAACTTTGTCATGCCCAAAATTTAGAAGGCATGACTGGCAGCCGGTTCCACACCTAGAGGACTAGTAGAAGTGGACAAAATAATATTGGTGGGCCGTTAAGGCCAAGCCAATGAAAATGAAATGCAACACAAATATGCTCAAATATAACAAATGTATAATACAAGGCCAACAAGGATGCATCTGATTACTAGACCCACAACAGATGTCTACAAGCCTCTAAGATGAAAAACTACTAACCATGAGTCACGATAGGATCTCGACATACCCGTTAGAGATATAAAGCTAATATAGACTGTAGACTCAATAACTACAGAAAGAATAGAGTGTATCAACCACCAGTTGAACTCGACCTCACGCAACAAGGGCCAATGTATAGTTGATAACCTACAAGCATAAATGCAGCACCCCCAGGCAATGGGAACATTAGTATGAAAAAATATATTGATTATGTAAGGCGATAGAATAATAGAAATAATACAACTGAAAACTGAAACCACAATAAGAATAATGTTTAATTAGATATGATACTAACATCCCAACCACAACTTGCACAGCGAGAACGTCAACACAACACTACCTTACCTGCCCCTACTCTAGACCTCACACCAATCACATCCTTAGCCCCATATTGGCTCAAAAATTCCAGATGCAGCTAACAAGAATAATCATAATATAGGTATGCAGTACAAGATGAAAAATATAAGTAAATCAACCCTCCTGGACACAATCATTTCCCAAAGGGTGCATAATACATAGGCTTAATCTAAAGAACAAACTCATGCCTTACATGAGAGAAATACATAAGTATGACCATGCAAAAATACTCACTTCTTATAGGTCAACATAATTCTATGCTCTCGACTGTGCAGAAATACTCACGCTTTACAGGTCCTCACAAAGCCACGGGCTCGACCATGCAGAAGGGTCTCACACCTTACAGGTCTTTGTTATCCCTTTAGGCAATCACAATCACAAAATATAATAAAATAGAATATAATATGCAGCATGCCATACAATGAAATACAAGCTTATAAAAATAGCCCACAACAATAACCACTGAGCCCACCCGAGCTCTATGACCTATAATACACCACCAATCGACCATGTATATCAATAGTTTACCCCCACTACATAACTAATCATAACCTTCAATACAACTATAATACCACAATTAACATGACAATCATTGTAATTCGATAATCATAATCATATATACCACCTCTTACTTTCAACTTAACACAAAACTGACATCACCGGATATGAGTTTATAACAAAAATAATAACAATAACAATTTAGAGACATCCAATCGACTCATCTATTTCATGCTAGACACGAGTTTTCAAATCTTAGGAAATCATGCCAAAAAAGGAGGATAGTCTTTACTTACCTAGAATCTGAGCTTAAATAACTTGATGTAGATAATCGATTTTCTTTTATGGATCAAATAAGGTGTTTAAATACTTTCCTTCAGTAGGTAAATGAATCATCAAGAAAAAGAAGTTTATCCACTGAAGTTTTAATGTGTGCACATAGATTTGCAGCAAGTTATAAGTAACATTCTTAACTAATCATAAATGGAAAAAGTGGAATAAAAAAACACCAAACATACATATATATATAAATATTGTAGGACTTAGTTATATTTGTTGAATATAGTAAGTGTCATATACCACACATAGTTATCAAATTCTAATGGACAGGTGGCAACAATTCCCAACTCTTAAGAAAATTCTTGTCCACCTCTTTTATCTCCACGTGGAGTGGAGGTGACCACTATGAAAATATTTTATCCTCATTACATATACACTCGGGTATTTCTTAGATTCATAGTAAACTATATATGATATTCTTAATATATCACAATTAGTAAAAAAAATATTTTAAATTAAATGCACCTCATATAATAGTATTTTTTTGACATTACTCGACTTGCTATCTCTGTTAAAATATTAATAAATTATATTAATCTTATAAAATATGTGTGTACACAAATATATCATAACTATATATTTTTTTATAAACATTTAAGATATTTTAGGAAGACAATAAAAATATATTTTTTTCAAACTCCAATTTTAAATCAAATGCTTCTGAATCACACGCAGTATTAATAAAACATCATTCTGGGAATGAGTTGGTTGTATCCTTATTATGCTATTTTAGACTGTCATGCTAAGAGAGTAATTGTGGCTATGCCGGGAATTAATAGAGTTGAATGGGAAGGTGACAATAGTCCTACTCCAATGAAATTGATCTCTTTTTTTTTGCCCGGAGTTTGATAGAGAGAGGGTATTTGAAATTTTTAGCATATCTTCAGGACCTTGGAGAGGAGGTCCTATCTATCGATTCAGTGCTTGTGGTGCGTGAGTTTTAGAAGGAATTTCCTGCAGATTTTCAGTGCATGCCTTCAGATTGCGACATTGACTTCTATATTGACCTAGATCTAGGTACCCGTCCTATTTCTATTCCCCTTTATTGGATGGCAATAGCTGAGTTGAGGTAGTTAAAGGCTCAGTTGCAAGAGTTGTTGGGAAAAGGATTTATTCATCCAAGTTCATCCCCATGGGGTTCTCTAGTATTATTTGTGAAAAAGATAGATGTTAGCCTACGTATGTGCATAGACTACCAACAGTTGAATAAGGTTATAATCAATAACAAGTATCCTCTTCCCCATATTGATTATTTGTTCAACAAGTTGCAGGGTGCATTAGTCTTTTCTAAGTTTGATTTACGGTCTGAATATCATCATGTAATAATTTAGACCGCTAATATCCCTAAGACTGCATTCTGAACTAGGTATGGGGACTATGAATTTTCTAGTGGTGTCTTTCAAGCTAACTAATGTCCCTACTATTTTCATGGTATTGTTGAATGGGATATTTAAGCCCTATTTAAATTTGTTGGTGATTGTTTTCATAGCTTGGAGGTCAATTCCTGTGTTGTAGCTACTGCTTGGGTCTGATTATTTGTCAAGGCATGGGTTTCACATTATTGACCTTGTTCCCTTCCTCCATGGTAAGTAATTCTCCATTTTAATCTTGATGATGTAAAGTTTTCTCTTTTTTATCCCCTCTTCTTCTCAGGGTTATTTAAGGCTTTTCATTTTGTCCATTTTCTGCTCAATTTTTGAGCATGTGTTCCTGCCAAGGTTGGTAACATCATAGTAGTTTTTGTTTTTGGGTTGTGGGGCCCATGAACCTGCTTTTGACAAAAAATTTGACCCAACTAAATTATTAGAATTATGGGTACTGTTAGCTTTGATTTGACGAGTAGGGTATTATTTTGATAGTGTTCGCAATTCAGGCCTTCTCGGAGTAGTTCAGTCTTGCATGATACTATCAAGCAGCTTTTCATCGAACATTAGGTAGGTTACAACTTACCTACCTTATACATTGCATATATAGAATCTAACAACATTATCTAGTATCTTTGGGTTTGGTATTTTAGGTTGGCACCTCAGACCTTGTCCGTTTCTTTTGTCCATGTTATTTTCTTACGTTGGTTGTAGTAATTGATCTAGTATTGTAGTATTACCCTTATGGCCTCGTGTAGCCTTGTATGTGCCTTTGGACCATATATAGCCTGGTTATCTATGTTATAGAGTAGATTAAGCATGTGCAAGGCCGATAGGTTGATTGTGAGTCATTGGGATATTGTTTGTGTTTGGGAATATCAAATCATATAAAAAGTTTTCTGCATTATGTAATACTATTTAGGCTGTGGGCCTAACTATCACCATTTTTCTAATCTTTGCATGGCTCAAGGGCCCATTTTCAGTATAAAAGATTCTAAATGGACTTGAAACTGGTTTTATGGATTTTCTTGAGATTTTCGTAAAACTTGGTTGATACTAGACTCGGCTAAGCCATGGCACTACACATATTTTACTTTGGATTTAGGCCTGGATATATTCTGGCACCCTTTTATTGGGGTTTTTACATTTCGATTACTGATTTAGACTGGGGTAGAATCCGGGCACTTACTTTAAGATTCTGATCACTGGTTTAGACCCAGATACACTCTGGGCAGTTATATTTGAGATTTCACAATTTTAATATGTGGTCTACGAAACCTCCAGGACCTTGCTAATCCGGACCAGGGGCTACGTGTTGTGAGTGCCGGAGGAAGGGAATATGGTGTAGTTGAGGTATTAAGGTGCATCCTTCTATGGATCCTATCTACTAGGCCTATAGGCATCGGATGAGGTACAAACAGTGCTACTGTCACATCTGGTTTAATCATATCACATCATATTATTCATATTATGTTCGGATCTACCCTTGTTTGTTGTTTGCTTAGTCCTCGAGTGTAAGGGCTCCCTTTGGGACAGTAGGTAGATTATCTTATATTATCTTAGTGCATTACTTATTAGAGGCTTTCCGGTTATTGGTTGATTTGTGGATTCTATCTTATTATGGCACTGGTTAGTGGCCTTCCCAAGATTGGTGGTGTAGCTTATTCTATCCTAGGATTGTATTTGTCAGGTTTCTTTCTGATTATTCTTATCTTTAGTGTTGTTCTATTAGAATGATTTCATTGATAGTATTGTTTCAAGCATGAGTATGTTTACTTGCCTTTCTTTCCTTCCCTTCCATTTTAGGTTACCGATATACAACGATTCTTCTTAAACTCTCTCTTTATATATTGTTGTTGCAGTGATCCAGGTGCGTTCTCCTTTCCTTCACATGTATTTTATGGTATATATATATATATATATATGTATATATATATATATATATATATATCTTCTGTGGCTAGGATAGTATTCTTGTATTCTCTTTTTCTTCTATATGTGCTAGTTTTTGTATGCTTTCCTCTGTTTACTTTTGTGACTACTTTCTTCGTTGTTTGCTATTTACTATTTTTATATCTTATATGCGCTCAGTCGGCGTACTATGCCTACTGGGTATCCATTGCTTTGAAATTGGTGCTCATACTATATTTTTGCATCTTCATAGTTCATATCCTAGTGTGAGCTATCCCTGTTGATTGTGTGTACCCTCGTGCAACTTTTGGACATCCGAGACTAGGGTGAGCTCGTGACAATCGGGGCTTGACCATATCTCATCTTTTGACACTGTTACTCTCTTTTATTATTCAGAGATAGTTGTATATTCTATTTTATTCTCTTTAGTACTCTATATGTTATTAGAGTCTCCTATACTATCGATACCACGTCGTGGGATGGTGTAGTTTCTTTATATGTATATTTAGGTTATTTTCCTTCCGCATTGTTTTATTTATGTTCTTCCACTTATTTTCACATATTGTGTGTGCTTGCTTATGGAGTAGCCCATTACTAATCATTCTGGGCTATAGAGATTGTTCGTCTACTAGGGGTTATAGGTGCCATCATGACCTGAGAAATAGGGTCATCCCAAAAAAAACCTTAGCACTTAAACATACCAACTCAGCCACTCATGGACCAACATGAAATAATAATATCATAACAATTAAGTTTGGTTCACTCATGGAACCAAAACACATAAATACAAAAAACATGTACCAAGCGTGGTACCCGAGCCAACCGATGAGTAACCTGTATCAAGCGTGGTACCCGAGCCAACCAATGAGTAGACTATACTAGGTGTGGTACCCAAGACAACCAATGAGTAATCTGTACTAGGCGTGGTAGTTGAGCAAAGCAAGGAATCACAAATATCACAACACTCAACACCACAATAAATACAAACCACACTTGTATAGCCAACAAGCATTTAAGACAGGTTCATTGCATGAGATTGACAAGATGATATCATTTAGCTTTCATTCTCTTATTCCATAAACCTGCATTGTACAAGTAATACTAATGAAACAGTTACATGCACACATAATGCAATTTAGGAATGCAACAACTATCACCTACCATAACAAGTATGATTCATTATTCGAACCTTGATAATCCATACGAAGACTAACCTCGGACTAAACAACTAAGCATGTTAGCTCATACACCTCGAATCCTGGAACTTATTTAAGAGTATACATACATCTACGAGAAATCCATTACCCAATATCAAGAGCCTAGTACCTGCTAGATCATTTACCCCATTATTATACCAACCCGAAGAATCTGTTATGGCCTAACAATCCTCCAAAAAATTTGGTTATCCTAGGATTAACAATCATAACTTAAAATAAATCAATCAACTAAAGGGTCACATTACTCATAACAGTAAAAATTCACCAGAACCTGCCAGCTTAAATACGTTTGTCCCTCGAGACTCCGTGCTTGAAGGCCTAATCATAAAATCTCCCGTCAATCTACAACATATTATGTTTTGAAATTAGGTCTAAACTACTCAGTTAAACCTAGCCTACCTGGATTCTAAACAGCTGCTTCAAAAGTCTGAACAATAACTTTTAGCTTTGTGAAAGCAAATCTTGATGAGGATTAAGCATAGAATCCCGGGGTTTTACCCCATATGAGTGGAAATCCCTCCTCTCAATTCCTTACCGTCCATGAGGCAACTTAGGAGGATTTTTGGAGTAAGCCTCGCCCTTTTTGAAACTGGGGAGGAGAATTCAAATTTAACTCTATGTTCTGGTTACTGGTTTCACCAGCCTGCGATAGCGTTCTGTTGGCCATGATAGAGATGATGCTATAGCAGGAAAATTCCTTATATAACGGGAAGATGTCAGTCTGAGCAAAACTTCAAATTCCAAAATTTTATGATGTCACCCCAATTTAAATCAAGAGCGTATTTCAACAGTTCCTGTAACTCAATATAAGGTGCCCTTTTAATAATGACTGAACAGGTCATTACATCATCTCATCCAACTTTTGAATGTGCTTAACTACAAGAAAGACGTATGATGAAAATTTATATAAAGTTTTCCAATTTGAAGTAGTCTAAACTAAAGTATGATAAAAGATGCTCTCAACACCTAATTTTGTTAAGGTCGTCATAGCTTCCATAGGAGATGCATAGATCTATATAGAGAGATAAAAAGAAAAAAACAATAGTTAAATCAAGAAAATGATGTTTTGAACATTTTCTAGCTATTGATTTCTCCAAAAGGGGGTAACAGAAAATTGGTAACATATGATTTTAAAATAGCAAATCTTTAAAAGCAAACAGATATAATACAGATTAAGAAATATGTTAAATGCTTGTAGGGATGACATTTCTATTGTTACAAAGAAGATAAAAGGGAGAATCTCCTCCCCTATGGTGAACAAAAAATAATAAGTAGAGAAATAATCAACTGCATGCTCATGGTAGGTTGGACTACCTTGAGCTCCATGATTTCATTATGAACTTCCTGGAACAAAATTGTCTCATACTTTATCATCTTCTCACCATCATTAAATCGGAAAGTCAATGCAATAAAAATGAAAAAACTACTCAAGTATTAGAGGATATTTCGTGGTAGTAGTTAATTCAGTATAAGCTTTCCATTCTGTCAGACTAGAGTGATCCATGCATATTATCCTATTTGGGAAAGATGGTATCTCGGTAGTATAATATCAATGGAGAATGTTCAGTAAAGGATGTACCTTCCCTAAAGAACATGAGCACATTATTCCATACTTGAGGTTCTTTGGAGCCCAAAATTTGCACCTGATGGAACTTTTGAAGTTGCTTTGCAATTTCAGCAGCAAGCTTTGGGTTTCTCAAGTCTGTTGAAGAAGCTGCAAGAAAAAGACACAACTAGTTTGTATATAATAATAACACCATGAGGTTCATCAAAGGACAATATGTATGAAACTACAACATAATAACAGAGGGCCAAAAAATTATTTTGACAAACCCAAGATACACATACACTAACATGTAAGTTCAACAAGTCAAACAAGATGCGTTGATGATAGGACTCAAAGGCAACTATTGTGTAAAACATTAGTCCTGTTGCAAGGGCCTATAAAGCTCTCCTTTCTAACATGCTCTTCTCAACCTAGTTTGCTGATAAGTTTTATAGGATCCAAAGCACAATTTTCTTTTCTATTAAACTACTTCAGAAGGAGAGGCAGACGCACAGAAAGAAGATGAAATAACGATGTTAATTAGGCAAAAAAGATTAATCTTGAAATGTGCATGGTTATACAAGTGAATATCAATAAGGAAGGTCAAAAATGAAAGGTTTAGGATAATTAACTATCTCGAAAGATTACATATATTTTGTGCACATTTTGGTTTCTAATTATAAAATAAATTCCAGCATATGTAATGAGCATATTTTTATTTCTTCAAAATGGGCCAATCAATATTACATTCTTTATGAGATCTAACAACTACTATAACATGAAACCATGGATGAAACATGTCAAGCATATGCTATGATTTAGCCCCTTTGGCCCTTATGTGGATTCCTTGTTGAGGAACAAGAGAACCTTTGAAGGGGAAATGAGTTAGGTACAATATAGGGCATGTCTTTTATTTTTGGTGCAACCACAAATCTCCTGTTAGTATAGATGACATGATTAGGTATCATTCGTAAAAAAATATTTTTTTGTGTAGCTTTTACTTTTTGTAAACAACTAGTAGCTTACCGAGCTTTCCTCACAACATCAATAAATTATTTATTTATAGAAAAAGGGACATTTTTATTACCCATTTGGCAGGGGCTTAGATGATTTGTCGTATAAAAGCAGCTACAGAATCTTGAAGTCAAATCTTAAACCTAAGGATTTTTTTTTGCTTTTGGTGGTTTGACTAAATATATGAAGTTCTCTTAACAAAATATGAAAACTAATGGGGAAAACGTTTGATGAAGGAGGATTCCAAATTATAAATCCAATGTTCATTTTCACTCATAGAAAAATTAAACTACAAAGGGACTTCCTTGAATGTATCTTTCGTTAGATTAGGGTTTCCTAGAAGTCTATAAATAGCAGGTATTCTGTTTTTAAAACACCTTTAGATAAATCGAGATTGCATGTTTGACCTAATAGGATATAATGTACTAGAAGAATGTTGTGTTTTTCTATTAATTAAAGATGTTTCAAGGGCTTCAAGGTGAACAGAGTGAAACGATTTGTACTAATTTTTTTATAATCATGTGGTTTGGGCTAGCTTTGTGCACCTCAACTAATTCCATGTGATATCTCCAACAAACAACATGCATCAGATAACTCTGTACCATCCCAAAGTTCCGACCAGCATTTAAAACCCAGAACTCAGAAAAACTCAGAAAAATTTCGTCTAGCAGTCAAGCCCCACGGGCTGACCCACGAGCGTTGTAGGTTTGATAACCCATTGAGGTCCCCGTAGGAAGATCCCAGTGGCTCTGCTCAGCAATCCTAACAAGACAAAAGTCCCTACGAGCGTCGAAAGTCCGATGGGCCGTGGGACAAATCGTGGGAACCACAAGTGCCACCCAAACCTTCTTTATCCCGACAGGCAGTCATCACGACCATCGTGGATGCTATGGGCCATAGGAACTTATCGTGTGTATTTTACAAGGGACCAGACCAGATTGGTCCTTTCCAACGCCTGGGCCGATAGGCCATCGCAAGTCCGACGCCCATCGGGTAGCCTATCCGGCAAGGAAAATTCTGCAATTTCTGTTTTTAAGTTGGGGGAATTTTGATCTTTTCCTAGTCCTTTTAACTCTGACCCTAAGTTGTTTGGAGGTAATTAAAGGGGTTTTTATGCTTTTTCCCTTATTACTACTAAAATAATTGACACTTAGAGAATTCTAAAAGAAAAATGAGTGTTTTCTCTCTAGAACAAGCAGGAGGTTTTCTTCAATTTCAACCCCAAAAATCAAAAGGTTCCTCTGTAGAACCTTCTTCTAGGTATGTGGGACTTCATCAGTGGTTCCTTTCACCTATTGATTCCCTAGATTCAGTCCAGTTCTTCAATTAACAATCAGTTCTTAGGACCTAGGGTTCCTAAACCTTTGAAATCATTGCATTTCAAATTCTATTGTTTGTATGATAATTATTACATATTTTCATAGGAACCTAGGATAGTCATATATACGGAGTTCAGTAAACCTAGCATATGTTTGTCACGACCTGATTTCTCGATCATGATGACACCTACAACCCCCGGTAGGTGAACCAATCCCCGTAGCCCAGGACAGTTAGTAATGGGCTACTATCTAGCAAATAAGGGAACAAGACGAAGAAAATAGATAACAGGGATATAAATATATACATATGCAGAAACTAAACCAAACCCCAAGACCTGGTATCACAGTATAGAGCCAAAACTACATACATGGAGTGCAAACGATCCAAAAGAATATATACAGATGTCTATGAATGGTAATAGAGTACATAAAGAAAAAGATAAACTAAAGCTAAGCTCCGATCGCCAAGAGCTCACCCTCAGTCTGAAGTAGTTCCCAACAGATCTCCAAGCACGAATCACAGTGATCTAACGACAATGGCCCACGCTAGGATCTGCACCCAAAGATGCAGGGGGGTAGGGTGAGCACCAAATGTGAAGCATAAGGTACCCAGTAGGTATCATAGGCCGACTGGGCACATATAAGATAAAAGCGTAGTAATAGACAGAATAGAAGTAAGCAGTCACAAAAATCAGCGAAAGGTACACATGAACTAGCCCAGAGGGAAATCAACAGAACCACATGTGAGGCCAGTAAGCAGAATATACACACCATAGGCACAGGTGAAAGTAAGGAGTAACGCACCTGGGGTCCTTGCAATAACAGTGTATACATAATAAGTTTACGAAATGGACGGTATACCGGTAACCTCAAGTGTAAGAAGAGGGAAAGAGTAACGATAGGCATGCTCAGAGACATGAATCAAACTCAACCAATCATATCAATCTAAAATCCAGAAACTAACAGTCTAGCATTAACAAATTCCATACTTAACCTTAACAGGGAACAATTCTGTAAGTAAATAGCAAGAGTCTATCTACAGTCCCCCGGCCGCCCATACAACTGAGGAACACAAACAAGTGAAAACAAACCCTCCGGCATCCCATACTACCGGAGCGTACAATCAACAAACAAGGGTGGAGCCTCAAACAATGAATGATATGATGCATGAAGATCTCAAGTGAAATGGTATCTCTGTATGTACCTCATCCGGTGCCTATCGGGCCCAGCAGGTAGGTTCCATGGAAGGACATTGCCCGTATACCTCTACTCCACCGTATACCCTTCCTACGGCACACGCAGCCCGAAGCCCCAGGCCCAGATGGCAAGGTCCATGGAGGTCCCAGACCCCATACTAAAACTCATAATGAAAACATGTCGTCCGAAAGCATGTCCAGGTTCAAGATAGAGACCCAGACTCGAATATGCATGCCCAGACCCTGTCCAGGACTAAAGTAGTAGGAAAATATCTCAAAAACCCCTCCAAGGTCTAAACAGTAGAAAGTCATCTCAGGTGCCCGGTCCGACCGAGGCTAAAATCATCTCAAGTAGCAAGAAAACTCAACTAGCACCCCGGCCCTGCCGAGTCTAGCGTTAATCGTAAAACTGGTGATTTAAAACATAATTTTACTTTTTTTTACCCAGGAATATTCACAAGTTAAATCAAACTATTTCCAAATCATTTCTATCAAAAACAGGCCCCCGGGGCCATGCAAGGTTTAGAAAATAGTGCCAGTAGGCCCGAAGCCAAACCGTAGTAAAACATGGATAAAACCTTTTTAAATGCATGGAAATGGTATGATCAAACACAATAGCTGTCCAGCAGCTCACAATCAATCTATGGACCCTGCACAGTCCCACAGCTACTCAGCAAGCATAACCAGCCTAGAAGGATAATTCTATGCCCGGGACTCGCGGACATTCCCAAAATCCCACCTTCTATGTTCCAGAGTCAACAAGGCCTCACAGGACCACAAGGGTAAATAAAATATATCGGCAAATACTACAAGCAACGGAGGAACAAAAGTAGGCGGACATGAATAAAGCGGTCGAGGTCTGTGGTACCAACCTAATAAACCAACCCAAGGATGCCCATTAATACAATTTTATCCTATATATGCGGAGTCTAGGGAAAATTAACCGTAACCTACCTGTCGTCCGATGACAAACTTGAACCTCTCCGAAAAAGCTCCAAAATGAAATTAACTCAAATTTGGGCTTGAATAAATTATGTTTTCTCACTGTTTCAGAACTGAAATGGCGTTTTAAAACGTGAAGTTGAGGCTTAAATCGAGTTTGACCTGACCCGGTTCGCGACCCGGTTCCTGCCAGATAGTCCGCGGTAAAACAGTCATAACCTTTTTCTCCGAGATCAGTTGGATGTGAGGTTTTGTGCGTTGGAAACTAGACTCGTAGACCTTCGATTTGGTATTTCGGTGGACTTCTAACTCTTTACATATTGGGAGAAAAGCTCTGTGACATTTTACCCAAAGTTCAGAAAATTTATTAAAGAACTTACGATAACTTTTGCCGACTTGCTTGGCCTCAAAACTTATCATACGCCCAAACAAATGGAGCCGGCACTGAAATACCGGTCCTGAAAAGCCTTAAATGACTTGGGGCCACTACAAACAAGCTCTAACGGTTCAAGGAAAACGTATACGTGGAAATAACCGGAAGGGTCATTACATCATCCACTACTAAAAAAGGACTTTCGTCCTCGAAAGTCAATGTCAAGGGGGTACCTGAAGGTTCAAACAGCTGCAGATACTGAGCCCGCATATCTCTCTCGATCTCCCAGGTAGCCTCCTCGACTGGATGGTGCCTCCACTAAAAACTTAACAACCGGGATCTCTCGAGACCTCAATCTCCTGACATCTCTGGCCAAAATAGCTGCCGGCTCCTCAACAAAGGCTAAACCCTCACCCAACTGAACTGAATCCCACTGCCACACATGAGACTCATCTGGGACATACCGACGCAACATCGAAACATGAAATACAGGATGTATCGCTGAATACATCGGAGGTAAGGCTAACTGATAGGCAACGCTACCAACCCTCTGAAGAATCTCAAACGGCCCAATGTACCTGGGGCTAAGCTTGCCCCGCCTACCAAATCTCATCACGCCCTTCATGGGCGATACACGGAGAAATACCAAGTCACCAACACTAAACTCCAAGGCATGAAGCCTACGATCAACATAACTCTTCTGCCTGCTCTGAGCTGCCCGAAGTCTGTCCTGAATAGCTCGAACCTGATCTAAGGAATCTCGAAGCAAATCTGTGCTCTGTGGCCTAAATTCAGAACCATCAAACCAACCAATCGGCGATCTGCAACGCCTATCATACAAGGCCTCAAAAGGTGCCATGCCAATGCTCGAATTGAACCTGTTATTAAAAGCAAACTCTGCCAAGGAACAAACTGATCCCAAGAACCTCCAAAGTCAAGAATACAGGCCCGAAGCATGTCCTTCAGAATCTGAATGGTCCTCTCGAACTGGCCATCTGTCTGAGGGTAGAAAGTGGTACTAAGATGAACCTCTGTACCCAAATCTCGCTTAATAGCCCTCCAGAACTGAGATGTGAACTGAGTGCCGCGGTCTGAAATAATAGAAGTTGGGACCCCGTGCAACTGAACAATCTCACGAAGGTAGATCTGAGCTAACCTCTCTGCACCATAAGAAGTCTGAACCGGCAAGAAATGTGCTGACTTAGTCAGGACTTAGACAGCCTATCAACAATCACCCATATGGAATCAAACCCATGAGAAGTACGAGGTAAACCAACAATGAAGTTCATAGTAATCCCTTCCCACTTCCACTCAGGAATGGGAAGTCACTGCATCAAACTACCAGGTCTCATGTGCTCGAACTTAACCTGCTGATAGTTCAAGCACCGATATACGAAATCCGCTATATCCCGCTTCATACCACTCCACCAGTAAAGCTGCCTCAAGTCTCTATACATCTTTGTTGTGCCAGGGTGAATGGATTATCTAGTACAATGTGCCTCATGAAGTATCAATTGAATCAAATCACTAATCCTCGGAACACAAAGGCGACTATCAAACCTCAGAACCCCATCTGAATCTAGAGTAGCCTGACTGGTCTCACCCTGAACAACCTGATCACGAAGGTCACACAACTGTTGATCCTCAAACTGACGGCTCTGAATCTGATCAATCAAAGTAGAACGAACCTCAATACTGGCGAGAACTCTGCTAGGATCCGACAAGTCAAGACTAACCAAACGGTTAGCCAAGGACTGGATGTCCAAGGCTAATGGTCGCTCTGAAACTGAAAGAGAAGCTAGGCTACCCATACTCACTGCCTTCCGGCTCAAGGCATCCGCTACCACATTTGCCTTGCCCAGATGATACAAAATAGTAAAGTCATAGTCCTTCAATAACTTGACCCATCTCCTCTGTCTCGAGTTCAACTCTCGCTGACTCGTGATATACTGAAGACTACGGTGATCAGTGAAGATCTCATAGTGAACTCCATATAGGTAATGCCTCCAGATCTTGAGCGCGAAAACTACCGCCGCCAACTCCAAGTCATGAGTGGGGTAGTTGCGCTCGTGAACCTTAAGCTGCCTCGACACATATGCTATGACTCGACCCTGCTGCATCAACACACAACCAAGACCAACCCCAAAAGCATCACAGTACACGGAGAAGCTCTGACCCTCAACCGGCAAAGTCAAAGCTGGAGCTGAAGTCAATAAGGCCTTAAGCCTCTGGAAGCTATCCTCACACTGATCCGACCACTGAAATGGGACATTCTTCCTAGTCAGCATAGTCAAGGATGCTGCTATGGAAGAAAATCCCTCAACGAACCGTCTGTAGTAACCTGCTAACCCAATAAAGCTGCGAACCTCAGTAACAGTAGTAGGTCTAGGACACTTACAAACAGCTGAAATCTTTCTCGGATCCACCCTAATCCCATCCTTAGACACCACGTGCCCTAGAAATGCAACTGACTCAAGCCAAAACTCGCACTTTGAGAACTTGGCATAAAGCCGATGATCTCTCAAAGTCTGGAGTATAACCCTCAAGTGCTGCTCATGCTCATCTCTACTACGCGAGTATACCAAGATGTCATCTATAAAAACTATCACAAATGAGTGCAAATACAGGCCAAGAACCATGTTCATCAAGGTCATAAAGGCTGCGGAGGCATTAGTCAACCCAAAAGACATCACCAGGAACTCATAATGGCCATAACGTGTCCTGAATGTTGTCTTAGGGATGTCCTCTGCCCTAATCCTCAATTGATGGTAGCCAGACCTCAAATCAATCTTCGAAAACACGACTGAACCCTGAAGCTGGTCAAACAAATCATCAATCCTCGGCATCGGATACCTATTTTTCACTGTCACCCTATTCAGCTACCGATAATCAATACACATGTGCATCGACCCATCCTTCTTCTTTACGAAGAGAATAGGAGCACCCCAAGGTGACACACTAGGTCTAATAAACCCCTTAGCTAACAGATCCTGGAGCTGCTCCTTAACTCCCTCAACTCAGCAGGAGCCATACGGTAAGGAGAAATAGCAATGGGCCTGGTGCCCGACTCTAGCTCAATAGCGAAATCAATATCTCTCTCAGGTGGAAGGCCTGGCAGGTCGGTAGGAAACACATCGAGAAAGTCTCTAACCACAGGAACAGACTCAGGAGAAGTAGGGTCAGCACTAACATCTCGAACATATGCTAGATAAGCTAAACACCCACGGGAAATCAACTTCCTAGCTCGAAGGCAAGAGATGATCCCAGATGGTGCATCGCTAACAGAACCCTGCCACACAACCGGGGATACACCGGGCACAACTATGGTAATGGTCTTGGCATAACAATCCAAAACCACATGGTGAGGGGATAACAAGTCCATGCCCAGTATCACATCAAAATCTAGCATATCAAGAATCATCAAATCACCCCAAGTCTCTGAATCACCAATAGATAGCATACAAGATCTCACAATCCGATCCACTACTAAAGAATCTCCTACTGTGGTCGAAACAAAAACAGGAATAGATAATGGCTCACTAGCCAACCCCAAACAAGGCACAAAGTAGGCAGATACATATGAACAACTGGATCCAGGATCAAATAAAGCCATAGCAGACTGATGGCACACAGAAATCGTACCTGTAATCACAGCATCTGAGGCCTCTACCTCTAGTCTCCTAGGGACCGCGTAAAACTGACGACGACCTCCACCTGCCCGACCGCCATCCCTACCACCTGCTCTACCGCGTGGAGCACCACCTCTACTCTGACGACCACCCCCTCTAGCCGGAGGCTGAACTGCTCGTAAAGGCTCGACCAACTGAACTGTACCCTGCTGAGGGCAATCTCTAGCAAAATGACCAATCACACCATAAGTAAAATAATACCCTGGCGGCCTACTCGATCGAGATGAACCAGCAGATCCCGTATAACCACCACGACCTGATGCGCCAGAAACTGTACCTCTCGAAAAATGGCCGCCATAGCCCTGATGGCTGCTCTGACCCTGCTCGAACTGGGTACTACCGAAAGACTGAAGGGAAGCCTGAACCGGTCGGCTGGACTGACCCTGGTGCTGCTGTGGCTGATAACCCCCGGCTCCACTGGCCAGGACCTCTACCACCATATCTGGAACCACTATAGACACCCTGATGTCGAGGCCTCTTATCTCTGGGCCCCTGATCATGTCGCTGTAAGTCCTCCACAGTGTGGGCATAGTCTACGATAGCCTGAAATGACCGTCCACTGGCGATCAATATCTCAGTTTGCTGCCTGATCTCTGACCTCAAACCCCATACAAATCTGCGAATCCTATCTGCCTCAGTAGGAATGATCATAGCTCCGAACAGTGCTAGCTGATAAAAACGGGTCTCATACTCTGAGACAGTTGTAGACCCTTGCATAAGGTGAGTAAACTTCTCCCTGCGACGCTCACGATCACTCTGAGGTAGGAACTTGGCCATAAAGGCCTCATAAAACTCAGACCAGGTTAAAGAAGGTGACGACGGTGGTCTACAAGCAACCTGGGCCCTCCACCATAACTTTGCTGGGCCCTCTAACTGATAGGTAGTATAACCAACCCCGTGAAATCTCCAACAAACCTAAATGATGCAACATCTCCTCACAGGTAGTAATAAAGTCATGTGGATCCTGTCCAGAAGTACCAGCAAACCTTGGAGGTGCTAACCTCAAAAACCTTCCCAACGCCTTCTGCTCTTACTCTGTCATAGCTGGGCGAGGAACAAAAGGCTGTGCAACCGATGGAACCGGAATGACCTCTGCACGGGGAGCCATAGTAGTAGGCTGCACCCCTGAGCTCTGTGCACCGAGGGTTGCCCCCTGAGCGAGTGTCTGCGCCACCTCAGAAGGCTGCTCTCCAATCATACCCAAAAGCTATAATAGTAACCCCCGAATATCTGGAGACTGAGCTGCGGCTGAAGCTGGCACAGAAGTAGGCACTGGAGCTGGTACTGGAGCTGGCGCTGGAGCTGGTGCTGGAGCTGGTGCTGGAGCCGGAGGCTCATCTCCGCGTGATGCCGATGATCTCATACGAACCATCTGCGGAAGAATGAAGTAGAACAAATGAGATTTCTAGAAACTTCAAGGGTTCCGCGCACGACACAGAAGCAATGCGAGAGTCAAATTTCCTAAAATATCACTGTAGCCTACCAAAGATTGAGTACGAACGTCTCTGCCCCGATCCGCAGGACTCTACTAGATATTGGCTCCTATACCGATAACACCGGTGAACCTAAAGCTCTGATACCAAGTTGTCACGACCCGATTTCTCGGTCATGATGGCACCTACAACCACCGGTAGGTGAACCAATCCCCGTAGCCCAGGACAGTTAGTAATGGGCTACTATCTAGAAAATAAGGGAACAAGACGAAGAAAATAGGTAACAGGGATATAAATATATACATATGCGGAAACTAAACCAAACCCCAAGACCTGGTATCACAGTATAGAGACAAAACTATATACATGGAGTGAAAACGATCCAAAAAAATATATACAGATGTCTCTGAATGGTAATAGAGTACATAATGCAAAAGATAAACAAAAGCTAAACTCCTATCGCCAAGAGCTCACCCTCAGTCTGAAGTAGTTCCCAACAGATCTCCAAGCACGAATCACAGCGATCTAACGATAATAGCCCACCCTGGGATCTGCACCCAAAGATGTAGGGGGTAGGGTGAGCACCAAATGCGAAGCATAAGGTACCCAGTAGGTATCATAGGCTGACTGGGCACATATAAGATAAAAGCGTAGTAACAGACAGAATAGAAGTAAGCAGTCATAGAAATCAGCGAAAGGTACACATGAACTAGCCCAGAGGGAAATCAACAGAACCACATGTGAGGCCAGTAAGCAGAATATACACACCATAGGCACAGGTGAAAGTAAGGAGTAACGCACCCGGGGTCCTTGCAATAATAGTGTATACATAATAAGTTTATGAAATGGACGGTATACCGGTAACCTCAAGTGTAAGAAGAGGGAAAGAGTAACAATAGGCATGCTCAGAGACATGAATCAAACTCAACCAATCATATCAATCTCAAATCCAGAAACTAACAGTCTAGCAGTAACTAAATCCATACATAACCTTAACAGGGAACAATTCTGTAAGTAAATAGCAAGAGTCTACCAACAGTCCCCCGGCCGCCCATACAATCGAGGAATACAAACAAGTGAAAACAAACCCTCCGGCATCCCATACTACCGGAGCGTACAATCAAAAAACAAGGGTGGAGCCTCAAACAATGAATGATATGATGCATGAAGATCTCAAGTGAAATGGTATCTATGTATGTACCTCATCCGGTGCCTATCGGGCCCATCAGGTAGGTTCCATGGAAGGACACTGCCCGTATACCTCTACTCCACCGTATACCCTTCCTACGGCACACGCAGCCCGAAGCCCCAGGCCTGGATGGCAAGGTCCATGGAGGTCCCAGACCCCATACTAAAACTCATAATGAAAACATGTCGTCCAGAAGCAAGTCTGGGTTCAAGATAGAGACCCAGACTCGAATATGCATGCCCAGACCCTGTCTAGGACTAAAGTAGTAGGAAAATATCTCAAAAACCCCTCCAAGGGTGCCCGGGCATAACCGGGTCTAAACAGTAGAAAGTCATCTTAGGTGCTCGGTCGGACCGAGGCTAAAATCATCTCAAGTAGCAAGAAAACTCAACTAGCACCCCGGCCCTGCCGAGTCTAGCATTAATCGTAAAACTGGTGATTTAAAACATAATTTTACTTTCTTTTACCCAGGAATATTCACAAGTTAAATCAAACCATTTCCAAATCATTTCTATCAAAAACAGGCCCCTGGGGCCATGCAAGGTTTAGAAAATAGTGCCAGTAGGCCCGAAGCCAAACCGTAGTAAAACAAGGATAAAACCTTTTTAAATGCATGGAAATGGTATGATCAAACACAATAGCTGTCCAGCAGCTCACAATCAACCTATCGACCATGCACAGGCCCACAGCTACTCAGCAAGCATAACCAGCCTAGAAGGATAATTCTATGCCCGGGATTCGCGGACATTCCCAAAATCCCACCTTCTATGTTCCAGAGTCAACAAGGCCTCACACGACCACAAGGGTAAATAAAATATATCGGCAAGTACTACAAGCAACGGAGGAACAAAAGTAGGCGGACATGAATAAAGCGGTCGAGGTCTGTGGTACCAACCTAATAAACCAACCCAAGGATGCCCATTAATATAATTTTATCCTATATATGTGGAGTCTAGGGAAAATAAATCGTAACCTACCTGTCGTCCGATGACAAGCTTGAACCACTCCGAAAAAGCTCCAAAATAAAACTAACTCGAATTCGGGCTTGAATAACTTGATGTAGATAATCGATTATTTTTCGTGATGATCCAATATATTCCCCTCCTTGGCGTGATAAACATATTCAACAATGATCTTTTTGGGTAACTAAAGTTGGTTGAAAGGTGAAATCAAGAGTGTATAGTAGAGGTTGGACGATCCTACTTTGTAAAGAAAGAAACAAAAATGGACAAAAGGAACTCTTGGTCAAGTATATATACATACATCATCATCCAATAGCTACCAATAGGAGAAAAGAGTGGCTGTCAATTACTTGTAATTAATGCGAAAATAGTGTCTACTCATCACTCTTAAGCAATTTGTTGTACGGTTCCTCTACTGCCACGTGGAGGGAGTCCAAGGTATTTTATCCGATTATATATATACTCGGGTGTTGCATAAATTAATGGTAAAATAAATATAACTTTTTGAATATACCATAATTCATAGAAATTATTTCAAACAAAACCTACTATATTATAATAATAAATTTTAACATAACTAAATTTACTAACTCCGTTAAAATATTACAATGTATAAAAATCTTATAAAATAAATACATATACAATTATATCGTAACAAAATATTTTTCATAAACCTTTAAAAAAAATTAAAAAGGTAATAGTAATGTAACTTTTTACCAAATTCAACTTTCAAATAAAATATTTTCAAATACACGCGATGTTAATAAATTCTCAAACTTAGGCTTGCAATTCACCAACGCACGATTTTGATACTCAAGAACTCTCTTGAAATCCTCCCTTATGTTTTCTCACTGTTTCAGAACTGAAATGGCATTTTAAAACATGAAGTTGAGGCTTAAATCGAGTTTGACCCGACCCGGTTCGCAACCCGGTTCGCAACCCGCTTCCTGCCAGACAGTCCGCGGTAAAATAGTCATAACTTTTTACTCCGAGATCAGTTGGATGTGAGGTTTTGTGCGTTGGAAACTAGACTTGTAGAACTTCGATTTGGTATTTCGGGGGACTTCTAACTCTTTATATATTGGGATAAAAGCCCTGAGACATTTTACCCAAGTTCAGAAAATTTATTAAAGAACTTACGATAACTTTTGCCGACTTGCTTGGCTTCAAAACTTATCATACGCCCAAACAAATGGACCCGGCACCGAAATACCGGTCCAGACAAGCCTTAAATTACTTGGGGCCACTACAAACGAGCTCTAACAGTTCAATGAAAACGTATACGTGGAAATAACCGGAAGGGTCATTACAATATTAATTTTAGTAATCAAAATTTATACTTGCTAGTCAGATTATTCAGCCAGTTATGCTTCAGATTATAATATTATGAGCTTCAGTATTATTATATTGTATTCTCAAATGATTATCAGTGTTTGAGCTATCTAGTACTCTAGTTGCATTCAGTGCTTATACATTCAGTTGGGAGTAAGCTTAGTACTGAGCGGACGAAGGGATGAAGGCTCTGCTGTCAGATTAGGCTAAGACCTTTAGTAGCAGTCCCTAAGTCCCTAAACTATGGCATTACCATAGGTATGAGAGGGGTCAGCTTTAGGATGGTCACCCTTGTCCTTTGTGGACATAAGTTTAGTGGATCCATGTCATATTTGTTCGTACCGTTCACAAGGTATGAACACCCTTCCATCCAGAGTTACAGGTTGGCCCCACAATTTGCTAAGCTTGGGTATAGCAGTTAATAGTAGCTCCCACAGTGAGACTAATTTTTTCATTGACCTTGTATTCAGTTATTCAATTAAGTTCAGCATGTTATAGTATTCATGTTATTTACTTAGTCATTGCATTCATCTTATCCCTCATTACATGTTTCAACATATGTTTCTATATTCAGTCTTTATTATATACATCTTTTAATATATTCCGCATGCTCAGTACATTTGAAGTACTGACGCATACTTTTGTGATACATCTTACCATTATGTAGGTTCAAGTATTCAACATCCAGACCATGTTTAGTGTGATTTCCAGTCCTTACTCAGCAGCTTAGTGGTGAGTCCTCATAGATCGAGGATAACAGTTATGCCTATTCATTTAAGTATTTCATTCTAGTTTTTAGACTTTTAGAGTTAGCTGGGGGCTTATCATAGCAACTCAGTTCAGTTAGAGGCTTTCAAACATAGAACTAGAATCAGCTTTTGAGTTATCAGTTTTACTTTCAGACTTATTATATACTTTATATATTTAGTTATGCTTGGATTGCTTTCAGACTTATATACTTAATACAATTCGGTTTTCCTCTAAGACTATGTTTTATCAGAAGTTGTCTAGATATGCCAGACCATAGGTTACCTCGGGGTCACTTGTGACACTAAGCACTGTGTTACATCCAGGGGGTAGCCTCGGGGCATGAAAAACTTGGTATCAGAACATAAGGTTCATGTTTCCTAGGGTGTCTTTAAGCTGCATCGAGTAGAGTCTTTTACATGGGTGTGAAGCGCGCCACACTTATGGGGGAGAAGCTATGATACGTCATTAGGAAAAACTTTCCTTATTTCTTTCTCCATCTCTTTCCATAGAGTATGAACACTATTTAATCTCCTTCTAACTCATGCTATACATGTTACAAAAAATGCCTCCCAGAAGAGCCAACATAAGGAATCAACAGGCACCAAAAGCTCCAGCAGACCCTCTAAATGAACAAGTTAACAATGTTGAATTCAGGCCTACATTCCACGTGCTTGCTCAGACCATGACTGCTCAGGTCAACCAGTAGGCTGTGGCACAACCTCCACCTCAGGCCAACTTTACTGCTGCTAGAATCTGAGACATCACTCGGATGAACTCTCCAGAGTTTCATGGTTCCTAGTCAGAGAGGGATCCACAGGAATTTCTTGACGACATTCAGATGGTGACAGAGATCATGGGTGTCACTCTGGTTGACAGTGCAGACTTAGCCACTTACCTGCTAAAAGGAGTTGCTTATACCTGGTATCAACAGTGGAAGGAATCTCATTGTGCTAATGCAAGTCCAGTGGATTGGAACCCTTTTAAGACTGCATTTTTGGACAGGTTTTTCCTACGCGAACTCAGGGAAGCTAAGGTCCAGGAGTTCATTAACATAAACAAGAATGATATGAGTGTGAAGGAGTACACACTTAAGTTTATCCAGTTATCTAAGTATGCTCTTGCAATGGTAGCTGACTCTAGGGCCCGCATGAGTAGGTTTGTGTCTGATGTTTTTGATGATATGGTCAAGGTATACAAGATTGCTATGCTGGTAAAAGAGATGGATATCTCTAGGTGGGTTACTTATTCTAAGCAAATCGAAGAGGAAAAGATCAAAGATAGGGGTGGAGATAGAAAGAGGGAAAGAACAAGTAACTTTAGCTAGTCTCAGCAGAGGTCAGATTAGTTCAGTTAGAAATCTTCTTCTCCAGCCCCATGTTCTTCTTGTGCTCCAGTGCCAATGTTCATACAGGATCGATGCACCAGGATCTAAGTCCCAAGGTACTATCACTAGTAGGCGCACTCACCAAGTCTTCAAGAAGTGTGGTAGGAACCACCAAGATGAGTGTATGGCAGGCAGTGGGATTTTTTTTGGGTGTTCCAAGCCAGGCCATAGAATGAAGGATTTTTCAGTAGCTTCTAAGAATGGCAAGGATGCTCGCTCACAGAATCAGGCTAGTTCTACAGTACCTCCAGCAGGTCACCTAACTCAGCAGGGTGCCTCCTCTGGTATAGGTGGTGGTCAGTGCCAAAATAGGCTTTATGCTCTTCACGCTCGATAGGACAAGGAGACTCTCCCGAGGTGGTCACGGTATATTATGAGTTATTCATACTGATATTTATGCACTATTAGACCCTGGATCTACACTTTTCTTTGTGACTTCCTATATTGTAGTAGACTTTTATGTCAGTATAAAAATCTTACCAAAACCCTTCTCAGTCTCTACTCCAGTTGGTGACTCACTTGTAGCTAGACGGGTGTACTGAATTGCCCTGTCATAGTTTCCTAGAAAGTCAGCTCAGCCGATCTTGTAGAGTTAGAAATGATTAATTTTGATATCACTATGCGTGGATTTGTTACACTCTTATTATGCCTTAGTTGATTGTAGTACTAGGATCGTTTGGTTCCAGTTTCCAAATGAGCCAGTCTTAGTATCTTCCCAGTGGTTAATGAATTTCCATATGTGTTTCTAGAGTATCTTCCCAGACCTTCTAGAGTTTCCTTTGAAAGGGAAATTTACTTCGAAATATATCTCCTTTCAGATACCCGGCCAATTTTGATTCCTCTTTACAGAATGGCTCAAGCTAAGCTTAAGGAATTGATGGAACAGTTGAAAGACCTTCTAGATAAGGGCTTCATCAAACCCAGCATCTCTCTATGAGGTTCTTCAGTGTTGTTTGTGTGTATGAAAGATGGTTCTCTCAAGATGTGCATCGACTACCGTCAGTTGAACAAAGTCACAATCAAGAATAAGTATCCCATCCCAAAGATTGATGACTTGTTCAACCAACCTTAGGGTGCTAGTTACTTTTCAAAGGGAGACCTCAGATCAGGCTATCATCACCTCAGAGTCAGAAATTGTGACATTCTGAAGACAACCTTCGAAACTCGGTATGGTCACTATGAATTTGTAGTTATGTCATTTGGACTAACGAATGCTCCTGCAGCTTTCATGGGTTTGATGAATAGAGTGTTCAAGCAGTATATAGACTTGTTAGTCATTGTGTTTATCGATAATATACTCATATATCCCCGAAGTGAGGAAGAGCATACAAGCCATTTGAGAGTGGTGTTGCAAACTCTCAAAGATTGCCAATTATTCGCCAAGTTTAGCAAATGTAAATTCTGGTTGAAGTTAGTTGCTCTTCTTGGTCATGTGGTGTCTAGTGAGGGCATACAATTTGATTTTTAAAAGATTGAGGCAGTGAAGAACTATCCCAGACCCACCTCTTCGACAAACATTAGAAGTTTCTTGGGTTTCGCTGGTTATTACAGAAGGTTTCTTGAAGGATTTTCCTTCATAGAGGCCCCATTGACCAAGTTGACTCAGAAAAGGTTCAGTTTCAGTGGTCAGATGAATGTGAGAAGAGTTTCCTAGAGTTGAAGACCAGGTTGACTACAACTCCCATTTTAACTCTGCTAGAGGGTCTGGATGATTTTATGGTGTATTTCGATGCATCAAAAGTTAGCATGGGTAATGTTTTGATGCAGCGTGGTAAGGTTATAGCTTATGCATCCAGACAACTTAAGATTTCATGAGAAGAATTACCCGACTCGTGACCTTGAGCTTGCAGCAATTGTTTTTACCCTAAAGATTTGGAGACACTATTTGTATGGTGTTCATGTATATGTATTCACAAACCATAAGATCCTCCAATATGTGTTCACCCAGAAAGAGTTGAATCTTTATCATAGGAGATGGCTCGAGTTCCTCAAGCACTAAGATATGAATGTGCTCTACTATCCAGGTAAAGCCAATGTGGTGGCTGATGCCCTCAGCAGATATTCCATGGTTAGTGTGTCACATGTTGAGGAAGAGAAGAAACAATTGGCCAAGGATGTTCATAGGCTTGCTCGCTTAGGAGTATTCCTCACAGATTCGACAGATGGTTGTGTGATAGTCCAGAATGGGTCAGAATCTTCATTGGTAGCTAAAGTGAAAGAGAAATAAGACAGTGATCCCATACTACTTCAGTTGAAATGTGTAGTTCATTAGAAAAGGGTAGAGGTCTTCTCCCAAGGGGAGATGGTGTGCTTCGCTACCAGAGTCAGTTATGTGTTCCTAATATGGGTGATTTGAGGTAGCAGATCCTCATAGAAGCCCATAGTTCCTGATATTCCATTTACCCCAGTTACACTAAGAAGTACCATGATCTACGAGAAGTGTATGGGTGGAACAACATGAAGAGGGACATTAAAGAGTTTGTGGATGTGTCCAAATTCTCAGCAGGTGAAAGTAGAACATCAAAAACCAGGAGGTGTGACTCAAGATATTAGCGTTCCTACTTGGAAGTGGGAAGTGATCAACATAGATTTCATTATGAGTTTACCTCATACTCACATACAATACAACTCTATTTGGGTGATAGGGGACAAGGTTACTAAGTCAGCAACCTTCTTGGCTATCACGACTATAGATTCCGCAGAGGATTATGCCAGACTCAATATTAGCAAGATAGTCAGGTTGCATGGGGTTCCCTTGTATATCATCTCAGATAGGGGTACTCGGTTTATAACTCATTTTGGAAGTCTTTTCAAAAAGGTCTTGGTAATCAGGTAAATCTCAGCACAACATTTAATCCGCAGATGGATGGTCAGGCAGAGTGTACCATTAAGACCTTTGAGGACATGTTGACGGCTTGTGTGATCGATTTCAAGGGTAGTTGGGATGATCACATACCTCTCATAGAGTTCGCCTACAATAATAGTTTTTACTCTAGTATTCAATGGCCCCATATGAGGCACTTTATGGGTGTAGATGTAGGTCACCAGTTTGTTGGTTTGAAGTAGGTGAAGCAGCCTTGATTGGGCCAGATTAAGTTCATGAGGCTATGAGAATGTTTAGCTCATTAGATAAAGATTAAAGGCAGCTTAGAGTCATCAGAAGTTCTATGCAAATGTGAGAAGAAGGGACTTAGAGTTTGGGATCAATGATTGGGTTTTCCTGAAAGTTTCACCCATGATGGGTGAGATAACATTTGTCAAGAAAGGGAAGCTCAGTCCTCGATATGTAGTCCCTTATTTAATTCTGAAAAGGAATGGTAATGTGTCTTATGAGTTAGAGTTACCAGCAGAACTAGCAGCGGTTCATCCAGTCTTTCACATTTCATTGTTGAAGAAGTGTGTTGGTGATCCAACATTGATTCTGCCTTTTGAGAGTGTGGCTGTGAAGGATAGCCTCACTTATGAGGAGGTTCCAGTGGAGATTCTTGACCGTCAGATTCATAGGTTGAGAAATAAGAAAGTAGCTTTGGTGAAAGTTTTATGGAGGAATCAGTAAGTTGAGGGAGCTACTTGGGAAGCAGAAGCAACAACGATTGCCAATTACCCTCACCTCTTTCCATCCGACCCAGTTTCAGAATGAGGTAATAGTTCCTCTACAGTCCCTACGTTTTCTCGTATGCATGTCAGTCTCAGTACCATGTTATCCTATTATTTACAGTATTTTCAGCATGTTTTCATGTCCTTACAACTAGACTCAGACAGATATCAGCTTCTAGTATTCAGTTGGTTGGGATTGCAGTTCTTTCCCTCCAATACTCAACTTAGTTAGTCTTCATTCGAGGACAAATGTTCCCAAGGAGAGATATTGTAACACCCCAAATTCAGACCAACAATTAAAACCCAAAACTCAAAAAAACTCAAAAACATTTCATCTACCAGTCAAGCCCCATGGGCTGACCCACCGGTGTTGGAGGTCCAACGGCCCATCGGGGTCCCCGTGGGAAGAGCTCAGTGGATCTATAAGAAACCCCAGCCATAAAAAAGTCCTCATGGGCGTTGGAAGTCTGACAGGCTGTAGGACAACCCCTGGGAAACCACCAATGCCACCCCAGACCTCTTTTGTCCCGATGGGCAGTCATCATGGCCCTTGTTGATACGATAGGATTTGGTAACCCATCATGGGGATTTGATAGAGGACCAGACCAGACTGGTCCTTTCCGATGCATAGGCTGATGGGTCATCGCAGGTCTGATGCCTGTCGGGTAGCCCGTCTGGTGAAGGAAATTTTGCAATTTCTATTTTTAAGTTGGGGGCATACCGGTCTTTTTGCAGTCCTTTTAACTCAGACCCTATGTAATTTGGGGGTAATAAAAGGGGTTTTTATGCTTTTTACCTCATTACTCCTAAGCTAATCGACACTTAGAGAATTCTAAAAGAAAAAAGGAGCGTTTCCTCCCAAGAACAAGCAAGAGGTTTTCATCAAGTTCAGCCCTAGAAATACAATGGTTCCTCCGTAGAATCTTCTTCCAGGTATGTGGGATTTCATCAGTGGGTTCCTTTCACCCATTGAGTCCCTAGATTTAGTCCAGTTCTTCAGTTAACAATCAGTTCTTCAGACCTAGGGTTTCCTAAAACATTGAAATAATTGCAATTCAGATTCTATTACTTGTATGATAATTATTACATGTTTTCTTGGGAAACTGGGATAGTCATATGTACAACATTCAGTAACCCTAACATATGTTAATTTTAGTACTCATAATTTAAACTTGCTAGTCAGATGATTCAGCCAGTTGTGCTTCAGAATTAGAATGCTATCAGCTTCATTATTATTATATTGCATTCTCAAATGATTATAAGTATTTGAGCTATCTAGTAATCTAGTTGCATTCAGTGCTTATACATTCAGTTGGGAGTAGGCTTAGTACCGCGTGGAGGAAGTGATAATAACTTTTCAGTCAGATTAAGCTGAGACCTTTAGTAAATGTCCCTAAGTCCCAGAACTACGGCACCACCGTAGGTCTGGAAGGGATCAGCTTTGAGCTTTAGGTTGGTCACCCTTGTCCCCTGTGGACATCAATTTAGTGGATCCACGTAAGATTTGTTCGTACCCTTGGCAAGGTATGAACACCCTTCCATCCAGGGTTATAGGTTGGACCCACCGTTAGCACAAATTGGGGTATGTCAGTTAATAGTAGCTTCCACCATCAGACTCAGTATTTCATTGACCTTGTATTCAGTTGTTCAACTCAGTTCAGCATGTTACAATATTCATATTGTTTACTTGGTCATTGCATTCATCTTATCCCTCAGTTC
Source organism: Jaltomata sinuosa (assembly GCA_003996215.1). Classification (NCBI taxonomy): domain Eukaryota; kingdom Viridiplantae; phylum Streptophyta; class Magnoliopsida; order Solanales; family Solanaceae; genus Jaltomata; species Jaltomata sinuosa. The sequence goes on from QJPP01001901.1 coordinate 36,502, forward strand.
ATGTTTAAACATGTGTTTCTATATTCAGTCTTTATGATATACATCTTTGATTATATACCGCATGCTCAGTACATTCGAAGTACTGACACATGCTTTTGTGCTATATCTTACCATGATGTAGGTTCAGGCGTTGAACATCCAGACCGTGTTTAGTGTGATTTCCAGTCCTTACTCAGCGGTGAGTCCTCATTGACCGAGGATGATATTTATGCCTATTAATTTTAGTATTTCATTCTAGTTTTAGTACCTTTAGAGTTAGCTGGGGCTTGTTGATAAGTGGTGAAATTACCACTTATTTGCATCTCTGTTCTTAGGCTTTTCCGTCTTCTAATGGTAATATGAGACCATTTATAGCTTGTTTTGATATATTTCAGGAGATTTATATTCATGTAGAGACTTTGAAGCAATTTGGACAAATGAAGCTAAAAATTAGATAAAGGGTAAAACAAGCCTCAGGGACCGCAAATGCGATCGAAGGACCACAAATGAGGAAGTCAACTGATCGGTCAACAAACATAAATGCGGCTAATACACTGCAAATGCAGACGTCAACCGACCAGTCAACCACCATAAATTTGGCTATTGGACCACAATTGCGGAAGTCAATTAGTCAGTCAATGCTACAAATGTGGCCTTTTCTCCGCAAATATGGACGTCTGGCTTAGCTGGGACTAAAACACTCATTTCACATCCTTGGAAAGCCCAACTCACATAAAACACCTCCAAGCCATCTTGGAAAGTATCTTTTGCTATTCTCACAAATTTTGGCAAGCTTGGAGAGCAAGTTCATCAACCAACACCATAGGAGTGAAGATTTGGATGCTCTTTATTGTAAAATCTTTAGTTTCTATCCATCAACTCTTGTTCTTAATTTCTATGTTATTTGTGTAATTGTTGAATTGAGATTTGGGTTTGTATTAGATATAATACTTGTTTGGGTATTCAATTCATATATAGATTTTGCTCTTGTTTGATTATTTGGGTGTATTGAATCCTTCATGTTTGAATTTATAGTCAATGGTTGCAAACATTGACTTAGATTTATAATTTGAGTTTTTGCCTGAGAGAGAATTTCCCTAAGTTGGGGAAGATTCAATAGTGGGGATTTGGGGTTTCCACTCTGGACCAAGGTTAGAGATTGTTTGGCTGCTGAAAAGTCCCATCTAAGAGTCAGGGTTCGAGATAACTCAACTCACCCAAGTTATTTGGTTGGTTTATTGCTTACTCGTGGTGGTTTCAGAGAACACACAATATATATGCTCGATTGATCGAAAGATGGTTAGGCATACCTTCAACCAAGACTACTTACGTGTTAACCGAGTGCAAGTCTTGTGAGATGAACTCCCATTCCCAAGTCTCCCTTGTTATGCTTCCTTGAAGAGAGAAAGGTGAAAGCCATTGATCAATCTATATTTTATTTGATTTTCTTTTATCTTTAGTTTTAGTCTAACCCCCCCTCTTTTTAGATATCTTTTCCCTTTTTTGTTAATTGAACTTCAATAAGTTGCTTGGATTCTTGATTAGCTTGATCGCTACTATATTATTCTCGGTGGGTACAACCCCGACATCCATTGGGAATATAAATGTGTTTTGATCTGACGATCGTCGTGACCTCACTCTTGGGGAGCATAATTTTAGTGTTATTAAAAATGGCATCATTGTCGGGGAACAATTTGGTGTATTGAGTTAGTTTAGAATTTGAGTTTACTTACCCTAGTTCAATTTTGTGAATAGTTTTTTTTCTTTTGTTTAAGTTTAATTTTGTGTTTGACTTCATGGCATCTCGAAATGATGGAGATGTTGGTGGTTGCAACCCTTATTATAATGATCCTTGTTGTTATTGTGGAGGACCCCACCTTTCTCGAAAACATAATATTAGCCCTAGGAGAGGGAGGTATTCACCTTCTGTTTCCTATGATGAGCGTAATTGTTATTTGTATGATGGTCGTGATGCACATTGGAGAAATTGCCCTACTGACCATCCTCCTCCCCCTCTTATGCTAACCATGTTTCTAGTAATGCTTGTGATCCTAATAGGAAGCATGACGTACCAAGCGAAGGAGGCATGTATGAAAAGTTTCACACACTCTTGGCCTCACTAGAAACTTAAGAGGAGGGTGTGAAATCTATAAAGCAAGGCTTGGTGGGCATGAGAATGAAAAAAAAGTGGAGAGAAATTTTGCCACACAATCCATAGCGGATTTGTCACACCTACCCTGAAAGCCTATATGCCATGGTTCAAACTATCCTGGCCAAGCAATATATCACAGAGGAGGGTGTGCAGTCCGTAAAGCAAGACTTTGTGGACGCAAGAACTAATGAAGAAGAGGAGAGAAAATTTATTTCGCAATCCATGGCAGATTTGTCCACGCCTCGTGCTTAAGTTGATGAAGAAGACACCTCCCCGAAGAGCCTATATGCCATGGTGCAAACTATCTTGGCCAAGAAAGATATCATAGAGGAGGGTGTGCAATCCATAAAGCAAGAAATAAAGAAGAAGAGGGGAGAAATGTGCCTCGCAACCCATGGTGGAGTTGTCTACTCCTTGTGTCTATATTGATGAAGACAACCCTCCGAGCCAAGAAAATGAAAAAATTTCGAACATTTAACTCCATCAAATTAACTTTGAGAATTATGATGAAGATTTGCAAAATATGACATCCCCCGAGAGTGAGTTTGTACACATGGTGGTTGAACCCCAACAAGAGGAAAAATTTGTGTTAGGTGAGGTGGTGAGCCCGGAATGGATGTTGGAACTAACTCGCCAACTTGAGGCTTATGGGGAACAATGTGAAACAATGCTACCAATGTTCGAGATATTGTTGAAAAGTCATGTCCAGAGAAAGCAAAAAGAAGAGCGACTAGAAATTGCTATCCAAAATTTGAACACTAATGTGAATGCTCGAATTGACACATGCACGGACGTGGATAGTGGTTTTGAGTTGCCCCATATTGAAGATGAAGACATAATGAATGCTCATAAATTGAAGGTGTTGAGGCAACTAACTACCTCATATATGACTCGTGATGCCGAGATTAAGCGAATGATACTAGAGTTGCAAGGCAAAGTCCAACGATTTATCTTTAAATACTCTAGTACATTCGAAAGTGAGGATCTATTCAATGAAATAAGATTGAAGGTGGAGACACACAAATCTGACTCCAACCACTCTTTGACCTTGAGTTTTGTTGAATGTACGAAAGATGAAGTAATAAAGCTCTTGGAGGACCTTGGAAGGAGGGTAGATCAAGGTTTAACTGGTTTTAAGTTTGTTGTTTCAAGGGGGCAAAGCGACCGTCCTCACTTAAAGGCGAAAAAGTGCAAAATTCAAAACCATAAAAATGGCCTTCTTATGCTCAAACCTTCACCTCGGTATTGTCACCGGAAGTTCAATTCTTGTTTGGGTTCAAGGTTCAAATCTTCCAAGTGGAAATCTCAATGGTGAGGTAACTTTCATCGTGCCGCGATGTTAATTGTGCGCTTGATGGGAGGCAACCCCTCATTTTATGCTTTACTTAATTTTTTTGTTATTTTTGATGTGTTTTTGGATACTAAAGGGGATTAGAAGAGAAACCAAAGGTTGAGAACCACCAAAAATACACCTGAAAAAGGGGGTTTGCAACTGGAAAAGTGCCCGTCGCACACGCCATTGCACAAGGAACCAATAAGTTGTGAAAAAATAATAGAGTGTGCGATAGTGGTGTAATTCGCATCCCACATTGTTCCCGTCGCACCTGCCTTTGCATAAGCGCCCAAGTGAGCCAAGTTGTAGATGCCACAATTACGAAAAATCATCTGTAAAAGCAGATACATCGCAATTGTGATCATTGACCAAAAAAGTGATGGTCCAAAATTGCAGACCTTTTGAACGAAAAAGATAAAAATGTCGCATTTGTGGTACCATGACCGCATTTGTGGACATTCGAGCAATTAAAATGATTTAAAACACTAAAAGGCGCAAAGGTTGGTTCATTCTCTCAAACCAAAAAGTATGTTTCTCTTCTTTCCTCTCTTCACTACCAATAGCAACACCAAGATCCACTTACCTCTACAAGAATCCATGTATGACAAGCTAATCCCTTTTCTCTTGGAATCATGTAAGATCTTCCCATTTTTTCCTAGTTCTCTCAACTTAATGGACTCATGTGTCTTAACTTGATGAACTTAAATATGTAATTTAAATTGTTATTTGTTAGGTGAGGCTGGCATTGAGAGTTAGAATTGCAGAAACATTGTCTCACGTCATTGCCGGTAATTCAAAGGTAGTGGGCCCATTTAAGGTAATAACTGAGGAGCTGATAGTGAGTAGCATTCCTTAAGGGTCAGGTGAGTCATTAGAGGGCCCTGTTTCATTTGTGACACATAAAGATTTTGACAAATATCTGGATGATCAAAAGAAATAGGGAGACTATCTTGCTAAACTAGAAAGAGCATACACCTATTTAGCCAAGTCCCAAAGAGAGCTTCATGATTCACACACCAAGATGCTTAACAGGTAAATAAAGAGATACAAGTTCTTTTCTCGTATGTGGAAGGGTGTGAAAGGGTTTGTGGAAGGTGATGAAGCCCAGAGAGCCACTTCCATCTTCTAGGAGAAGTGATGAGGATGATGCCCCAACACAGTGGTCTGAGGAGGATACAGATTATCATGGCGACGATGATGAGGAGACCGAGAGTGATGACAGTGCCAGAGGCTATTTTAGGGAGCCTCTCCCACCATATTTACCTTATTTTCCTTAGTTGTATCAGGGACATATCAACATGTTTAGTTTGGGGTGGGTATTTGGATGATTAGTTTTTCTTGTTCTTGTTTTGGATATTATGTTTTCACCTTTGTTGGGTCTTGTATTGTTGTAACCTTTTTAGATTAGTTGTTTTTAGTTGTTTTGTTACTTTTTTATTTATAACTTTTTTTAGTTTTTGTGATTGGTGTTGAGAGCCAGGGGAAGTCTGATTACTCGGTAGGCTAGATCAAACTTATTGGAGTTGGTAGCACTGGGTCGCATGAGCCGATGTGCATTACCTACACTGCCTGGCTTTTGTGTTGCACTAGGGCTCGTGCAAATAGCACATTGCTTGTGTGTTGGGATCTTCATGATTGGTGAAGTCTGAGTAGCCATATCAATCTAGATAGATGATTTGGCCCAATGATAAATTGAGTGACATTATTCTTAAGGGCAAATCATCATCTTTTGAGATAAGTGTTAGAGTTATTTTTTTGGTACTAATAGAGTTAGTCTCGCATGTGAATTGAGCTAAATTCAGCATACCCCTCCAAAAATTCTTGTGACATAGTGGAAAGCAAAGAATGATTTTTGGTGACAATGCCTTTAATCTTTTGGTGACTCTTAACCAATTAGTGATTACTTAGATGCAAATGTGGCTCTATTTTTCCTTGTTAGGAAGAAAATTGATCCATCTTGAATAGTTCGCATGCCATGTGTGGTGAGTTTTATTGAATAATCCTCGTGCTTGCTTGTGTCATCTAGAACTTGCCCGGTTCGTCATTCTAATACTAATCTTAATTGTGTTGGTTGGAGAAATGACATTAGGCCTTCTTTGTGAATTTTGAAGCCTACTAAGCCTTTAAAGCCCACCATTACACTCAAATTGTATCACTAGTCACCCCTCTTAAGCGTAATACCTCTTCCTTGACAACCTTGGTACAAGCCGTGAACCATTTTGAAAATGAATCTCTCGTTTGATCCCTTCCCTCCTTGAACTCAACAAGTGTGAAATCGAGGCTAAAATCCTAAGTTGGGGGTGATTAAGAAGTACCTTGGAGGAGGGATAAGTGAGGAAAACTTAAGTTGTGGCCGAATCCTAAATATAATTGCACAAAAAGAAGAAGGAATGTGAAAGGAAAGAAATAATGAAAGGAAAAGAGGAAAGAAAAATAATTCCTCCATGGTGAATATATTGACATAAAAATGGAGCATCATGTGAGTTGAGTGAAATGGTGCCTTGTGTTGAAAGAAAATGAAAAGAAATGGCTTTGGTTTCAAATTGAAAAAGTTGTGTAGTGTTCGAGGAGGAAGTGGTCACTGTAATCCAAAATGCTATCCTACCCTTCCCCTAGCCTATATTACAAGCTTAGAAAATTCCTTTGAGATCTCCAACCGATCACTTTTGAGTTAGTGGTGAGTGAAAATAAGGGCAAGCTTATGGTTTGATATTTGTTTGAACTTGAGGTTCTTTGTGAGTGTGAGTGTTGTGCATGTGTCCCTTGTTTTCTCTTTGTAAATGGAGTGTTTTGGGACTTTCTTTCTTGTGAGGGCATATGAATTAGTATAGTGGTGATTTTGTTACTTTCGGAAAAGGAGTCGAATGAGCGTGATTTATGTACTAGTGGTCTTAAGTCACTTCTTGAGGATTGGTTGTTGTCACTTGATCATACTTGAAATTCTTTTGAAACTTTAGAAAATGCATATCGAAATGAGGGGATTATTGTGTTGAGCATTAACTTGTGATTGACTAATTATTAGTACCAACCTAAATCATGATCCTTGTGCTGAAATGAAAAGTGGGATGAGAAAATGATTGAATGGTCCTTGTGCTTTGTAGTTGGAGTCTCTTCGAATTGGGTTAAGATTTGCTTGAAGACAAGCAAGAGATTAAGTTGGGGTGTTGATAAGTGGTGAAATTACCACTTATTTGCATCTCTCTTCTTAGGATTTTGCATCCTCTAATGGTGATATGAGACGACTTATAACTTGTTTTGATATATTTTAGGAGATTTCTATTCATGTAGAGACTTTGAAGCAATTTGGACAAAAGATGCTAAAAATAAGCTGAAGGGAGAAAAACGCCTCAGATACTGCAAATGCGGAAGTCAACTGATCAGTCAACAACCACAAATGCGGATAAAATATTGCGAATGTGGAGGTCAACTGACTAGTCAACCACTGCAAATGCGGCTGTCAGATCATAATTGCGGAAGTCAATTAGTCAATCAACGCCACAAATATGGCCTTTTCTCCACAAATACGGACGTCTGGCTCAGCTAGGATAAAACATTCATTTCACATTCTTGGAAACCCCAACTCACATAAAACACCTCCATCTTGGAAAGTATCTTTGGCTATTATCACAACTTTTTGCAAGGTTGGAGAGCAAGTTCATCAACCAACACCATAGGAGTGAAGATTTGGATGCTCTTTATTGTAAACTCTTTAGTTTTCATTCTTCAACTCTTGTTCTTAATTGCTATTTTATTGGTGTAATTGTTTAGATTCGGGGAGATCATACTTGTTTGGGTATTGAATTCATATATAGATTTTGCTCTTGTTTGATTATTTGGGTCTATTGAATCCTCCATGTTTGAATTTATAGTCAGTAGTTGCAAATATTGACTTAGCTTTCTAATTTAGGTTGTCGCTTGAGAGAGAATTTCCCTATGTTCAGAAAGATTCAATAGTGGAGATTTGGGGTTTCCACTCTAGACCAAGGCTAGAGATAGTTTTGTTGCCAAAAACTCCCATCTAAGAGTTGGGGTTAGAGATAACTCAACTCACCCAAGTTATTTGGTTGGTTTATTGCTTACTCGTGGTGGTTTGAAAGAACACATGAGATATATGCTTGATTGGTCGAAAGATGGTTAGGCATACCTTCAACCAAGACTACCTATGTGTTAACCGGGTACAAGTCCTGTGAGTTGAACTCTCATTCCCAAGTCTCCCTTGTTATCCTTGCATGAAAAGAGAAAGGTGAAAGCCATTGATCAATCTATCTTTTATTTGATTTTCTTTTATCCTTAATTTTAGCCTAAAAACCCCCTTTTTAGATATCTTTTCCCTTTTTCGTTAATTAAACTTCAATAAGTTGCTTGGATTCTTGATTAGCTAAATCGCGACTACATTGTTCTCTGTGGGTACGACTCCGACATCCATTGGGAATATATATGTGTTTTGCTCTGACGATCACTGTGACCTCCAACTTGGGGAGCACAACTTGAGTGTTATCACTTGTCCCAGCAACTCAGTTCAATTAGAGGCTTTCAGAAATAGAACTAGAATCAACTTTGGAATTATCAATTTACTTTCAGACTTATTATATATATTATCAATTCAGTTATTCTTGGATTGCTTTCAAACTTATATACTTAATTCAAATCAACTTTCCGCTCAGACTATGTTTTATCATAAGTTGTTTAGATATGCCAGACCATATGTTAACTTGGGGTCACTGGTGACACTAAGCACCGTATTACGTCCAGGGGTTGACTCGGGGCATGACAAACTCTGTCTACCAAAGCTAGGACAGATGGGGAGAAATCACCTAGGGTTTTGTCTGTGCTAGGAATTGAACCTGAGAGTTCATGGTGCTCAACCAACTTCATTGACCACTAGGCCATCCTTTCTGTACCATATATATGCAAATGATACTCGACATTTTTCTTGAATCGTCAGTATGTCAGCTAAAGTACATGATATTTATTTTAAGTATCGAGGTTGTCTCAAAACATCGTGTCAATTGGTCAAAGTAAGCTAATTCCAGTCAACTCGGTGATAGATTTACAAGGCATGATAGTTATTCTTGACTGAAGCAAAAAATCTTCCTAAAGTTTAGTTGGATCTGCATTTAGGGGAAAATCATAAAGTAGAACCTATATGGCAGGAGGTGGCCGAAAGATGTAAGATGAGATTATCCAGCTGGAAGAAAAATACCTTTCACGTGCAATTCTTATTAATAGTGTTTTGGATTCAATGTCAACATATATTATATCAGAAATATGTACGATTTGGTTATTCAACTAGAAGAAAAATACCTTTCACGCGTGATTCTTATTAATTGTGTGTTGGATTCAATGCCAATATATATGTCACGCCCCAAACCATGGGAGGCATGACCGACACCCGGAGCCCCAAAAGGCCGAGGGTGCCAAAATAGAGTGTATCTCTGTTGAACCTGCTGGGGGTCTGAGACCGACAAGGTCTCTAAGAATTACAATTGGAAACACTGAAAGCTCAATAGTAGTTAAGCAACTCAAGGCCGACAAGGCTATTATCATAGTAGATAACTAATAACAAGGCCGACAAGGCCATACCCAACACTGATGTACATATACACGTCTACAAGCGTCTAGGAGTAAGTAAAATATCTCATATCCAGGACAGGGCCCTGGACTACCCATAAGTTGTACATATACATAACCTGGTCAAAATATAAGCTAGACCTCTGACTCGTCAGCTCCAGGAAGAATGGAGCTTACCAAAATGGCTGAACTCCGCAACTCCTACTGAAGAGGTCTATCTGGGTTTCTGTCTGGACCTGCAGGCATGAATGCAGCGCCCCCAGGCAATGGGGCGTCAGTACGACAATAATGTACTGGCATGTAAGGTAGAAGCATAAAAGCAAGTCGCAAGTAGTAAATCTGAACAAGATAAAATATGAAACTTGTAAACTGTAATTGGTAAGACTCGTTAAGCTCTTTCTCCTTTATTCTTTTTAGAACACAACACATGCATTAACTCACGCTGCAACTCACTATTTATAACCCACACTGAACCACAACAGCGCCTCGGCGCACCCTATATTTAATAGCCTCAATATGCAGTAGCGCCTCGGCGCACACTATGTATATAATGGCCTCAATATGGCAGTAGCACCTCGGTGCACACTATGTATATAATAGCCTCAATATGGTAGTAGCACCTCGGTGCACACTAACACGCAAACCACGCATAATAAGTGTATTACTAGATTGACCTTCAAAGCTATTCTTGTTATTTATGAAGGTTCATTTAGATAACGTCTTTAGCCTTGGCTTACTAGGTGTTGGAATCAACATACCAAACACATATAACTGGGGATTGACTTTCTAACTTTCCTTGTATACTTTCTAAAGCTTGATTAGAGATCACAATACAAAGAAGAAACTCGACAAAAGGATAACTTACGTTTCGTGCAAAAAGAATCGGATTTTTATAAGAAGGCGACTTGTGAATCACCATAATGTATAAATTAGTTCCTTAAGACTTGTTGAGTTACCAAATCAGCTCTCTTACAACAAAATACTCAAATTCCTTCTTTCGGAGATTTAGAGTTCTATTTCTAGATTCATGCCGATAAGGAATAAAGAAGCCTTAACATACCTCGTTCTTTCCGAAGATTGCGCTTACCACAACTTGGACTTTCCTTTATTAAGTTAATCTACAACACAAGGGTATAATGAAGCTAATATTAGCTCTTAAACCTGCTGCAACATTCCCAAAACAGTAGCTAAACATTCCCGGGCAGATTTACGTATTTTGCATTAATTAAAGGTGTATCGTCACACCTTTCTCCCTTATCCAATACACATCACACACACACCAACCTACTGCCTCCAATAATACAAAACACATCAAACATCCCTACACAACCCACCATGCCGAAATACAATAGCAACACATTGAACCCACGGCTTCCGATCGCCGTCCCGTGAGTTCTTAACAACAATTCAACAACAATTGTCCATCCGAACTTCAATCCAAAAATATTATTATGGGCAGAGTACTTACCACACTTGAAGGTGTATTTTTATCCTCTTTTTATTGATGCTTTAAAAGCTTAAGTACCCCCTACACATACACCAACAAGAGAAGAAGAAATCTCTTAATTGTTACACAATTTCCATGTGTTAAATCATAAGAAAGGGGCTGCCATAGTTCATGTCTTTCTTACCATAGGATATCCTAGCTATATGTAGTATATTAATACCAAGATAACAAGTTGTTTAACTCACCTTAAGCTTCAATTAATCTTGGTCTTCTTAGAACCCTAAAGGGAGAGAAGGGCTGCCAAAAAGAAATGAGATAAGAGAGAATTTTCCAGCTTTTTGTGTTCAACATTGATCAGCAAAAGCCCTATATAAAGGGACCTCTTTGGCCGACTTTTTGAGTATATTTGGGCCAAAATGGGTCAAGAAACTTGGGCCTAAATTACCCTTTGCTTGGGCCTCAAAAGGGTTAAGTTTTGGGGCTGATTTTGGGCTTCTCTTGGGTCAAAAATGTGGTCAATATTGGTGGCTAACTTTTGTAGTTGTTTGGGCCAGATTTGGTTGTGCTTGATGGGCCAACTTTAAGCTTCATTTGGGCTACCATTAGGTCTAATAATCCATGGTGTTGCTGCCCGTAATCGGCCCTCGGAACTTAGTTCGTTAGCGTAGGTAGGTGATGCACCTACTTGTCACCTAAGAGCTTAGATAAGTCTAGCAAGTACCTCACTTGTTTTATCTCATTTTCAAAACCCTCCTCCTTATAATTTAACTTAACACTTATATACATTTGACCATTTCAAATTCTAGGCCAAAGTACCCCTTCACAATCTCCAGCTCAAATACCTTCGTCGATATTTACTTAGTCACATAGGTTTTGAAAGGTACGGGGTGTTATATCCTTCCCCCCTTAGAATCATTCGTCCTCGAATGAGGGTAATGCATATAGAGCTCTAGTCCCTTAGGTTTTTTTTTGAAATTTCGGCAGAGTTTCCTTTATAATTGGGACTATCCAAAAACCTGAAACTCAGCAAAAGTCCAGCACGATGCCTCACAGGGCGATACAACCATATACAATTAAATGTAATCATTTTCACATGTTCAAACCTGATCATATTTGCATAGTAGGAAGAGTATGAAGAATATAAGAATATGACTTACCTATGTACTATCTTCAAGTCATAAATAACTGGGGATGTTTTTTCCTCATTTCTTCCTCGGCTCCCCACGTCATTTCTTCAATATTATTATTTCTCCACAACACCTTTACTGAGGCTACTTCTTTGGTTCTGAGCTTCCTAACTTGACGATCTAGGATAGAAATTGCTACTTCCTTATAGGATAAGTCTTCAGAAAGTTGAACATCTTTAATAGGCATAATACGTGAAGGATCTCCAATGCACCTTCGTAGCATCGATACATGAAATACAGGATGGACTGTCTCCAATTCTGTGGGTAAATCTAGCTCATATGCCACTTTTCCTATCCTCCTAATGATCCTGTATGGTCCAATATATCTTGGACTAAGCTTTCCCTTTTTACCAAATCGCATAACGCCTTTCATAGGCGAAACTTTTAGGAAAACCCAATCACTAATATTAAATTCCAAATCCCGACGTCGCACATCTGCATATGATTTCTGCCTACTCTGGGCTGTTAGTAATCTTTCTCGAATTAGCTTCACCTTCTCCATTGCCTGATTAACTAGGTCTGGCCCTAATAATCCTGCTTCTCCAATTTCAAACCATCCAATTGGTGATCTACACTTTCGCCCGTATAAAGCCTCATAAGGAGCCATTTGAATGCTTACATGGAAGCTATTATTATAAGCAAACTCAATTAGTGGCAAATGGTCATCCCAACTCCCTTTAAAATCTAGTACACAAGCTCGTAGCATATCTTCGAGTGTTTGAATAGTGCGTTCAGCTTGTCCATCTGTCTGTGGATGAAAAGCTGTACTGAGACTTATTTGAGTACCTAAGCCTCTTTGGAAAGACCTCCAGAAATTTGCTGTAAACTGAGCACCCCTATCTGAAATGATGGAAATTGGGACACCATGAAGTCGAACTATTTCACTAATATACAACTTGGCATAATCTTCAGCAGTATAAGTTGTCCTGACTGGCAAAAAGTGAGCTGATTTTGTTAGTCTATCTACAATCACCCATATGGAATCATACTTCCGATAAGTACGGGGTAAGCCTGTAATAAAGTCCATGTTGATCACCTCCCATTTCCAGGTAGGTATCACTATACTTTGAGTTAGACCTCCGGGTCTCTGGTGTTCAATTTTTACCTGTTGGCAATTCGGGCATTGGGCTACAAACTCTGCAATATTTCTCTTCATATTATTCCACCAATAAATCTGTCGAAGATCATGATACATCTTCGTCGCTCCTGGATGGATTGAATAGAGGGAATAGTGAACTTCTGCCAAAATTTTCTCCCGAAGCTCCCCGACGTTAGGTACACATAGACGACCTTGATATCTCAGAACCCCATCTTCCTTAAGCTCTATTAGTGGTTGCTTTTGTTGTGGAATTTCCTCCCTCAATCTTACTAATTCTGGATCATCATATTGTCTTTCCTTTACCTCTGTCACAAGTGAGGATTCCACTGTGCTTTGAATAACAACTCCCCATTACCTTGGTCTAGTAGTCGAACCTGCAAATTAGCTAACTGATGTAGTTCTCTTGTCATCTCAATCTTTCTATTTTCCACGTGGCTCAAGCTTCCCATGGATTTGCGGCTAAGTGCATCGGCCACTACATTGGCCTTCCCTGGATGGTACAAAATATCTACGTCATAATCCTTTAGTAACTCTAGCCACCTTCTTTGCCTTAGGTTTAAATCCTTCTGTTTGAATAAATACTGTAGACTTTTGTGGTCCAAAACACGTCTACATGGACTCCAAACAAGTAATGGCGCCAAATTTTCAAGGCAAATATAACTGCTGCCAATTCAAGATCGTGAGTAGGGTAATTTTGTTCGTGCTTTCTTAGTTGTCTCGAGGCATAGGCAATAACTTTACCATGTTGCATTAAAATGCAACCCAACCCAATCCTTGAAGCATCAAATAAACAACATAACCTTCTGTGCCCTCTGGCAGAGTTAAGACAGGTGCTGAAGTAAGCCTTCAACTCCTGAAAACTCTGCTCACATGCATCAGACCACTGGAACTTGGCAGCTTTATGAGTCAACTTTGTCAATGGTGCAGATATAGAAGAAAACCCTTCTACAAACCTTCGGTAATAACCTGCTAAGCCCAAAAAAACTACGGATCTCTGTAGCATTCAAGGGCCTCGGCCAATTCTTTACTGCTTCAATCTTTTGGCCGTCAACTCTAATACCTTCGTCTGTAACTATATGGCCAAGAAAAGCCACCGAAGTCAACCAAAACTCACATTTGGAGAACTTCGCATATAATTTATGATTCTGAAGTGTTTGCAATACTGCACGTAAATGATCAGCATGTTCGGCTTTGGACCGCGAGTAAATCAGGATATCGTCAATAAATACGATCACGAATACATCTAGGAATGGCTTGAATACCCGATTCATTAGGTCCATAAAAGCTGCTGGGGCATTAGTAAGCCCAAAAGACATTACTAGAAATTCAAAGTGGCCATACCTTGTCCTAAAGGCTGTTTTTGGAACATCTACCCCTTTAACACGTAACTGGTGATACCCCGACCGCAAGTCAAAAATTGAAAAACATTTGGCGCCTTGCAACTGATCAAAAAGGTCATCAATCCTTGGAAGCGGATACTTATTCTTGATTGTCACTTTGTTCAGTTGTCGGTAATCGATACACATTCTCAAGGACCCATCCTTCTTACGAACAAACAAAACTGGTGCGCCCCATGGCGATGTACTAGGCCTAATGAAACCTTTTTCGATTAGATCCTTTAATTGTTCCTTTAACTCTCTTAATTCTGCAGGAGCCATCCTGTAAGGGGGAATTGATATTGGCTGAGTATCTGGGAGTAGATCAATGGCAAACTCAATTTCCCTTTCTGGAGGGATTCCTGGAAGCTCATCCGGGAATACATCTAGAAATTGACTCACCACGGGAACTGATTGAGGAGTCACTGGTCCATCCTATGTGCTTTGTACTCGGACTAAATGATAAATATAGCCTTTAGAAATCATTTTCTGGGCTTTAAGGTAGGAAATAAACCTATCCCTTGGCGTGGCAGCATTACCTTTCCACTCCAGGATTATTTCTTCCGAAAAATGGAATTTGACAACCTTATTTCTACAATCGATATTAGCATAACATGCAGCTAACCAGTCCATGCCCATAATGACATCGAAGTCAATCATATCTAATTCGATTAGATCGGCTGAAGTGAGATGGTCATAAATCCACACTGCACAATCTCGATAAACTCGTCTAGCTATAATAGATTCACCAACTGGCGTAGATACAACAAATGGTCTAGGCAATAACTCAGGGCCTACCCCCAACTTACTAGCAACGAGCGGGGTAACATATGAAAGAGTAGAGCCATGATCTATAAGTGCATAAACAGCATGAGTAAAAATAGTCAATGTACCTGTAACAACATCAGGTGACGATTCCAAGTCCTGGCGACCGGCTAGAGCATAAGTGCGATTCTGACCACTGCCTGAACTGGATGCTCCTCCTCCTCCCCTACCTCTACCACGACCTGGTGTAGCCTGTTGTCCTGTCCTTGGGGGACAAATAGTAGATGAAGAAGCTGCCATCGACCCTGTAGGCTGGGATATCTCACTCCTACCTCTACTCGGACAGTCTCGCATAAAGTGACCAGGATGCCCACACGAATAACAAGTATCTGAACCCAGGCGACATATCCCCGGATGCTTCCTACCGCACTGAACACAAGGTGGCAAAGGTGGCCTCATCTGACCGGAATTCCCCTGGCGATAGGAACTGGATGCACCAGAACTGTGGCCTGGTCCAGTCTGAGAAAAACGATCATACCTCTGCCTTTGCAACTGATATGGGTCACCACTAGTAGGGTGGGGTGATCGCCTATTAAAATGTGGCCTAACATTACCTCGTGGCTCTACATAGGACCCAATAGATCTAGCCCTCTTATTCTGATCCCTTTCTCGGCTTTGGTTATCTCCAATTTGTACTTCAAGATCCTCTGCAGTCTGAGCAATAGCCTGTATCTTAGAAATATTCATATCCTCTTGTGTGGCTGCTATTGTTAATCCCTTAATCAATTCACCCTTAAGGCCACGCACATATCGATGAACTCTAGCTCGCATCGTACTCACAATATCGGGGGCGTACCTGGCTAATGAATTAAACCTGAGGCTGTACTGTCGAACATTCATATTGCCCTGCCTAAGGGCTAGAAATTGATCAAGTCTGGCCTCTCGAACCTCCTGTGGAAGATAGTGAGCTAGGAAGGCCTCTGAAAATTCCCCCCATTCAGCTGGGGGTGCATTTGATCCCCTAGACCGATCCCAAGCCTCGAACCATAAAATGGCCACATCTCGTAACCTGAAAGATGCAAACTCCACTGCCTCCACTACTGTGGCATGCATGACTCGAAGTACTCGATAAGTCTGATCAATAAACTCCTGAGGATCCTCACGTGGGTCAGAGCCTGTAAATATAGGAGGACTTAGGCTGATAAACTCTCGAGCCCTAGAACTTTCTGAGCCACCTGACCTAGCACTCGTTGATGCCCCAGTTTGTTGTTGTTGTGTGGCTACCATCTGGGTCAATAATCGAACAGCACTCCTGATGTCCTGGTCCTCTGCTTCAGGTGGAGGAGCTACATGTGTTGGTTCATCTCTAGCTATCTCAGATGCCACTGGAGCAGGTGGGGTCAGGGGTACTGGATCCCCTCTAGTCTCATCAGGTACTTGATAAACTGGGATCTCTGGTGTCAGTGATTCACTTTGAGCCTCAAATCTATCCAATCGGATAGGCGGGGAACGACTAGTACCTTCCCCCGTATCCGTGCCAACCCGTCGGCTACTCATTTGTCTAGTCACAGGCATTTCTGTAGACACGGAAGAGAAAAACATGAATTAGACTTCAAACATCTTATGACCTCGCTCTATTGCACGATCTAGCAAATGAAAGAAGGATAACATTTCCTAAATGTCCCGTAGCCTCATGATTATAGGTATGGTGCACAACACACCCATAAACAAGACTCTACTAGACACGGCTTGTAGACTCCCTGGGATTCGATGTGCTCTGATACCAAGTTTGTCACGCCCCAAACCATGGGAGGCATGACCGACACCCGGAGCCCCAAAAGGCCGAGGGTGCCAAAATAGAGTGTATCTCTGTTGAACTTGCTGGGGGTCTGAGACCGATAAGGTCTTTAAGAATTACAATTTGAAACACTGAAAGCTCAATAGTAGTTAAGCAACTCAAGGCCGACAAGGCTATTATCATAGTAGATAACTAATAACAAGGCCGACAAGGCCATACCCAACACTGATGTACATCTACACGTCTACAAGCCTCTAGGAGTAAGTAAAATATCTCATATCCAGGACAGGGCCCTGGACTACCCATAAGCGGTACATATACATAACCTGGTCAAAATATAAGCTAGACCTCTGACTCGTCAGCTCCAGGAAGAATGGAGCTTACCAAAATGGCTGAACTCCGCAACTCCTACTGAAGAGGTCTATCTGGGTTTCTGTCTGGACCTGCAGGCATGAATGCAGCGCCCCCAGGCAAGGGGGCGTCAGTACGACAATAATGTACTGGCATGTAAGGTAGAAGCATAAAAGCAAGTCGCAAGTAGTAAATCTGAACAAGATAAAATATGAAACTTGTAAACTATAATTGGTAAGACTCGTTAAGCTATTTCTCCTTTATTCTTTTTAGAACACAACACATGCATTAACTCACGCTGCAACTCACTCTTTATAACCCACACTGAACCATAACAGCGCCTCGGCGCACCCTATATTTAATAGCCTCAATATGGCAGTAGCGCCTCGGCGCACACTATGTATATAATGGCCTCAATATGGCAGTAGCACCTCGGTGCACACTATGTGTATAATGGCCTCAATATGGCAGTAGCACCTTGGTGCACACTATGTATATAATATCCTCAATATGGCAGTAGCACCTCGGTGCACACTAACACGCAAACCACACATAATAAGTGTATTACTAGATTGACCTTCAAAGCTATTCTTGTTATTTATGAAGGTTCATTTAGATAACTTCTTTAGCCTTGGCTTACTAGGTGTTGGAATCAACATACCAAACACATATAAATGGGGATTTGACTTTCTAACTTTTCTTGTATACTTTCTAAAGCTTGATTAGAGATCACAATACAAAGAAGAAACTTGACAAAAGGATAACTTACATTTCGTGCAAAAAGAATCAGATTTTTATAAGAAGGCGACTTGAATCACCATAATGTATAAATTAGTTCCTTAAGACTTGTTGAGTTATCAAATCAGCTCTCTTACAACAAAATACTCAAATTCCTTCTTTCGGAGATTTAAAGTTCTATTTCTAGATTCATGCCGATAAGGAATAAAGAAGCCTTAACATACCTCGTTCCTTCCGAAGATTGCGCTTACCACAACTTGGACTTTCCCTTATTAAGTTAATCTACAACACAAGGGTATAATGAAGCTAATATTAGCTCTTAAACCTGCTGCAACATTCCCAAAACAGTAGCTAAACATTTTCCGAGCAGATTTACGTATTTTGCATTAATTAAAGGTGTATCGTCACACCTTTCTCCCCTTATCCAATACACATCACACACACACCAACCTACTGCCTCCAATAATACAAAACACATCAAACCTCCCCTACACAACCCACCATGCCGAAATACAATAGCAACACATTGAACTCACGGCTTCCGATCGCCGTCCCGTGAGTTCTTAACAACAATTCAACAACAATTGTCCATCCGAACTTCAATCCAAAAAATATTATTATGGGCAGAGTACTTACCACACTTTAAGGTGTGTTTTTATCCTCTTTTTATTGATGCTTTAAAAGCTTAAGTACCCCCTACACATACACCAACAAGAGAAGAAGAAATCTCTTAATTGTTACACAATTTCCATGTGTTAAATCATAAGAAAGGGGCTGCCATAGTTCATGTATTTCTTACCATAGGATATCCTAGCTATATGTAGTAGATTAATACCAAGATAACAAGTTGTTTAACTCACCTTAAGCTTCAATTAATCTTGGTCTTCTTAGAACCCTAAAGGGAGAGAAGGGCTGCCAAAAGGAAATGAGATAAGAGAGAATATTGGTGGCTACCTTTTGTAGTTGTTTGGGCCAGATTTGGTTGTGCTTTGATGGGCCAACTTTAAGCTTCATTTGGGCTACCATTAGGTCTAATAATCCATGGTGTTGCTGCCCGTAATCGGCCCTCGGAACTTAGTTCGTTACCGTAGGTAGGTGATGCACCTACTTGTCACCTAAGAGCTTAGATAAGTCGAGCAAGTACCTCACTTGTTTTATCTCATTTTCAAAACCCTCCTCCTTATAATTTAACTTAACACTTATATATATTTGACCATTTCAAATTCTAGGCCAAAGTACCCCTTCACAATCTCGAGCTCAAATACCTTCGTCGATATTTACTTAGTCACATAGGTTTTGAAAGGTACGGGGTGTTACAGAAACTTACCAAATTAAGAAGCCTAGAACGAGCGCAGACCAGAATTATATAATCCTCTAAGGTCAAGGAATGATCAGGTGAAATATGGAGTATTTTAGAGCTTAAAAAGATGGAGGAACCATTTTTGGAAGGAGGTAAAATAAGCTGAAATTTAGAGGGTGGCCAACTATATAGGCTGCAACGCTCAGGTGCAGGCGCCATGGCAGCCAAGGGAGCGCAAGGGCGCTAGTGCCAGACGGGCGCTGAGGCGCAGGAGCACTGGTGCTAGGTGTAGTTGCGGTCCAGGTGGCGCCCTGGCGCCACACCAGCAGCCAATAACAATAACAACATGCTAAGGCAGATTTTCACACAACGGACCCCAGGAACGCATCCGGTGCGCCGCGAACACAAACAAGCTGAGCTATTCAACTAGAAAAGACATTCCAGATCCAACAGAATGAAAAAAAATCCCATCGAGGGCTGATTTAATAAAAAGTGGACTCCACGCCCAAAATCAACCTTTAGGCCAATAATTCCAAAACGGAACCGAAGGGCCAAAATCAAGTCCGGAAGCCTCGGGACCTAAACCAAAGGTCCCTCTAGCCCAATGTCGACATTCCAGAGCTAACAGCGTTGGCAGAATTTTTATCCGAGGCTATCTTCTCCAAATGTTGACCAAAGTGAACCCTTCAAGCCCAACTGGCCTGAAAACACAGAACGAGAGAAAATTCCAAGCTGAAAAGCTCCTGGATCCCCACCAAAGGTCCAACCAGACAAAAGTTCATACTTTGGAGCTAACAGAACTGTCAGAATTTGATTACGAGTGAGTTTACCAAGAAAGTTGACCAAAGTCAAGGATTTCCCAAGTTGGACTTCTAAAATAAGGAAATGGTCATAACGACCAAATGAACGGCCCGGGCACCAAACTGTCAGTCTCGGCCAGTCGTAAATGACACGTTTCTGCTGCAGGAAAACTCAAAATGTAGAAAATATGAGGAAACAGAGAAAGGACCTGGAGGGTCATTACAACATCCACTACTAAAAGAACTTTTGTCCTTGATTGTTAAGAAATAGGAAGTACCCAAAGGCTCATAAATGAAAAGATACTAGGTCTGTATGTCGTGCTAGGCCTTTCGAGGAGCCTCCTCGATCAGACAATGTCCAACGGAAAGATAACCCAAGAAAGCTTACTAAAACCTTAACTCATTACCATCCAAAATAGGAAAGATAGCAAACTCTAACTCAAAAGCTAACCGGTCAAATAACTAAACCAAACCCCAAACGAAAACATTCATAAAGCACAAACACCCTACAAGAACCATGAAAACCAATACAATCATCACACAGAACCAAAAACCGTGCTAACACAAAGAACAAAACCCACTTCCTCCAGTATTCTAACCCATGAGTCCTGGGTCCAAAGACCCTTCTGTCTATCTAGAAACATCAGCATTCAAACCATAAAGTCAAACACAAGCCAAACACTCGAGTTAAACTCAAAAAACATCAGAAAAACCCATCGAAAGGCTAGGACTCCTACCATACTCTACCTCCACGAAGTAGTCTAAAAACTTGATCTTAACAAAAACCAAACACTAGCCCTACTAAGCTCAGGAATATACACCTTCCCGAGACATACCCACTATAACTGGAGTAGCCAACCATGACTGACCATCGGTCTACAAATGGATAACTGCGCTAAGCTCACTCGAAGAACCCATACTCATCTGAAACAACCATTAGGAACCCCAATTTCAAAGAGAACACCAAGATTTGAAAAGATGAACCAGGCACACCGTGCTGAAGGATAACCTTCCGAAAGCAGATTCTAAACCACACTATGTCTGATCTGACAAAAGTGACTAGGCTAGGTCAGCCTATCCGAACAGACCCCAAAGACATCAGAACCATGCAAGAAATATAGTGAATATGCAATGAAGCCTAAATTCAGCCTCCAACTCCAAATGCTAGAAATTGTTCCATGTTCCCCATCCCCCGATACATAAACCAAAACTAAGCATCTGCCCTGCTAGACCAGTACACATTCCAATAGCTCAAAAGTATCTCTCTAACTAATAACCTTTTGGCCCTTCACAGAAAGAGTATGAACCAACACTGGAATCCACAACCCTCCAACCCTTAAGGAACCCATATCACTCTGGCCTAACCACTAGAAGGGAATAGTCTGCTGAATCAATCTAGTCAAAGGTGCCACGAACAAAGAAAGTCTTCCAATACCCTTCTGAAATAGACTACTAACCTGGAAAGTCTGAAACTAACACCAAATTCTAGTTGATCTCCTCCCTACTCCTCGAGTAGACTCAGATAACACCTAAGAATACTGAAGTAACTGGAAACTGAATAGGATCTGGACATGATGCTCAACAATCTGCAACTGCTATTGGGGCATGGATCAAACCAAAGGACATAACTGGGAACTTATAGAGGAACGAGTCCTAAGGCAGGCCTTGAAATGACCACCACCCTAATACTTAATAGGAGATAACCCGATCTCAAACTCTATCTTTAGAAAACAACCTCCGCAATCGGAATATTCACCAACCGCAGAAATTGACCCAAGGGAAAGACATCAAAACTAGCACCACAAAACAAAAGCAAGACAATCCAACACCCAAGGTGGCTAGGTTCTAAGATAGCAATAACCACACCTAAAATCACCGCACAAGCCCACCAATTCAGATGACAAGGCCTACGGCACTTTGCACCCTAATATAGCTACTACCCAAAACCAACTTACTAGATCCACTACTAAAAGAATTCTTCTATGGGCTAGCTATATGCAGAAATATTACAATCCTACAAGGTAAGTCTTGAATGATAGCAATGTAAGCAGATATTTATAAGGACATACAGATCCCACATCGAACAATACCAAAAGCTCAATGATGATAACAAAATCATACCTGTGATAGAATCATCCGCATGGATCCGTCTGCCATGAAGACTACTCAACCTATACGGCTGGGAACCATCACTAACAACTTGGGAACCATTCCTACTAACCTGTGCATCACCTCTGGCCAGTGATGCTGGAACTCGGAGGGGGTAAAACTCCATGAATCTCGAACAAGTCCTAGAAAAGTTTCCCCACTCACCACAAACATAATGACCCTTACCTGAAGTGCCCCGATAAGAAAATCTAGCTGAACCTGATTGACCACCATCGCTCGGATACCCAAAATGCAACCCTCAAGAAGTTTGACCTAAACCCTGATTACTCTGTCCACTATGCCCTTAATAACTGCTCTCTGAAATCTATAGTGCTATATGAACTGGTCGGCAAAACTAAGAATGTTGTGGGTAATCCCCACAAGAGAAACCTCTGCCTCAAAACTAGAAATCACTACAACTATCCTAATGGCAAGGCCTCTTACCACCGAATCCACCGGCCTCATGACATATACCCTCAATAACCCATGCATGATCAACAACCACAAGGAATGTAGCCCCCAATGCAACTAGCTGCTCCATGCCAAATGAAGTGGTAGATCTAACCCTCTGACAAACTGGCAAACCTGCTCGTACTCTTTAGGAAGAATCATAGTAGCATGCCTAAACAACTCATGAAATCGTGCCTCATACTTAGAAACTGACATAGAGCCCTGCTCTAACCTGGTGAACTGATCCCTCAACCTCTCCTTCAAGCTGGGAGGTACAAACTTCTCCAAGAAATCCTCGGAGAATTGAACCCAAGTCATCAAAGATGACCTGACTCGTCTGCAAGCAGTACAAGATTTCCATCTCTATTTTAACAAACCATCCATCTGAAATGCAATGTAATCAGCTCTGTGAGACTCGACTAACCCAAGGTTATGAAACCTTTCCATGAAACTAATCAAGAACTCATAAGCATCCTCCCCAGGGGAACCCAAAAACCTCAGAGGAGCTAACCTGATGAACCTACCCAACATCATTTGCTCTTCAATTAACATAACCGGCCTAGCTATAATAGGCTGAGAAACCAATAGAATCAATAACATCTCCAAATAGGGAGCCACAACGGCTGACTGTGCTTCTTGTCCCTGACAATTATGTGCTGCTGTCTGGGGTGAAGTCTGTGTCTCAACTCTAGTCTGTGAAACACTAGGTGCACTAGGTAGAGTCCCAGCCCATGACATACTCTCTAATAAGCTAAGAATCCTGGCTAGAATACCCAGAAGGGCCAGTGAAGCTATAAATCCCGCTGGGGGCTGGGCTGAACCCAAGCCCATCCGGTTGAATTTTAAAAGTATTTTTTCTCCATGAAAAATTGCTTAATACAATATCTTCACAAATTAGACTACTTTCACCTCTTAATACTTCAATTTGAACTTCAAATCCT
Organism: Jaltomata sinuosa; assembly: GCA_003996215.1. Taxonomy (NCBI): domain Eukaryota; kingdom Viridiplantae; phylum Streptophyta; class Magnoliopsida; order Solanales; family Solanaceae; genus Jaltomata; species Jaltomata sinuosa. Next base: position 59,937 of record QJPP01001901.1, read on the forward strand.
TATTTTCCTAACAATAACACTTACATACACTCAAATTTTTACATAACTCACACAAATTTCACATTATTATAACTAAACCAAAACACATTCATAAGTAACTTTTCATTCACAATTTTTCACAAGCTTATCAAAATTTCTCATTATTCTAACTAAATTTAAAATTTATCAGTCCGGTTAAATTTTGGAAGTATTTATTCTCCATGGATGTAATGATCCTTTCGGTCATTCCCATGTTTATACTTTTCTTATACCGTTAGAGCTTGCCTGTTGCAGCCCCAAATTGTTTATGTCTTGCTGGTACTTGTGGTTCAGTTCCCTAGATCTTCGTTTGGTCGTTATGGTCATTACCCTGTTTTAGAGCCTTGACTTAGAATATCATTGACTTCAGTCAATATTCTTGGTAAATGCACTCAAAATTGAGTTTTGACAGTTTTGTAAGCTATAGAGCGTGGATTTTGGTCTAGATAGACCCTTGGTCAGGGTCTGGGAGCTTTCGGTTTAGTTTTGTTTTGGTTTTTGTGTTTTCTAGCAAGTTGATCATGAAAGTTTGACTTTGGTCAACATTTGGAGAAGACAGACTTGGATGGAAATTTTGTCAGCACTATTAGTTCCAAAATGTCTACTTTGGGCTCAAGGGACCTTCGGTATGGGTCTCGAGGCTTCCGTACTCATTTTTGGGTGTTGAGTTTCATTTTGGCTTAAGGTTGATTTTTGGGCATTGGACCTACTTTTTTGCAAAATCAACCTCCTTTGGGTTTTCTATCAGTTCTATTGAGTCTAGAATGCTATTTCTGATATGTTAGCATAGTTCGTTTGCATGCACAGGGTCCCAAATGAGCCTTGTGGGCCCACCCGGGGACTTTTTCATCTTGTGTTTTTTGCTAGTAGCTATTGCAGGTACATGCCTCAGACCTTAATCTCGATTACGATGTCCCTTCATACAACTGCAATGAAGATCCTGTGGACCTGGTACCTTTGTTCTTTGCGATCACCAAGTCCCTCTTTGCGATTGCGATGCTGCCCCGACTTTCTTGCTCTATGCGATCGCGACATTCCTTATCGCGACCGCGATGAGGCCCCTCCCTTCTTGTTCTTTACGACCATATGGCTAGTCATCACAATCATGATAATCTAGCCAGCGTGGTCATCGCGACCATGTGAGATTCCTTTGCATTCGCAAAGAAGGATCCCTAGGCAGTATATAAGCTCCCACTTTATCTTCTTCACTTTAAATCTGATATCCTCCATAAATATAAGCTCCAAACTCCCCAATTCTATGAATTACTCAAATTCTTGGTACTGGTGTGTGAATTCCTTGCCTGTGATTGTTTCTCAATCATAATTGTAAGTTTTATCCGCTTAATTTCGCTAAATTTGTATCTTTGGTTCCTCATTTTGTGTTTTTTGCTAGTAGCTATTGCAGGTACATGCCTCAGACCTTAATTGCGATTGTGATTTCCCTCTACGCGACCACGATGAAGGTCCTGTGGACCTAGTACCTTTGTTCTTCACGATCACAAAGTCCCTCTTCGCGACTGCGATGCTGCCCTGACTTTCTTGCTCTATGCGATCGCGACATTCCTTGTCGCGACCATGATGAGGCCTTTCCCTTATTGTTCTTCACGATTGCATGGCTAGTCATCACAATCGTAATGGTCTAGCTAGCGTGGTCATCGTGACAGCATGGGATCCCTTCGCGATCGCGAAGAAGGAACCCTAGGCATTATATAAGCTCCCACTTTGTTTTCTTCACTTCAAATCTGATATCCTCCATAAATATAAGCTCCAAACTCCCCAATTCTATGCATTACTCAAATTCTTGGTGCTAGTGTGTGAATTCCTTGCCTGTGATTGTTTCTCCATCATAATTGTAAGTTTTATCTGCTTAATTCCGCTAAATTCGTATCTTTGGTTCCTCATTTGTTACTTTAGTTGGTAGGATGTTTTGAGCCTTTTCCTTCACTAATTTCCTTCAATATTCTGAGCATGCACTCATGAGAGTATAGTGATTATTGTCCACCCTTTCGTTTCTAGCTTTAGGTTGGAGGCCCATGGGCTTGCCTGTGACCCAAATTTTGAACTGGCTATTATTATAGCATTATGGGTATTTTTAGTCTCATTTTAATATGTAGTTTGTGTTCTTGATAGTTTGACTTCATTTTGGAGCTTCTCAGAGCAGTTCGAGCTTGGACATCATCGTTCTAACAGCTTGTCGTTGGACGATAGGTAGGTTATGGTTTAACTCTTTTAGACTCCACATATATAGGATATAATTTTACTAATTAGAATCCTTAGGTTGGGTTTATTAGCTTGGTACCCCAGACCTTGCTTGTTCCTTCATGTCCATATTATTTCACTCGATTGGTTGTAGAATCATTGTAGTTGCTTATATCACCCTTGTGGTCTTGTGTGGCCTTGTATTTGACTCTGGAACATAGTTGGTGGGTTATTTTGGAATGTCCATGAGTCTCAGATATCGATATTGCAATCTTAGGCTGGTTATCTGTGCTATAGAGCGATTGGAACCTATGCAGGGCCGATAGGTTGATTGTGAGCCGTTGGGCTACTGTTTGTGATTGAGCATGCCATCATCATGCATATAAAAATATTTTCACCTTTTTTACTTTGGTTTTGGCTTCGGGCCTACTATTGATGATTTTCTCAACCCTGCATGGCCTTGAGGGCCTATTTTTGGTAAAAAAAATGGTTATAAAAGGTTTGGAACTGGTTTTCATGGATCTTCTTGGGGTAAGAAAGTTAAAAAGAGGATTTTATCATTGTTTTATACTTATACTAAACTCGTCAAGGCCGTAGTGCTAGATTTGATTTTTTCAATTGATTTGAGAAGGTACTAGACTCAGTCGGATCGAGCCTAAGATTAATTTTACTACTATTTTAAACTTGTATGGAATCCGAGCATGCATATTTGAAATTTTGGCTACTAGCTTGGATCCGGACCCACATCGGACGATAATATTGAGACTGAGATTTTCTATGTTGGTAAGGACCTCCTTGGACCTTGTCAATCTGGACTAGGGGCTTTGGGTTGCATAAGTCGGAGGATGGGTATACGGTGGAGTTGAGGTATACAAGTAGTGTCTTTCTATGGATCCTACCTACTGGGCCCATAGGCACCAAGAACTAAAAGACTGACCCATTCGGTGACTTTCGCGGTCGTACATAATTCTTCTGTTTCTCAGTATGATCTCTATCATCATCTCTATTCCCCTTATCAATTCTCCTATCCTATTGTACAGAGTTATATTCCATCCAAGTTTCATCATGCATCATACCATTCATTTATGTGAGGTTCCACCCTTGTGTGCTTTTTACTGAGTGTACGCTCCGGTAGTATGGGATGTCGAAGGGTTTGTCTTCACTTGTTCATGTCCCTCAGGTGTATGGACGCCCATTGGGACTGTAGGTAGATTTATCCTTATTTTTATTATCCTGTTATAGTACTGGCCCATTCAATAGTTAGTTGTAGTTTTGTTGCGATTATCCTTACCTTGTGTGATTCTCTTCTAGCATGTCTATTTTTAGTTCTTCCCTCCCTTTCCCTTCCTTTTTGAGGTTAGCAGTATACTGGCCGTGTTATTTATTATCTTTATATATACTGTTATTGCAAGGATCCCAAGTGCATTCAGTTTTCCCTTTGCCTATGTCCTGTGATGTATATTCTAGTAGCTAGCCAAATATGTCGTATTCTTATTGTATCCTTCTGTGCTAGTTTCCGTGTACTTAATCATTGTTTTCTTTGACCACTTGCTTCTATTCTTCTATAGTACTATTGTTATATTTTATATGCGCCCAGACGGGCTATGATACCTACTGGGTACCCATTGATTAGCAATTGGTGACCATACTACACTCTGTATCTTCTGGTGCAGATCCTAGTGTGGACCATCACCGCTAACCATGGACTCATGTGGGCTGACTTTTTGGACCATTCGACACTAAGGGTGAGCTCTTGGCGACCATATCTTATCTTTTAGTTCATCTTTTGTATCATGTACTCCCTTTGTTATTCAGAGATAGATTTGTATATATTATTTTGGATCCTTTTATACTTTGTTGATGTAGTTCCATCTCTTATACTATGATACCAGATTTTGGGATGGTTTTAGCTTCTATATATATATTCATGTTTCCCCTTTTCCTTATCATATATCCCTTGATTCTGCCTATATTATGATTTATTTTGCTTTCTTGTTAGGTAGTAGCCCATTACTAGCTATTTTGGGCTACGGGGATTGGTTTTCCTACTGGGAGGGTTGTAGGTCCATCATGATTGAGAAATTCAATCATGATAGCTTTGTATCAGAGCCTAGGTTCACCGGTATCATCGGTATAGGATCTAATGTCTATAGTAGAGTCCTGTGGATCGAGGCGAAGACATCCATTCCCAATATTTAGGAGGCTAAAATAAAAGGTTCATATGAGATCGTCAGTATCAGGTGGAGGAGAACCTTCGACCATTGCACCTCCGACTCTAGGTAGGGGCTGGGGAGGTCACATAGGTAGATCTAAGGGGCGTACCCGAGCAGCGACACCAGTTAGAGCTCCTAGGGTCAAGGTTGATCCCGAGTATGAGGTCGAGTTTGTTCCCAAGCATCAACATGTGGACTAGGGGACGACCCAGGTGCCACCAGATCCAGCACCAGCTTCTATGTCGGCACTAGCCCCAGCTCAGTCATCGGGTATTTTTGGATTACTTCTACAGTTATTGGATATGATTGAGGATCTGTCTGCTGAGGGAGAACAAACATTTGCTCAGGGGGCAGCCCTGGGTGCACAGAGTTCAGGAGTGCAGCCTGCTATTATGACTCCCCGTGCTGAGGTTCTTCTGGTTCCATTTGTTGCATAGCCTCTTGCTCCTCACCCAGCTATGATAGAGACAGAGTAGAAGGTGTTGTGTAGGTTTTTGAGATTGGCACCTTCGAGGTTTGCTGGTACTTCTAGTCAGGATCCTCATGATTTCATTACTACTTGTGAGGATATGCTGCATCATTTAGGTTTACTGGGGACTCACAGTGTTGGATACACTACTTATCAGCTGGAGAGCCCAGCTAATTTGTGGTGGAGGGCCCAGGTTTCTTGCAGAGCATCTTCGTCACCTCTGTTATCTTGGTCAGAGTTCTATAAGGCATTTATGGCCAAGTTCTTGCCATAGAGAAACACAGAGCGTCATAGGGAGGAGTTCACTAGGCTTATGCAGGGTACCATGACCATATTTGAATGTGAGACTCGCTTCCCTCAACTAGCTCTATTTGGGGCTATGATCATGCCTATCGAGCCTGACAGTGTCTGTAGGGTTGTTTGAGGATTGCGAATAGAGTTTAGAGAGCTACCTGAGATACTGGTTGCTAGTGGTCGATCATTCCAGGCTATTGCAGACTATGCCCATACCATAGAGGATTTGCATCGTCATGATTTTGGGGCCACAAATAAGAGGCCTCGACATCAGGGTAGCTATAGTGGTTACCATTATAGTGATAGAGGTTTAATCCAGTGGGGCCGAGGGTATCAGCCATAGTAGCACCAGGGTCATTCTAGTCAACCGATTTAGGCTGCACTTCCATCTTTTGATGGGTCTTATTTTGAGCAGGGTCAGAGTAGCTAGCAGGGCTATAGTAGTAAGTCTTCGAGAGGTGCATCTTCTGAGGCATCAGGCTGTGTTGGCCACACAGGTTCTGCTATTTTATCCAGGCAGGGTAGGCCATCAGGGCCTTGTTGTGTGTGTGGTGTTGTTGGCCATTATGCTAGAGATTTCCCCCATTAGGGTACAGTTGAACCAGCCACTCAGCAAGCTCATCCTATCTGTGCAGTTTAACCACCAACTAGAGGAGGTGGTGGCCAGGCTAGAGGTAGTGCCCCATGTGGCAGGATAGGTAGTAGGGATGGCGGTTGATCAGGTGGTGGTCATCATCAGTTTTATCTGGTCCCTAGGAGACCGGAGGCAGAGGCCTCAGATGCTGCGATCACAAGTACGATTTTTGTATGCCGACAACCAACTTTTGCTTTATTTGATCCTGGATCTACTTGCTCGTATGTTTTTGCCTACTATTTGCCTTATTTGGGGTTGGCTAGTGAGTCGTTATCTATACCTGTATCTGTTTTGACCCTAGTAGGAGATTCTTTAGTAGTGGATCGGATTGTGAGATCCTGTATGATTTTTGTTGGTGATTTGGAGACTTGGGGTGATTTGATGATTCTTGATATGTTAGACTTTGATGTGATTCTGGGCATGGACTGATTATTCTTTTCTTTTTCTAAGCATGCACCCGCACTTTTCCATTCCATCCACGACCAATCTTTCCCTCCTATTTTTCTTCTTATTACTTTCCTGCTACAATAGCCATCCTCAACTTAGGCTGATTGCCTGAGTTGAGGTGCACGATGTCCAAAGGGGGAATGAGGCCAAAATAGGGATTCTAAGATTAAAAAGGGACGGTGATAGGGTATAGAAAGAACGGGGTCAATCAAGGCTCAAACAGGGATCAAAGGGATTATTTACATCTGGGCAGTCTTTTGGGATAAGTGGACTATGCGCAAAAATGGCCTGTGTTCCTTTCCTAAGCAAAGAATTTCAACAAAAAGCTCACACACACTTCGCATCAGGAAACCATACCACTACCAATTATTTAAACAACAGTTCAGCCTAAACAAGATCGTTCTTCGCACATGCCTACAAAGACACTCAAGGATCCATAACAGTTAATTTTCCCCACACAAGTACAGAAAGCAAGAGTTTCGGAGGGGGCTCCTTTTTATTTTGACCATTCACAGCCATGCTTGCTACAAAATCACCCAATAATAAAAGTAAAAACAACTTATACATGCCGGTTCTACTAGATAGCACACCGAAGGAAAAGAAACACGGTAAAAAAAACCTCTGGTGGTAATACCCCTACCCCTAACAAAAGAATTTAGCATTGTCCTCAATGCTCAAGGAAACAGATATACAGAACAAAGGCATAGGGGTACCTGGGAAACCTAGGTTTCCGTACGCAGCTCATCAACATCTGGAGTCTCTCCAGACTCCGGTACTGCACTGGATGATGCCCCACCTGCTTGGGCACGCACTCTTTCCTGTCGCAGCTGCTCATCTACTACCGACCGCTGCTTTGAAACCTCTAACTCGTCCTCCTCAGCTGATTTCTTTCTGTGCTTTTTCTTCTTTGACTTCTTTACCCCACTTTCACCTGCTTGGGGTTCATTAATTTTCAGTGGCCGACCCATCAAATCCACTATCGTAGTTTCTTCTTCCAAGTCCACGAACTCTGAATCACATCATAAAGTACTTTTTCTTGCTTGAGGACGGTGATATCATCTTTTACCTTCTTCAGTTCCACATCAAATCTTGCCAGGTCCGGGATGCTCATTTCATTTAGCCTTGCCTCCATCTGGGTTTCCATCGCATCAACCCTTGCACGCAGCCCCTCAAATGGCTTCAGAGCCTTCCATATTGTTTCATCAATGGTGGGTTTGAACAAGTCCGTCCAAGCGGCAATTTGTTTATCCATCTGTTTCTGCTTCTGCACAATTTTAGCAAAATTTCGGGGATTCATGTGATATTTCGATGGTAGAGGAAGCCTTGCTGCAGCGCCAAAGCTTTCGGCAGTATCTCTCATTGTTTGTGAAGTCTTCGAATCAAACACCGCAAGTGGCATCTCTGTGCCTGATGGAGTGTCGGTTTCCTCGGAGGTGGTTGTGGTTGGTTCCTCGAAGATCTGAGGCTTATGAATCCTCATGTCAAACTTAGTGTCATCCTTTGATTTGTCAATATTTTGCATGGATGACGCTGTCACTTGCTCATCAATACCGTCCAATATCGGCACCTCTGCACGCCTGCATAACTCAGTAACCAGACACGGGAACGACAAAGAAGAAGTATTTTTTATGGCCCTGGTCCGCATCTCGTCTGCAATCATCATTCCGAAGTTGATGATGTACCCGTCTATCAAACTTGCCACAAGGATGGCTCTTCCCTCATCCAAATTAGCGTCTCCACCTGTTGGAAATAGCCTGTACAGCACAACAGCCCACCAAAACTTTGCTACGAAGCTTAGTGATTGCTTCGATATCTGTCCCCTCTGAGTTAGCCAAGAAGGTGAGCCATCAGTCAATGTCCATGCTAACCATGGTCTCTGCGAGTATGTGTTGGCAATTTTGTCATGAAACTCCGGCATATCAGGTGGAGGAATGTATTTAGGACCGAAGAGGACTCTGTTAATCGTCTCTCGGGAGATGTCTACTTGTTTACCCTGAACCGGAACCCGGTCCTGCCTTGGTGCTGTTTTAACCCCTTTTCCTTTTTCACATTTTCTCTCCAACAGTGCCAAATAGTTGGCATAGAATTCCCAGAGTAGTTCTGGATAATCGAATCCCATAGGTGAGCTCATCCACTCAAGCTGGTACCTCTGAAACTGTGTCTGAAGAACTGGGTATTCTGGCAGATCCGTGGTGATAATTTGCACTTCTTCAGCTATCGGCCTTTTGTGGCTCCTTGACATTGTTTTGGTAAGACCGTCAAGATAGTGCTTTCGAGCACCCTCAAATACCCACCGGATCAATTCGCTATCCATGGGTGCCTTCCCTGTATTTTTGGTGGTTTCAGTACCACTTACATTCTCCGGACTGGGGCTGGAGCTACCACTTTCTTCAGATCCACTATCACTCCCCGACCTACTGCTAGATGACCCACTCTCCTCTTCAGACTAGGAGACTTGGGTGTTTCTTCATTTGGATAGCCTAGTCAGGTAAGCCGGGGCTTCAACTGCTTCTTCTTCGCTACTCGATTCATCTATTAGGGTCCGAGTGGTAGCGGATCTTTCTTTCCTCTTTTGTGCTTGACCGCGAGGTGGTTGTTGTTTGGGGGCCATGTACCTGCACGTGAACAAGTTCAAACATATGAGAACAGGAAAACACTCAACTATTGCCACTGTCTCGTGGCGACGGTTTGGGTGACGGTCAGTCATATGGGTGACGGACCATCACCCCGGCCGTCACTCTAAGACAGTGAACTGTTTATTGTTGACGATTTGGCTGACGGGCAGTCACGGGTGTGACAAGCCGTCATGCCAACCGTTAGGTTGAGACAGCATGTTTTACTTTCTTTGAGGCATTTCCTCGAACACCTTGTGCTCTCTTTGGGGTTTTCCCATTCTTTGTGGGATTTGGTTTCACAAAGTCACCACCCATCATGTGTTTAATCCCATGGGTTACTCAAAACTTCACCCATGTAAAATTTATGATTCCAAACAACAACACCACTCATACCCAATAACATTTATATTATCACAATTTCACAAATATACAAACCCCATAATTTCCTCTGGTATTTTGTCATAATGTTACTCACTAATTCCAACGAGGAAGATTTTAGAATCATACCTTGATTTTGTTAGTGAGAGAAAACAAAAACTTCTATTCCTTTTGGATTTACAGAACCGATGGACAACCCTATTCTTCGACGGGAAATTTGGTTCTTGCGTTTTGGGCGACTGGTGAACAAGGGACGATGGGGATGTGGGATTTGCTTGGGGAAAAGAGGATCTTGATTTTAATGGAGGGTTGGAGCTTTAGAGTAGAATATGAGTGGGAAGATGATGAAAGTGATTTCAATATATTTAGGCGGGTTTAGGTGAGTAGCGGGTCGGGTTGGTTTTGGGTCGGGGCACCAAAAGTTTAATACTTACCTGATGTGGTGGCCCAAGTGACGGTCCGTCAACAACCTGGCGGCCCATCACTTACTGCGTCTTTCATAAATAGTGATCCCTTGTGAGTGCCTTGGTGACGGCCTGGACTGATGGTCCACCAAAGCTTTGACGGTCCGTCACTCTTTCCGTCACCACTAAACAGTGGGGATAAATATTTGTCCGATTGTGACGGTTTGTGTGATGGTCTGTCACTCAGTTGACGACCCTCCAACAAGAACCGTCACCCGTAGACAGAACCTACTATTACTTCCACCTTTTTGTACCTGCACACTCAACGCACAAATTAACCAATTCTAACAAATCAAATTTTTGTAAGATCATAATACAACAACAATTCATGGGTTGCATCCCATACAACGCCTGATTTAACGTCGCGGCATGATGCGGGTGTCTTGATTACTCAGACTTCATCAAGATACACCAGAGACAGAATATGTACCTCCTCCGGGAGGCTCAGATGTTGCTTTACCCTCTGCCCATTGGCTTTGAACAACTCACCATCCTTATTTTCGAGTTCAACCACACCGGATGGAAATACTTGGTGTACTTTGAATGGTTCAGACCATTTGGATTTGAGTTTTCCGGGAAATAATTTGAACCTGGAGTTGAACAACAATACCAAGTCCCCAACTTTGAACTCCCTTTTCTCAATTTTTCTGTCATGGTATAGCTTCATTCGTTCCTTGTAGAGAGCGGATCTCTCATATACTCGCAATCGGAACTCATCCATCTCGTTCAATTGTTCCAACCTTAGTTCCACTGCATCTCTCCAACTGAGATTTAACTTTTTGAGCGCCCAAAGGGCTTTGTGCTCAAGTTCCACGGGCAAGTGACAAGCTTTACCAAAAACAATATGCTGTTCGGTACGCCCAGAGTGCGTCATCCAGATTTCTTGCCCAATCTCGCTGGTTCACATTAACAGACTTTGCCAATATCTCTTTAATTCACGGTTCGACACTTCGACTTGCCCACTGGTTTGGGGGTGATAAGGTGTGGCTACCTTGTGTTGCTTCACCCCATATTTGCTAGAGCAGCCCGGAACACCTTATTGCAAAAATGTAAACCTCCATCACTTATGATTGTGCGAAGGGTGCCAAACCGAGCAAAGATGTTTCTTTTTAGAAAAGCCATCACACTTCTCCCTTCGTTATCGGCCAAAGCAACCGCCTCTACCCACTTTGAAACATAATCCACCGCTACCAAGATGTAACAGTTCCCATAAGAGCTGTCAAAAGGACCCATGAAATCTATTCCCCGTACGTCGAACAACTCAACCTCCAAAATAGTGGACATGGGAAACTCTTGTCGGCGAGAGATTGCACCTCTTCGTTGGCATTGATCACAGAACTTGGCAAATTCATATGAATCTTTCTGGATTATCGACCAATAATAACCACACTGTAAGATTTTTCGGGCGGTTCAATTACCCGCATGATGTCCTCCAACTAGGGATGATTGACAAGCTTGCAAGATGCTTGTCATTTCCACTTCCGGTACACATCTCCTCACTATGTTGTCAGCACACAACCGGAATAAATACGGCTCATCCCAGAAAAACTTACTTGCATCATGGAGAAATTTCTTTTTCTTGTGGAAGTTCAACTCTTCCGAGATCATGTCACTCACCACATAATTTGCGAAATCAGCGTACCAAGGCACCATATCAAGTGATGCGGCCATCACATGCTCATTCGGGAATGCATCATCAATCTCTGGGGTTCATCTACTACGTTCTCTTCCCTCTCAAGCCTGGACAGATGATCCGCTACCTGGTTTTCACACCCTTTTCGATCTTTGACTTCAAAGTCAAATTCCTGCAACAATAGCACCCATCGGATTAGTCGAGGTTTTGCATCCTTTTTGGTCATTAAATACCTCAAGGCTGCATGATCTGTGTGAACCACCACTTTTGTACCAAGTAAGTACACTCTGAATTTCTCAAAAGCGTATACAACAGCCAACAGCTCCTGTTCTGTCACTGTGTAGTTCTTTTGCGCCCCATTCAATGCTTTGCTAGCATAATAAATGGGGTGAAAACGTTTGTCTCACTTCTGTCCCAGAACAGCTCCAAGTGCAACACCACTCGCATCGCACATTACTTCGAACGGTTTGGACCAATCCGGGGCAATTATAATAGGAGCATCCACTAACTTTTCTTTCAGGCACTCAAACGCCCTCAAACACTCAGCATCAAATACAAACTTAGTCTCCTTTTCAAGCAACCTGCACAAGGGGGTAGCAACCTTAGAGAAATCTTCAATGAATCTTCGATAGAAACCGGCATGACCAAAAAAGCTCCTCACACCCTTTACTGAAATGGGTGGAGGTAGTTTCTCGATGACTTCTATCTTAGCTCTATCCACCTCTAGACCTCTCATAGATATTTTGTACCTTAGTACAATGCCTTTCTTCACCATGAAATGGCATTTCTCCCAATTCAGCACGAGGTTTGACCCTTCACACCTTTGCAATGCTTGACCCAGATTAGTCAAGTAATCATCAAATGCATTACCCACTACCGAAAAGTCATCCATGAAGACTTCCAATGTGTTCTCCACCATATCAGAAAAGATAGACATCATGCATCTTTGGAATGTTGCAGGAGCATTGCAAAGACCAAAGGGCATGCGTCTAAAAGCAAACGTACCGTAGGGACAGGTGAAAGTGGTTTTCTCCTGATCTTCCGGGGCGATAGATATTTGGTTGTACCCCGAATATCCATCTAAAAAGCATTACCAACCCCTGCCAGCTAATCTATCCAGCATCTGATCCATAAAGGGAATGGGGAAATGATCACGGAGAGTCCATGAGTTTATCTTCCGGTAATCCATACAGACTCGCCACCCCGTGACAGGTCTTAATGGAATCAGCTCATTTTTGTCATTTGCTACCACAGTCATTCCTCCCTTCTTAGGAACACATTGCACTGGGCTTACCCATTTGCTATCAAAAATTGGGTAAACCACTCCAGCATTGAGCCATTTGATGATCTCTTTCTTCACCACCTCTTGCATTGGCGGATTCAGTCTCCGCTGGTGCTCGGTGGTGGGAGTGCAATTTTCTTCTAACTGTATCTTATGAGTACAAATACCTGGTGGGATGCCAATAATATCCGCAATGGTCCAGCCGATTTCTCTCTTGTGTCTCCTCAGTGTGGATAGTAAAGCTTCAACTTGAGATTGCACAAGGTCTGTCGCAATGATTACAGGTAAGGTATCTTTGTAACCTAAAAATGCATACTTCAGATGGCCTGGCAACTCTTTCAACTCTAATACCGGCGCTTCCTCAATAGAAGTCTTTGCAGGAGGTGTCAGTATGTTCTTTAAGTCAAGATCTAATTTCTTTGGGGCGTAACAATATGACCCCATTCCAACCACATCATTTACAATTTCTTCACAATCTTCGATGTCATCATCGAAGTTCATCATGACTGCTGCCAACATCCCTACAACAAGTCTCTCTTTAACATAAACAATCACATCAGATTCGGCAACAACATCAATAACCGAGACGACATTCATGTCCCTTGGTTGCCTCATTGACTTGCACACATTAAACTTCACTAGTTCATCGTTCAACCTGAAAGTCAACTCGTTGCTCTCCATATCTACTAATACTCTTTCGGTTGCCAAGAAGGGTCGTCCCAAAATAATAGGGACTTCAAAGTCCACTTCGCAGTCCAAAATCACAAAGTCTGCAGGAAATATGAACTTCCCCACCTTCACAAGCACATCATACAAAATACCCACAGGGCGTTTAACCGATCTATCAGCCATCAATAGTCTCATAGTCGTCAGTTTGGGAGCTCCTAAGCCCAACTACCGGTAGATGGCTAACAACATCAAGTTTATGCTAGCCCCCAAGTCACAAAGAGCTTTTGCAAAGTTAAACTCCCCTATGGTGCAAGGAATAGTGAACGCACCCGAGTCTTCTTTCTTTTGGACTAGCGACCTTGATGAAATGGCGCTACAATGGTGGAGGTTGTCTTCCGGTTCAAAACTTACCGACCTCTTCTTTGTGATCAAGTCCTTCATGAACTTGGCATAACCGGGCATTTGTTCAAGCGCATCCACCAGAGGGATGTTCACTGATATCTGCTTGAGCATGGTCATGAAATTTAGGAACTTGCTATCTTCCACTTTCTTCTTCAACCATTGTGGGAAAGGAGGCGGTGGCCGAGGCATCATAGTTGGAAGTTTTTCAACTTCCTTACTTTTATCCATGAGCACTTGAGTAGCATCCTCTACCTCACCGGGTTTTTCAACAGATACTCTCACAACCTCATCGACAATATTTTCAGCATCTACTAACTCATCTTCCTCAGCAACATTACCTTTCTGAGTCTGAATTACCGGATGTGATTCCGATAATGTCTTACCGCTTCTGGTGGTAATTGCCATATAATTTCCGTCGTTTCTCGGGTTTTGAATGGTGTCACTCGGCAATGTCCCAGCTTTTCTTTGATTTAGAGACGCCAAGACTTGACTCATTTGTTGCTCTAGCTGCTTGATTGAGGTGGAATGAGAATTCACTAACTGACTCATTGATGATAATTCAGATTTCATTTCCTTGACTCCGGAGTCAATAGATTCCACCTTCAACAACATCTTTGCCATCATATTCTCTAACTTGGACGTCCCTGTCTCATTGCTAGTTCTTTCTTGGTTACCAGGTGGTACGTACAACCCACCTCTATCAGTTTTATTCATCCAGTTTCCCTGATCACGATCTCAGTAGCTAGCTTTTTCATAGTAGTTGTCCTTTTGATAGTTCCAACCTTGGTTTCCCTGGCCATTGGCCTGGAAACTCCCCAAATAGTTTGCCTCCTCATCAGACTCGAACTCTGCTGCTCTACCTTGGGAACCCACAACTTTCACTTTCTCCATGTCTCCTGACAGCAGAGTTTTGTCAGTAGGTCCATTTGCGTTTTCAGATGGGCCATATCTTGATCCCGCTCTTCCTCTTTCCTGCGCTGTTCCGCTGACATACCGACTACATGAGTGCTAGAAGCCACCTCTGTGTCCCGTGTATGCCAGTCCCTGTTGGTTTTAGTGAGCCGGTCTAAAATAGTTGTGGCATCGATAAAGGTGAGACCCATAAACGCTCCACCTGCTGCATTATCCAGTGTCGGCTTGGTAGCCGAATTTAGTGCCCTGTAGAATGTCTACATCAGGAAATTGTCGGTCAACTGATGGTTCGGGCATTGTATCAGCTTTTTCTTGAACCGCAACCAAGTCTCATGTAAAGCCTCATGAGGTTGTTGTCTGAAGTTGCTAATTTCATCCCTCAACTGTATCATCCTAGAGGGAGGAAAGAACCTTTCTAGGAAAGCTCATTTCAACTCTCCCCAGGTTGTGATAGAGTCAGGGGTTAACTCTGTCAACCATAATTCTGCCTCATCAAACAGAGACAATGGAACAACCTGAGTCTGATCGCTGTCTGACTTACTCCAGGCAGTTCGAATGACTTGCAGATACCCACAAAATTCATCAGGTGTCGGTTTGGATCATCACCAATAACACCACGGAACAGTCCCTTTAAGTTCAATAGCTGGAGCATTGTGCTAGTAGTGTTGAACTTGGCCCCAGGCGATAGTGGAGGAAGAACAATGGTTCCCGTAGCACCAACTCCATCTAATGCAATATCATCCTCTATATCCTCAACATTCAAGTGATGTTGATCCTGTTGAGCCTGCTGTTCTGCAGCGAGCCTTGCTGCCTTCTGTTGTTGTACATTCATGGTTTGCCTTAGCGTTCTTGCGAGCTCGGGGTCGTAGGGTAATATTGGTTCATCCGAGCGTCGGGTACTTGGCATGCACAACTCAGTACCCTGTAACAAACAAAAACAACAAATAAAAATAAAAATAGGAAATACGACTAAGAGTCAAATAAACACACCGGACTTAATAAACAACCGTATTCCCCGGCAACGGCACCAAAATTTGATAACACTCAAACTACACCTCAAATAAGCAATTATAAGCAAGAATTAGCAACACCCACACCCATTTGTCAAGCACCCATTATTAACACACCCCTAGACAATTGAAATTAGCTACTCATAGCAAAGGAGAGAGATATACCAAATGAGTAAGTCAAAATCCTCTTCACTAAAGCTAAATTTCAAGTTCTAAGCTCAATTTGAGTTCACAAATTGTTAACCAAGAGAATGGATTCAAAGCCTATTCTCTTTGGAGAGGAAAACTTTTTCTCAAAGTCAAAAGCTCTTCAAAATGTTCAGGACTGAAAAATGTTATTTAGAATTATGCCTAAATTGGCCTTTTATACCTTTCCAAAACGTCACTAAAATTCAGGACAAATTTGCCCTTCGGGTTGTGTGCGATGCGACGTGCGGTTCGCACGTCGTGATGTGTGCGTCGCACACTGTCTTCAGTTAAACCAGTAACTCAGCTGAATTGGGAGGCATTATGTAAAGTGGGTGTGGTTTGCACCATAGAGTGTGCGCATTGCACAACGACTGCACCCCGTGATAGATCCTTCAGGCATTCCTAAGCTTCATGGGATGGGAGGTGCAGAACGCACGATGGCTTGTGCCTGTCGCACAAGCACCGAATCTTAGGGAAGATTCTTCGTCTGTTTTAATCACTTCACACTTCACACTTCACTCCTTTTAAGCTCTTTTTGGGTCCATTTCCTTGTGTTCTATCTTTGATCAAAAGTACCTGCATAGACATCAGTAAAGGCCATAAGAACCTCTTAATCTATTCAAAACATAGCAATAATTCATGGATTTAGGCTCAATAAGTTGGTAGATTACCGACTTATCAAACCCCCAAACTTGAAGTATTGCTTGTCCTCAAGCAAGATACTCACAAGTCAAAGAATGAATTATGCTCTAGACTCAATCAAGGCACAAGAGAATATTCTATACTAAAAATTAAGAAAAAGAATAAAAAAAGACTCAACTATGATGCTCATCTCAATTTGAACCACCACAAACTCAAAGCATTTGGCCATTTCAAAACCTTTTCCAAAAGGAATTCCTTTATCATTCAAAATCAAGGGAATTTTGTCATTCAAAACAATACCTTTAAGCTTCTCAAGTCATTGGCATGGAACGTCAAGGTTTGCCTCGAGATTCACCACACAATTTGTCTCACTCATTCCCCTCAATTGAGAAAGAGACTTCATGTTTCAATTCGAGTGCATGATGCCTCTCATCATAAGAGAGAATCCCACTCATAATCAATCAATTCTCAAAACAATGGGATTATAGGAGAACCAAGAAGACGAACTCTCTCAAGGAAGTTCAAGTGCATATGCGTCGAACCATAGGCTTGCCCTTCATGTAAATCACCACTAATGTAGGGTAGCCAAGCTCGAAATCACCAAGGAATTGCGGGTTATGATATTGGCTAGGGCTAAGGTGAGGATTTCATTTGGTTCAAGTGACTACACCTCCCTAATGCTCTTTGTTCTCATTTCAAACATCGTTCACATTTTCAAATTTCAACTTCACCTTATTTCTCCCTCACACAACCCAAGCTTCTCCTTTTCAATCGTGATCATTCGACTCTTTGTATCACCTTCATTTGGTAGCACTTATTTTTACTTTCCATTTTCGCTCATTGGATTGACTTTTGGGGAAATTTTCAATTCAAACCTAAGGTACTACCTTACATTTGAAGTGCATTCCTTTTCTTCTCTTCATTTGATAACATACACTCCCAAACTTAGGCATTTTCCTATGTTTTCTATTTATTCCCCCCCTCCTCCAAACTTAGGCTTTAGCTTATATTTCACTTTCAAGCAATTAGGGAGGACGGGTGCTAAGATAGAGATTCAAAAAGGTCAAGGTGTTAACAAGGTGCCAAAGAATGGTTACAAGCTTAAAGGGGTTCACTAAGATTGATGTTATGGGAAGTCATTTGGGTGAAGTGGCTACCGAAAAGGGCCTAAGGTCATCTTCCAAGCTTGATCACACCTAGAATTTTGCCTTGAATCACATTCGGGTCAAGTTCTAGATAACATACATGTACGAGATTCAAGGTAAATCCTTACCACACAAGGCATCATGCCACGAGAATTCTTTCATTAGTCTCAAAATCAATTGGGTCAAATGATTTTCTACAAGCTATTCTTACTTTATTACACACTCATTAATGAGTCAATCAAGCCAAAGCGAGAGTGTGCAAGTCATGACAAGAGAATGCTTTTCCTCAAAAAAAATTCATTTCCCTTCTTCCTTTTATTTTCAAAACCCATTTGCCAAGATTTTTTTTTCGGTGGGCCCATTTTGAGACAAGCAAATATGGACTCAATTTTAAACTAAAACTTGGCATTTTCTCTTAAGAAAGTCACCTCTCAATCTATCATAGAGAAACACCAACCCAGTTTGACACAAAAACAAAATAAAAAGAAAGATAAAGAAAACTTTTTCCCCTTGAGAAAGAACCGTGATATTAAGAAAACCCTCAGAGTTTATTGCTAAACTACTATTAACAAGTCGATATCTAATGTGCACTCATGATTCAATTAAAAACAAGCCTCGGTGTAGGCCTTTAGGGCATTTGCAAAGCACGAGTAGTAAGACAATAGGGCATGTAAGACCAACTCAAAATCACAATCTCAACAACCAAAAATCAAGCCCAGTGAGGGTGCAAATAAGCTCAAAGCAAAAGCATAGGCAAAAGGATAAGAAAAAGGCCCGGCAAGCGAAATGAGCATCATAATCATCCAAAATATGCCCGACAAGGACCAAATCAAATCCAGCAGAACTAAAATGTCAACAAGGCCTGGCAAGGGCAATAAAAACAATATCTTAAGCCTAATCAGGGGAAACCAAAAAGCAAGTAAAGCCACTCCCTCCCCACAAAAGGAGAATTGCCCTCAATGCTACTAAATTAAGGGAGAGAAGGGTGAACTCCCTGGAGGCTATGCCTCTTCAGCATCATCATCAGTTGCTGCCTCGTCCTCATCTGCAAGGGATGCCAACAAGTTATCCAGGGGACCAGAAATGGTGTGAGGCTGAGGTAGGGTGTTCAAATCTGCCTCCTTTACTGGGGCCTTACTCTTTTCCTTGTTGAGGTCCTTTCGGAGTGTCTTGACAGATTTCTCACAAACATCCCCCCTTTTACAAAGATTGGACACGCTATCCATAACTCCCTTGATGGCATTCTTCACCGCCCTCTTAATCATTCCTGGTAGATCCTTCGACAAGTACCTCAATTGCCTTTCGTGGTTGTATGTTTTGTCAACTATATCTTGAAGACCACTTTTAGATAATGGCCCTCTAGGTGCACTGGTAGTGGGTGTATGTGTTTCTGAAGCAGGAGGTGAAGGAGAAGAAGCATGTAGTGCAGCATCAGAGTCATCATCCTCAACTTCCATTGATGCCTCTACCCTATGCCATTTGAAATGAGGAGCAACCCGTTCAGTTTTCTTATCAAGATCCAACACACCAATGGCTAGACTAGGCGCATCACAGTTAAAGAAAGAGACACTGGCTTGTGCACAAAGTTTACTAATTAGCACTGGAAAGGGGAATGCATCTCTACCTCTACGAGACTTCTTTTTGATCACTAAGGCAATGACCTCACGAAAGTTAATATGATCCGCCACCATGATTGCAGATACAAGAATGGCCCCATCATGCATGACCTTTTGGTCATTCTGAGAAGGCATGAAGTGGTCGCGAACAAAATCATACCAAAGGTGCACCTCAAAGTACAAAGACTGATGAGGTATATCACCCCCGATAGTGTCCCAGAGAGGTTTATCAGGAGCGATGATAGAAGCATCCCATTTGAGAGATTTGCACTTGAGAAGTAGCTTATCCATGAGCTTAGGAGCAGGTTCAATGGGAGTGCTCCAATAGATAGCCTTAATAGCATTCAGAGTGATCCTAATTTCCTTCACTCGAACAATGACTGACTCCAATGTGTGGAATGTCTCACAACCCTCTTTGTAGCCTTTAGCATCTTGTGTGGCCTAATATGAGGCAAAGAACTCTCGGACTAACTCCGTGTAGTAGTTCCCAGGAACCTCTTAGAATGGCTGCCACTGACGGTTGGCAAACTGAGTTAGGATGTTAGGTAGGTTATCCCCCACATCATCCAGGTTAAAGTTATGCTCTGTGTTGAAGGTCCTTCGCATATCATGATCATAAATGACCCTCATCCCCTCTATTCCAACCCAAACTCTCTCCTCCTCAGAGATTTGAGTTCAGGAAGATGACGCTTTCTTCTTCCCTTTTGGGGCTACATTGGAGGAGGAGGGAGCTGTTGGCCTTCGTGAACTTCTTTTGGTATTACCCCTGCTAGAAGACATGTTCTGCATACAGAGATTGTGAGCCAAAAACAAAAACAAAACCTAAAAAGAAATTAACAACCTACAAATGATGGAATGCAATGGACTAGAAAAACAAAGTAGGTAACTGAAGTCTTGTGCGGACCACATGCGAAATACACCAGCAGGAGTGTGCATCGCATGTGCTATCGCACGAGCTAACAAAATTTTATAGGGCTTTTTCCATTGAGGTGCAAAGCTGGTGTGGTCCACACTAATAAAAGTGTGTGTCGCACTATGCTTTGCCTCTCGAAACAGTGAGCTGGCTATCTTTTGAACATGGTTCAATGCCTTTTGCGACCTTCACATCAAGATCTATGCATCGCATGTGGAATGCACAAAGGCACAATGGGAATTTTTGGTTCCTTGTGTTCTTGTGAATTAGACATGTGATTCATAGAGCAAGATGAACTTAGGCACTCAGCACCATGAAACAAACCAATAATATAAATCAACGGGGGCAGTAAGGTATATCATGACCACAAACATCCGGGTGCTCAGACTTCCTCAAATTTCCATCAACAACAACAACGAACAAGCAAAGAACTTAACGACTTCCCTTAAGATGGATGTTACCCCGTCTATCATTGGGAATATTAAGCCCTTACTTGCAAAAATGGGCACCAATAAATTTTTAGTAACAATAACCCCCCCCCCCCCGCACAAGATCATACACCCAAAGATAATTTGGAACAATGAATCATGGTCATACAAGTAGCAAACTTCAGCCCTCATAGTCGATTCTCAACAAAACCTCATGACTAATGATGATTTTCCCTTAAGAATGACATTACCCAATCTATCATCAGGCCA
The DNA here is from genome assembly GCA_003996215.1 of Jaltomata sinuosa. Lineage (NCBI taxonomy): Eukaryota > Viridiplantae > Streptophyta > Magnoliopsida > Solanales > Solanaceae > Jaltomata > Jaltomata sinuosa. The sequence continues at coordinate 80,779 of QJPP01001901.1, forward strand.
AACCATTCATCAATCACAAGTGAGTTGCTCAGACTTCACCCAAAACTCAGATTTCAAGGCTAAAAATCACTACCACTCAACATGCATTAACATAATTCAAGTTCTACCAAGTTGACAATAAGATAAATTATCAAGACAACTCAAAATTGGGGACCCAAAATTTTTGGATCTCACCCAAAATCAACATGGCGATTCTATTAAGCATGCTTCACAGTATAAGTTCCCAACCTTTCTAAAAACAAGTATTTAACATCGAGGAACTTACCACAAGTGAAGATTAGGTAGAGAGAAGTGAAAATTGATGCTTTTGAGCAGCAACAATGGTGACCCAATCAACTCACAGGAGAGACTAGCGGCGGCGACAGTGGCAAAGTGGTGGATATGGTTAGGTGAGAGGAGGAGAAGATTTTGGGGGAGTTTGAGGGATTTAGAGAGAATTTTGGGAGAGAAATTGTGAAATTTGGAGAAAAGATGGTGAAAGATGAAGAAGGGAGGCAGTTTTAAAAAGAAAAGAAGAAGAAAAGTTGGTCGGGTCGGTCAATGGGTTAGGTAAATTAAAATTCAACTTTACCTCTTGTGCGCCGTGACATGTGATTCACACCAGCCTGGGTGCGAACCGCATGGCATTTTGCACATCGCCCTTTTTCTCCCCTAGGTTTTCCCTAGCTTCTGGTTTTCTATGCGATGGAGGTGCGATGTGCACTTGGGCTCATACGGACCACATGGCCCAGTGCACGACATCTCCTATTTTTCAAATTTCTCCCTGGCTTTCTGTTCTGGCATGCGGTGAGTTGTGCGACATGCACAATTGCTCATGCAGTCCGCACAGTCCGCCGCATAATGCATTTTTTCCCTGTTCTTATTTATCCATTTTTCCACTCCATGCATTCCCTAAAAACACACCAAAAATAACAAAAGATAACCAAAAATAAAGTAAAGAAACTTTGTTTGCCTCCCAAGCAGCGCTTGATTTAATGTTGTGGCTCGACGATACTACCTCAAATCACTCGTTCTTTGGATTGGTAATGGTATCACTAGGAAGCGTTCCCTTCATCCTCGGGTTCATTTGGCTTGAGAGGTGGTTCATTTGTGCCTCAAGATGTTTGATCAAGGATGAGTGAGACCTCATGGTTTGGTGAAGTGTTGAAACTTCACTCTTTAGCTCACTCACTCCCGTATTTGTCATATACACCATCTTGAGAACCAAGGATAACATGCCCTCTAGTTTAGAATGACCGGGGTTGCTTGTTCCCGATTGTTAGAGAGAGTCCGCCTTGTTTGGAGGTATATAGGGATTTAAGCTTTGGTGATTGAAGTGATCACCATTTTTGTCTCTATCCTTCCAATTTTCTTCCCTTTCTTTATCTTGTATCCAACCTTGGTTCTCTTCCCTAGGGCGATAATACCCGATATGACAACCCATCGACACAAAGAACAGTTTACCATCAACCACTGTCATCAGTTCATCATTACTCGCTTTGATTTCTGGTGTACTCACTGTATTCACCACTTTTGCACCACCTACTCTCATCACATGCTTGGCCATCAAGTCAATTTGTGTCATCATCTAGGCAATTGACTCATCGGGTCAAGATGAATGAGGGCGCTCTCGAAGCTGGCACATACGCTTCTCTCGTATTCCAAGCTTCATTGGTTTTGGTCATTTGCTCTAGCAAAGTCAAGGCAATGGGAAATTCTAAGTCCATGAAGGTTCCACCTTCAAGGTTGTCAGCCACTTACTTATTTAGAGAGTTTAACGACCGATAGAAGCTTTGTAGCAATACATTGTTCGACAACTCATGGTTCGGACACAAGAGAAGCTTCTTTTTGAATATTAACCAAACTTCATGTAGAGGCTCATCCGGGAGTTGCCTAAAGTTGGTAATCTCATCTCTTAGCTTCATCATTCGAGATGAAGGGAAGAATCCTAATGTAAATGCCTCAATCAACTCGGCCCAAGATGTAATAGAATCATCCGGCAACTATTCCAACCATGTTGTGTCTTCCCCTTCAAGGAAAAAGGGAATAGGCGTAATTGGATGGACTCTTGGGAGATATGCTAAAACATGAATGGTTAACAAATATCTCCACAATTTTGAATATGACAGTTGGCATCATCATGTGCTGCTCCATTAAATAGGCCCTTCATTTGGATTAAGTGGAGCATGGTGCTTGTCACGTGGAAGACAGCATTTCCCACCGTGGGGGGTAGGAGGGTTGCACCCACACCCCCTTGCATCATAGGCTCAGCCTTGTTGGCCTCCATGGAGCCTTAAACACTCTTATTGTCATCAACCTCATTCATAAGCTACCATGCTTAATCACAACACAAACAACAAACAAAAGTAAAAGAAATAAGCACTCTCAAAGTGACTTCAAATCAACAATAAAAAATAGCTATAAATTCAAGTCCCTAGCAATGGAAGATGGAGGCACGTCGATCATCAATCAAAATACATTTATAAGTACCCAATAGGTGTCGGGGTCGTACCCATAGAGACTTGATGCTAGCTACATGAAGATTGTATCAAAATGAGTTCACAAAGAGAGTAAATGTTCAAAACACAAAATTAAAAGGTTGGGGGAATTGGGATTCTGTCATTACAATCGCAATTCGTAAATAAAGCAAGTAGGTAAAGCGGGTGTATCAAATTTAGTAGAAGACTAGGGATGTGTATCCAATGGGGCTTTAATATGGGATAAGGTGTTTGCCTTTTCACACTTATTCTTACTTATTGACATACGTAGCCTTGGTCATGGGCATGGTTGTTTATCTCTTAATCAACAACCACATATCCAATAATCCCGGTTAGAGCACTATTGGTCTAAGCAATAAACAACCAAAATCAAGCTTGGGGAGGTCACACTATCTCTAGCTTAGACCCTTAAATGGGTGATTCCGTCGATAAGAGCTATTTCTAGCCTCAAATCTGAATGGAGTCCCAAGTTCCCACTAGTAATCTCACATCTGAAACCATGAAATTATCTTTCAAGCAACAACATAGTCAAGTAATGAAAATTAATGTTTGCAACCACCAATTTTAGGATTAAAACTTGGTGAAACTACTAGACCTATCAAATAAGCAATTATAAGCAAGAATTAGCAACACCCACACCCATTTGTCAAGCACCCATTATCAACACACCCCTATACAACTGAAATTAGCTACTCATAGCAAAGGACAGAGATATACTGGGTAAGTCAAAATCCTCTTTATTCAAGCTAAATTTCAAGTTCGAAGCTCAATTTGAGTACACAAATGGTTAACCAAGAGAATGAATTCAAACCCTCATCTCTTTGAAGAGGAAACTTGTTCTCAAAGTAAAAAGATCTTCAAAATATTCAGGACTGAAGAATGTGATTTACAATTGTGCCTAAATTAGCATTTTATACTTCCCCAAAACATTACTAAAATTCAAGACAAAATTTCCCTTCAGGTGGTGTGCGACACGATGTGCGGTTCACATATCATGATGTGCACGTCGCAAACTGTCTTCAGTTGAACCAGTGACTCAGCCGACTTGGGAGGTGTCATGCAAAGTAGGTGCGGTTCGCATCATGGAGTGAGTGCATCGCACGATGACCGCACCCCATTGCTGATCCTTTAGGCATTTTTAAGATTCATATGGTGGGAGGTACAGAACGTACCACAGCTTGTGCATGTCGCACAAGTGCCACATCTCAGGGAAGATTCTTTGTCTTTTTCAATCACTTCACACTTTACTCCTTTTAAACTCTTTTTAAGTTCGTTTCCTTGTTTTCTATATTTGACCAAAAGTACCTGCATAGACATTAATAAAGGCCATAAGAACCTCTAAATCTATTCAAAACATAGCAATAATTCATGGATTTAGGCTCAATAAGTTGGTAGATTACCGACTTATCAAGGCCTCAGATGTGGTGATCACAGGTACAATTATTGTATGCCGCCAGTCAACTTTAGCTTTGTTTGATTTTGGATCTACATGTTCATATGTATCTGTCTACTTTATACCTTACTTGGGGTTGGTCAGTGAGCTGTTATCTATTCTTGTATATATTTTGACCCTAGTAGGAGATTCTTTAGTAGTGGATCAGGTTATGAGATCCTGTATAATTGTTATTGGTGATTTGGAGACTTGGGGTGATTTGATGGTATTAGACATGCTAGATTTTAATGTGATTCTAGGCATGGACTGGTTATCCCCTCACCGAGTGGTTTTGGATTGCTATGCCAAGACCATTACCATAGCCATTCCCTGTGTATCCCCTGTTGTGTGGCAAGGTTCTGTTAGCTGCACACCGTATGGGAACATTTCTTTTCTCCAAGCTAGGAAGTTGATTTTTCGGGGGTGTTTGTCTTATCTAGCATATGTCCAAGATGCTAGCACCGACACTTATTCCCCTGAGTTAGTTCTTGTGGTTAGAGATTTTCTACATGTGTTCCTGACTGACCAGCCAGGCCTTCCACCTGAGAGAGATATTCACTTTGCTATTGAGTTAGAGCGGGGCACCAGGCCCATTTCTATTACTCCGTGCCGTATGGCTCTAGTTGAGTTGAGGAAGCTTAAGGATCATCTCCATGCCTTGTTAGCTAAGGGATTCATTAGGCCCAGTGTGTCACCTTAGGGTGCTCCAGTTTAGTTTGTGAAAAATAAAAATGGGTCGATGCGGATGTGCATTGATTATCGGCAACTGAATAAGGGGACTGTGAAGAATAGGTATCCGATGTCGCGCATAGATGACTTGTTTGATCAACTTCAAGGTTAAGCCATATTTTCGAAGATAGACTTGAGGTCAGGATACCACCAGTTGAGGATTAGGGCAGAGGACATCCCTAAGACAACATTCAGGACAAATTATGTCCACTATGAGTTCCTGGTGATGTCTTTTGGGTTGAGTAATGCCCCCGCAGATTTCATAGACTTGATACATATGGTGCTCAACCCATATTTGGACTCATTCATAATAATATTCATTGATAACATTCTGATATAATCACGGAGTAGAGATGACCATGAGCAACATATGAGGGTTATATACTATTGACTTTGGGAGATCATCGGCTTGATGCCAAGTTCTCAAAGTGCGAGTTTTGGCTTTAGTCAGTAGAATTCCTAGGACACATGGTGTCTAAGTATGGGATTAGAGTGGACTCGGGAAAGATATCAGCAGTTTGTGATTGGTCGAGACCTACTACTCCTACCGAGGTTCAACACTTTGTTGGGTTAGCAGGGTACTACAAGAGGTTTGTTGAGGGGTTTTCTTCAATAGCAGCACCTTTGACGAGGTTGACTAGGATGGATGTCCCATTTCATTGGTCGGATGAGTGCGAGGATAGTTTTTTAGAGGCTTAAGGCCTTATTGATTTTAACTTCAGTGTTGACCTTGCCATTAGACGGTCAGGGCTTCTCAGTGTATTGTGATGCTTCAGGGGTCGGTCTTTGTTGTGTATTGATGCAGTAGGGTCATGTGATAGCATATGCATTGAGATAACTGAAAGTTCACGAGTGCAACTACCCCACTCATGACTTAGAGTTAGCGGTGGTAGTCTTCGCACTAAAGATTTGGAGGCACTACCTATATGGAGTTCATTCTGAGATCTTCACTGACCACTGTAGTCTTTAGTACATTATGAGTTAGCGAAAGCTGACCTCTAGGCAGTGGAGATGGATTGAGTTACTGAAGGACTATGATTTCACCATTTTATATCATTCGGGCAAGGCAAATATGGTAGTGGATGCCTTGAGTCTTAAGATGGTGAGTATGGGATGCCTAGCTTCATTTTCAGTTTCATAGCGGTCGTTGGCCTTGGACATCAAGTCCTTGGTTAACCGTTTAGTTAGGCTTGACTTGTCAGATTCTAGCAGATTTCTTTCCAATGTTGAGGTCCTTTCTACTTTGGTTTATCAGATTCAGAGTCATCAGTTTGAGGATTAACCGCTATATGACATTCGTGATCAGGTGGTTCGATGTGAGGCTAGAAGGGCTACTTTTGATGCTGATGGTTTTCTGAGGTTTGATAGTCGTCTTTGTGTTCCGAGAGTTGGCGATTTAATTCAGTTGATTCTCTGTAAGGCATATTGTTCTAGATATTCCTTCCATCCTTGCATAGCCAAGATGTACAGAAATTTAAGGCAACTTTATTGGTGGAGTGTTATGAAGCAGGACATAGCAGAGTTTGTATCTCGGTGCTTGAACTGTCAGCAGGTTATGTTCGAGCATATGAGACCTGGTGGATTAATGCAGAGACTCCTCATTCTTGAGTGAAAGTGGGAAGGTATTACTATGGACTTCATAGTTCGGTTGCCACACACTTCTCGAGGGTTTGACTCTATCTGGGTTATTGTTGATCGGCTGACTAAGTCAGCGCACTTCTGGCCAATCCATTCTACTTACAGTGCAGAGAGGTTGGCTCTGATTTACCTTCTCATCGTTTGCATGGGGTCCCATCTTCTATCATTTCATACTGTGACACTCAGTTCACATCTCATTTTTGGAGGACTATTCAGCTAGTCTTGGGTACAGAGGTTCAGTGTCACGCCCCAAACTAGGGTAGGCGCTACTGGCACTCGATACCTTATTCAACTGAGTTAGCCACTGAAACATACTGACTCACTTATCGGCATAGAAGGTCGAGCAACACAATATCTAAAATACTAAGTCTAAACCATTAAGGTCATAACCTGAATGATAGCAAGTCATATAGACGAAGGTAGACAAACCAAAAATTATAAAGTACTAGTTGGTCGACGAGGCCACAACTGAACACATACATACATATATATACATGCCAAGCCTATGGGGCTAGAGACTGGGAGTTATAGAATGAAACCCAGAATGTTGTGTCCACAATAGCCTCTAAGAGTTCCATAAGCAATGGGCGGGACAAGGCCTCACGCGTATGCCCAAACTGTACAACGAAAGCAAATATTCTATGAAAGCTCTAGGAAGAGGTGGAGCAATTCACCGCTAAACCCCGAATCCTAGTGGAGTAGTTGATCAGAATCCCTACCTAGACCTGCAAGCATGAAAAAAAAATATAGTGTCCCAAGGTAATGGGACGTCAGTACGAATAAAATGTACTGGTATGTAAGGCGGAAAGTAGAATCATAAATAACTACTATAAAAAGGGTAATAGAGATACCACCTGAATTGAAACTTTGATAGCCTCTATGGCCGACATCTGACCTAATAGAAATCAAATATGCATGGTATGCTCGTGTAATTATATGTTGTGAATACATATACATATATTGATGCAAATGCATGTCATACCCAACCAAATGCTAGCAATGGTGGTGCCTTTTCGGTAGCGAACCGGCATTATATCTGCCAACTTGTGGCCATCTATGTCTCATACGTATAAATATAGGCAATAGGCCTCATACCTCCCGATTATAGCTCGAGAGTGGAATACATAGTATGGCATGTCATGAATTCATAATGCAAATGTGTCTTTATAATCATGTTGCCAATCTTGGCTCTCTGGTACTTTTGTTCTCATATTCTTGTAAACACTTTCGTATAAAATGTAAAATCCTCGTAGAACCTCTTGTTCTTTTAGAATAAACTTGACCACTTAACTCGAGTTTAGAAAGAAAACTTAAACCTATGGATGTTCATAAAGAGCTTAAGGTGTTTCACTTAGTTTCTATATATGTTTCCCTAATGGTTTGTAAAGGAATGTATTTCAAAAAATCATGTCCTTTAGTAGTTTAAACATACGAGTTGCACTTGAGAGTTTTGGAAATCGATGTATTATTTTAAAGTTTTCAAAAATCATTTTAGCGAAGATGGGGGACTGGTTGCAAATTCATAATGTTCCTTCACGATCTTTTTAAGTCACAACACCCAAAGAAGATAAGAACTCCTACTTATGGATATAAAGTGAAGGAAGTGGACAAAATGACATAAATGTCAAATACCCTATATAATCGAATGAGTGGAATATAAACATAATAGAATCATAAAAATACTTCAATTGTGATCCCAATGCCTTTTACAGAAGGTCTTTATAACAATAGAATAATAAAATATCACATTTGATGATTTAGGAATTTTCTAAAATATGTGCTCAAAGGAAGGATGAAGCTTAGCCTTAAGATACCCTATTCTAACTTTCAAGAAGTCACCACGAATAATGCCCGCACGCTTGAAGTCTATAATATCTGTAAAAATCAAAATTCCTATGTTTTGAGCATCGGTTATATCTCGAACAACTTTCTCAACTAGACCTAACGAACTAATTATAAATGTGAATTCCTCCATCATGGGAAGCATTTTACTACATACTTGAGGTAGACTATGAAGTATCTCTATCTCTATTGTGTTCTTTCATTTTAAATGACTGAAGTTACAAACTACTTTCCTTAAAACTAAATTGTATCAATTTAAGGTCATTTAATTAAGCAATTAAAGTTGGCCAACATGGACTGTGATATCATGATTCAGCTAAGATATAGCTCAAAAGTGAAATTCCATCACCGTTCTCTTTCAAATAACACTAATTTGTCATTCTTTTAATGCTAAATCAAGATGGTTAACAACATAATGCATGAGTAATAGTTTTAACATATAACCATCTCTATTTGTACATTCAAGAGCATTACAGTTACTTAGAGAAATAACTATACAAATAATTGAGACAATCAGTACAATACCAACACCAATGATGATTCTTCTATGGGCTTCATACACATACGAATAAGATGAGATATGATAAACCAGTGATACGAGGTGTTGAAAAGCAATAACACCAACACCAATTAGGACATCTACAATTCTTTCTCTGATAGCATGCTAGTCCCAGTACCATCAAAACTCAAGGTATTATGCTAAAGGAAAAGGAATTAGCCTTCACATACCTAGAATCCTGGCTCGAACAACTTCGTGTAAATACTCAACTTTCTTTCAGGGATCAAATATTACTTAATAATAATTCACTGAATATCTTGTCATATCATACAAATCTTCCAGTGCCTATTTGAATGGAGGTTTTTCCTTGCCATGTTCCTTATGATACTCTTTAGTACCAGTAAATAATTTTATGGAATTGCACATTTCCTTGAGAACTCTTTTCCAATAGAAGCGATCCTATTAGTTGCTTATTCTCTATTCACTTGTTGCATGGATAAGAAAAGAGACAACGCTCAAGAAAAATATTATTCAGAGTATAAGCAAGTTTGGCTAAATAGCAAGTGAAATTTTTCTGAAATTGATACAATACATAGTTACAACAAACAAAACCTGGCTCACATTGAATTACTAATAAATTCATAAACAAAATGATAAAGTTAAAAAAATGATATGGTGACACAATTAATGACTTAATGTTGTTGCACCCTTACCATAATGCCGCGAGGAGTAGGTGGTGTCAACACCATGTCCTATATTATCTATTAAATTTTGGATAGGATCTATGACACGTATATATTCGGGTATTGCATAGGATCGTGATAAAATACATATAGCTTTTTGAATATATCATAATTAATGATAAAAATATTTTGAATAAAACCTATCGCTTTAATAATAATTTTTTGACATAACTAGACTTACTATCTCCGTTAAAATATTACTCTAATAAATTATGAAAGCTCTTATAAAACAATATAAACAAATATATCGTAACTAAATATTTATCATAACTACTTAAGGTATTTTTGGAAGGCAATAAAAATATATATTCTTTTCAAACTCTAATTCAAATTAGATATTCTCAAACACATGTGGTGTTAATAAAACTCTCAGAGTTATACTCATAAGCCCTTGATGCGAAATGAAGGACAACCTTAAACACCTGGGGTGTTACATCCTTCCCCCCTTAGGAACATTCATCCTCAAATGAAAATTAATGTCTGTAGCGCTAAGGCTAGGAACTCTTTTGAAATTTTGGCAGAGTTTTCTTTATTTATGGGACTATCTGAAACCTGAAACTCAGCAAAAACTAACATATGTGTCTCACGGGGTGATACAAAACATATCAACAAGGACATGAGTGACAAGAAATTACTAATTACCATATAACACATGTTGCAATTTAAGAGAGTGACTTACCCTTACCTTTCTAATCAGGTAGGTGTGCATAAAATAGTATGAGACATCTAAAAAAAGTAGTCTCGTAAAATTCATAACATTCAAGTAACTAAGCATGTAGGGGCACTTAATCATAAAAACTTAACAAAAGGTTCTTATCATGTGAATATTTCTATCCTTAAGTGTATGTTAAATATACGGTTAAATTGTAAGAACATGTAATCTTATGTGTAAATAAACTATGGATTATACAACATTGTGCGTATCAGTGACCTCTAAAATAGGTAGTAAGAAAATGAATAGACTATAATCTGAATTTATTAGCTAATCTCATAAGGAAGGAAGATGCGTAATTATTTTAATTAAAGTCTTAGGCAGTAAAAGCTTAGAACATATGACTACTCAATTATGACACATAAACTCTATAACACTTAACCAATAACTTATTCGTTCATAGCCTCCACAAAATTAATCATTTGACCCCCGAATGCTAGTTCTTCACCTTATATACATATGATATGTGAGGTATATAACATTCAAATAAATATATTGTGAGAGATATGACACGAACTAACCTATAAAGCTTATATTTCTCATAATGCAAGAGCAAACATTGTTTACAACATACAATCAATGGATCCCTGATACATAAGCACGCACATCTGAACAAATACTCTTATGAGATAAAATACAGGTTGACAACTATTACAGAGAGCGCTTGGCATATGACCTAATGTACATTGAAATATTTCCCATATAAACACTTTCATGGGGAGAGCGCACAAATTATGAACAATAGTTAAGTTAGCAAGAATCTTATAGATATACGATATGTAGTACGGTAGCATCTAAGTAAATATTCTTAAGGGACGCATGGCATGCAATTATTGATCTAGGAAGACCACTGTCCTAAAAGCATATAAACTGTACTCTCCTAATATATACACTTTCGTCTAATAGACAGTTAATCATACAATATACAATTGATCAAACTTAGAATCTTAAATCATAGGAACATTAGAAAATGCATAGCACTCAAATAATAACCTACGAAGCCTGTGTCATATAAACATGTAACTTATAATGTCTATCATATGCGACTAGTTAACCTATGACATATGAACGTATAATCTCTAACACATATGTACGTAATCATGTGGTCATACATTCTAGAAAGCATGTACTATGCCAGCAAGTAATTTGTGAGTATGTAACATATGAGTTACTTTATTATAAAATACATAATGCATACACATACCCTTTACAAAGCATATAACCTATTAACATGGATTCATTTGGCACAGAATCTATAAGCAAGTGATCTAAAATATGTATAGCATATAACCAATTAACTACTGATGCATGGAAGAAAGTCCTGCTCAATGATTTATTAAACCCTTGTGGAATACCAACTTAGTTTCAATAACCAACAATCAAATTCTTAACAGATAAATTAAAAAAAAAGCCTCAATGGCTAACAAGTAAACCTCAACAAGCTAGCAAATAAAGTCACTCCTAAATAATTTCAAATAGGACCCATACTATAACTTATTATCCTCATATATGCATGCACATATACTTACATATCATAAATAGTTCTCTCTAATTGTCTTATCACCCTAATAGGGTATGCCCCAATTACATTACTACCTTACAAATCTGCCTATAAGGAGTTTAATTATCCTCGAAATTAAATAAGGTACTATATAACTAAATGACAACTTAGTAATAATTTATTATCTATAACATACCTAACATGTCAATTGATAGATAAAACATAAGCATTTTCTATATAGAGCTCATTATATGTAAGTAATTTGTCTAATGTAATACATTTGGTGTGGACAAATAACATACAATGTAAATATCATAAAATAAATGATCTCCACCAATGAAAAGACAAATAGCATATAACTAGCATCTTATGACACAAACGACAAGTAATAGTGGAGCTATAAGGAACGTAACACACACAATGTAGGTAACTTATAATAACTTTAGGAACAACACAATGTAGGAACAACAGGTAACTTTAAAAGATGCATATACGAACTTATAATAACTTAATTCAGTAGGTAACAAGTATCTTTATAAATTATGCAATCATTTCTATGGCCCTTAGAAATGTCATATCCAAACTAATAAATCATAGAAGGACTCAGATAAGTCACTATCCAGATGGTTAATCAAAGGTACAAAATCATAGAAGTCATTTATGTGATGAGCGGTCATAGACTAGAAAGTGCATCCTCCACAAAAATTAGCATTTCCCCTTTTTGGCCTAATCTGAGGTATCCTTTAATATATAGAATTTGTATGACATGTAAGCAGAGTCTGAATAAGAAGTAACTATATATAGCTTAGCTCTATCATACGATCTAGTATATGAAAGAATAGTAACTATCTCTAAATGCCTGGTAGCCTCATGATTATAAGTGTGGTTCACAACACACTCATAAGCAAGGCTCTACTAGACACGGCTTGTGGAATCTCTGGGACATGACTTTCTCTGATACTAAGTTTGTGTAATGACCCTTCCGATCATTCTCATTTTTTTGTATTTTCTTGTACTATTAAAGTGTGCCTGTAGTGGCCCAAGTCATTTATGACTTGGTGAGATTGGTAGTTCAGTGCCCGGGCCATTTGTTGTGTCTTTTTGGCCGTTCTTGGACTTAGAGCTTCAACTTTGGAAATTGTTGACTTTGGTCAACATTCTTAGCTAACGTGCTCGGAATCGAATTCCGACAGTTCTGTTAGCTTTGTAGTGTGGACTTTGTTCTAGTTGGACCATTGGTCGGGATCTGGGAGCTATTCAGCATGGAAATCTCTCTCATTCTGTATTTTTGGGCTAGTTGGGCTTTTATGGTTAACTCTCGTCAATATTTTGAGAAGATGGCCTCGGATGGAAATTTTGTCAGCGCCGTAGCTCCGGAACATTGAGTTTAGACTAGAGGGACCATTGATTTGGGTCCCGAGGCTTTCGGACTTGATTTAATCCATTGGGTTCTATTTTGGAAATAGTTGGCCTTAGGTTGATATTTGGGCGGGAGGGCCACTTTTAATTAAATCAATTTCCGTTGGGATTTTCATCTATTCTATTGGATCCATAACACCATTTTTAGTCAAATAGCTCTATTTGTTTGTGTGTGCGAGATCCATATGTATTCTCGTGGACCCAACGTGCGAAAATATGCCCTTTGTAGCTGGTTTCTATCATAGCCCATTTTTCTCTTCGCGAATGCGGGGAGCTGGCTGCGTTCGCATAGGGCAATTCCAACTGCCTCAATTTTTGTTCTTCATGAATGCAGGCCATGGCTGCATTTGCATAGGGCATTTGGCCAGCCGCCCCATTTTGTTCTTCGCGTAGGCGACGCCTTGGCCGCGTTCGCGAAGGCCAAGGCAGTCAACTTTAAGTTGGCATTTCCCTTTCTTTCTTCTTCATTTCCAAACACTTCCAAGTCCGAACCTACATTGCCAAAGACCCCAAAGCTTTTATATTTCACTATTTTTTACCTCAACTGGTTGAAGGATAATATTTCATCGATCCTAGCTCATTTATTGGCTTCTAAGATGGGTAAGTCCTCTCTTTAATTCCCGTTTTCTCCATTTAAATTCTCTTAAATTCTTAAATGGGTGGGCTATTTTTGAGCCCCATTTCATGTCCATTTCTGCTCAAATTTTGAGCATGTGCTCCCGATATTCTAAGGAACACGATGGTGTCTTTTGTTTTTGGTTTTGGGTTACGAGGCCCATGGGCTCGCCGGTGGCCCAAATTTCAAACTGGTTATATTTGTGACGTTATGGGTACCGTTAGCTTCGTAATGACACATAGAATATTCTTTTAATAGTTTTTTTGTGAATTAGAGCTTCCCAGAGTAGTTTGAGCTTGGTAGACGCCATTCTTGTAGCTAGTCGTCGGATGACAGGTTGGTTATGGTTTCCCCTATCAAGACTCTTCGTATATAGACTATTACTGCTCTAATTAGTATCCTTGGGTGGGTTTCTATAAGTTGGTACCTAAAACCTTGTCCGCTTTTTTTGTCCATTGGTTTCATATGTTGTTTGTAGTATTTGCGTAGTATTATATCTTCCCCTTGTGGTCCTGAGAGGAATTTCATTAACTCTGGAACATATATGGTGGGTTATTTGGGAATGTTCGTGAGTCCCAAAAGTAGAGCTTTTATTTTAGGCTGGTTATATCTGTTGTAGAGCTGTTGACCCTGTGCAGGGCCAGTAGGAATGTTTGTGAGCCATTTGGCTAATTTATATTTGTGAGCGAGCATATCATCCATGAAAAAGGTTTTTCCCTGCATGTTTTATCACTGTTTTGTCTTTGGGCCTACTATTGATGGTTTTCTAAACCTTACATGGCCCTAGGGGACCATTTTCGATATAAATGATGATAAAATAGGATTTGGATGATTTTAGACTTGCTTTTTCCTACTGATTCGGCAGGGCCGTAGCACTAGACTTGATTTTTCCTACTGATACTAGGCTCAGCAGGGCCGTAGCACTAGACTTGATTTTTCCTACTGATACTAGGCTTGGCAGGGCCATAACACTAGACTTGATTTTTACTACTGATACTAGACTCGGTAGGGCTGAAGCATTAGACTTGATTTTATTACTGGTTTAGACCCAGATACGCTTTGGGAACCCTTGAGAGGGTTATTGAGACTTTTACTACTGATTTAGACCTGAGTATCCTTTGGGCACCCTTTGAGAGGGTTGTTGAGACTTTTACTATTATTTTAGACCCAGTTTGATCCGGAGCATATACTACAGGTTTTGAGTTTTGAGCTACTATTTGAGATCATTGGGCGATGTATGTGGTTAATGATTAGACCTCCATGGACTCTGTTGATCCAGGAACAAGGACCCAGATGAGGGGTGTACTATGTAGGAGAGGTTCACGGGTAGAGTCCTTCCATGGGTCCTACTTCTATATGGGCCCTTAAGGTACCTGAGGAAGAACTAACCAGTTACTTTTACATCATATCATTATCATGCATTTGGCACGCTGATTCTATCCTTGTTTGTTGTATGTTCAGTGAATGCTCAGGTTTTATGGGCGACCGGAAGGTTTGTTTTTACTTGATTGTGTTCCTCGGTTGTATGGGTGGCCGTTGGGACTATAGGTAGATTAAGTTACTTATATCATATCGTAGAACTAGCATGGAATTTTGGTATTGATTGGATGAATGGTTTTAGCCAGTTGAGGTACCATCCTTGGGACTGAGATTATTGAGGGGCTAGTGGTTCCCATCTTACTGAGATGCTGATTGTGTAGCTTTGTAAATGGATACGGGGTTGTTGATTCATGTTTTATCCTGGCTTGAGTAGCAGTTTTGATGTTTTTGGGTTAGTTATTGCATCTTAGGTTTGACCTGTGAGTTGTTTATGTCTATATTTTTATCTTGGTATTTGATGTCTTAGGCATAGTTCTAATAGTGTGTGATTTCTAGTTTGATTGTTGGTTTGCAAGTTCTTTCCCTTTATTTTGAGGTTATCGGTATACCGCCCATATCTTTAAATTTTCCTTATATATAATGTTGTTGCAAGGATCCCAGGTGCGTCCTTCTTTCTTCTTTCACCTATGAATCTGTGTATGTGTATCTTCTGTGCTAGCATTTTATTCATATACTCTTGGTTGGATTACTCGTGTGCTAGTTTCCTTGTGCTTCTTTCTTATTTTTTGTGACTATTTTCTTGTATTATGATTTTTTATGGATCTTATATTTTATATGCGCTCAGTCGACCGATTATGCCTACTGGGTACCCGTTGCTTAGCAATTGGTACTCATACTACACTTCTGCACTTTTTGGTTTAGATATTAATGTGAGATTTCACTATTGATCGCGTTGGAGACTTGTGCAGCTTTTGGGATCTTTGAGACTAGGGTGAGCGCCTCACGGTCGGGGCTTGACCATATCTCATCTTTTGTATTGTTACTCTTTGTATTTTCGGAGATAATTGTACTTATCTGTTGTTACTTTTAGCACTTGTATCCTATTAGAAGCTTATGTACTATCGATACCAAGTCTAGGGGTCGGTGTAGTTTTCTTTTGTATATTCAGGTTTTTGCCTCTGCTTGTCTTTATCTTATTTTGCTTTCATTTATTTCAGCTTATCATGCACATTAGTTAGGTAATAACCCACTGCTAACCGTTCCATGCTACAAGGATTGGTTCACCTACTGGGGGATTGTAGCTTCCATCATGACCTAAGAAATAGGGTCGTGATAGCCTGGTATCAGAGCCTAGGTTCACCGGTGTCATAGTACAAAAACAAGTGTCTAAGTAGAGTCTAGCAGATTAGTATGACAATGTCCATATCCTATCTGCGGGAGGCTGTAGGGCATTGCTAGGAAAAGGTCCAGCTTCTTGTCTCCTTATCATGCGTTCCTGGCTTTATTAACTTCTAAACTTTGATTATCTCATTCCTTCTTAGATGCCTAAGATGAGTTCAACAATGGGTGATGTCGAGGATTTTGTGCTTGTTGCTTTAGTGCCTCCATCAGCGCCAAGATTTTGGAGTTAGAGCGGATTGCATTAGTTAGGGGTATGGGGTCAGCGTAGCCTACGATAGGGTTTCAGGATACCCCAGTTCTTTTGGACACCGTGGTTAGGATTCTGAGTCCTCTAGTGGGTGTTTCAGTACCTATTTCTTCGAGCAGTGCTTTAGTTAGATTTGGGCTTCTAGTCCTTCAGCAAGGTTATATGTCGTTATTGGAGTATGAAGCGAGGTTTAATGACATGGTTAGATATACTTCTAGTACTATACCATCAGAGTTTGATAGGATTCAGAGCTTTGTTGGGGGTTTGATTTTGCTAGTCTGTTTAGCAACCAAACACTTAGTTATAGTTGGGATGATTTTCCTTTAGGTAGTTGATCATGCTTTGGCTGTTGAGGATTTATTTTATGAGGCATATGGAGGCAGTAGGAAGAAGCGTCATTGTCAGGGCATTTTTCAAGGTACTCAAACTCGAGGTAGGGGATTGTTTGCTAGGGATCAGTTCTGTTGCTTCTTATCTAGCAGACCAATTTAAGTTGCTCAACAGGTTCAAGAGAGTAGTTGTGTAGGGCATGTTGAGAGAAGTAGGCAGGGTATGGATTATATTCTTTGGCATTTGCCTCTTGAGTGTGTAGGCCATGATGGCTGGTCAGGTTCAGTGAGATCTTCCCATCGAGCTTCACCTGGTAGAGGTTGTTTTCAATGTGGTGAGCATGGTCACTTTGCTAGGAATTGTCCCACGATTGTGTATCCTGTCCAACCTGGTTGTTATGAATGTGGGAAATTTGTCACCTTTATAGAGTTTATCCTTGGCGAGGGATAATTGAGCGTTCAGCTTCGACTACTCCAGTCAGTGTTGGACACCATCAGTCTCATGCTCCTCTTGGTGGGACAGAGGTAGAGGTTCCCAAAGTTGTTGCTCTAGGTACGACTCTGTTTACCTTCAGTTGGTGATAGCCTTGCTCGCATTGTGATTCTCCTTTTTTTGTGTATTTGCTTATGTGCTTTCCTATTTTACTTGTTCAGTTTATTTACTATTTGAATTTGTAGTTTTATTCACGTGTTTTTTGGTAGTTTGTCTCTTTTAGTAGTGGATGGGGTGAGATTTCCCTGAGTGTTATTTTCCCGAGGTTGTAGCTCGTGGGAAGTTTTGTAGAGCTCGCTTCCTATTTGTTGTGGTTCTAGGCTTGCTTTGGGTCTTTCTTTCTATTAGTCCTAGATGGTTGTTTCCTAGGCCAATATCTAGCATGGCTAGAGGTCCTTGTATTGGTTTGGTGTGATACCAATGGTAGTGCCGGAGTTTGAGCTCCTATCTTAAGTCGAGTGGTGTTGGTTATGCTGGTGAGCATTGGGCATTTTTGCTTTTCTCTAGTGACCAAAATCGACCCTCCTAAGTTGTTTGGTCTTGTGAGTTATCAGGTATGGCTTGCTTCAGTGATCTCCTTCTGTTCTAAGTCTAGTTGAGTTTCTTTCTTGCTCTCCCCAGTTTCGATTGATAGAATTGAGTTTGACTATGGCATGGTAGTCGAGTTCTGGCTTATTCAGTTTGGCTAGGTGCTTATTGTAGCATTGTGGTTGAGGTTGACTGTGGAACTGTGGCATTGCGGGTGGATTTTTGACTATAGCATTTTGGTTAGGTTAGGTGTTTGGCCTACCCTTGTTCTATTGTATCAAGTGTTGCCGGTAGGAGTTGTGGGAGCTAAGGGAATAGGTTCAGGTTGCATCTGAGAGAGAGCTTGTAAGGTTCAGTATTTCCTTGGAAAGGGTTTTGTTGGGTTTGCGAAGGAGGGTGATGACTCCTTGTTCGTGCTTATGTGTTTTAGTAAGCTAGTTGAGGTGATGATTGAGTGTTTGCTCTGTCTTGGCTGTTGGTTACTTGCTTTGACTAAATTCTGATTTGTAGTGCCTTTTTCCTTCGATTGGGTTAAGGTTCCAATAGTAGTATGATTTGGGGCAAACGGTATGTTCAGAGTTTAACTGACTCCAGTTCCTAAGTGTTCATTGATAGTGTACAAATCTACACAGAGGTTTGATAGAGGTTCGACAGAGGTTTGACAGAGGTTCGACAGAGGTATTGCTTGCCATCTAGTATTGGGTTTCAAAATTGTGGGCTAGCAAACTACTCTGGATGGTTCATGGTGTTTCTTTTTGGTTGTAGCTTCTTGGGTTGGAAGGAAATGAGTTCAGATAACTTAGCTTCCCCATTTTCTATTATGGAGTGACAGTTGGCCTTGGACACCTAGTCCTTAGCTAACCTTTGATCTAGGTTGGACATTCCACATTTCAGTGGTGTTCTAGATAGTACGAGCTTCCTTCTACTATGGTTGGACAGACTCAGCGGCATATGTTTGAGATTCAGTGGCACTGTATTATGGGTGATCAGATTTTGCGGATTAAGTCTAGCGAGGCTATTGTGGGTTCCATGATACTTTGAGGTTGGTAGTCGCCTTTGTATTTGGAGGATTTGCAAGATTTATTATTTGTTCCTTCAGAGGTTGCTCTTTTATGTTGGGTTTCAGTGTTGGTTAGACTCAACCAGTATGGAATAAAAGTTGTATATGTAGTATGCTTCTGGATGGTTGGTTATGTGCTGATATGGTAGAACGGTTCATTCAGGCCAAAGGAATGAGTTGAAGGTGTACATAAACTTTCTATAGCTAGATGGTGACCTTAAACCCCAGGAATCTTTTTCCTTTGCCTTCGGGGTGTCTTGACTTGATATTTATGGTATGGTGGGTTTATTTCTGAGGTGAGGCTAGTAAGGCAATGTCAAATCCAAAGAGTGTCTGAGTATTAGGAGTAGCAGCGACACTTCTAAACGTTTGGAGCTTAGTGATGACTACGGACTTTGTGGTAGGCTTACCACACTTCTTGTAGGGTCTTGGTTTTGGTTTGCGTCTGTCGGGAAGGTTGCCTTGGTTCTTTTACTTTCAGCTAGTGCAGACATGGCATAGTTCAGTGAGGTCAATTTTTTTTGGTAGTATGGGAATTTCTCTATTTGCACGGGGTGTTCATGCATGCCTTTTTCGACCCTGGTGTGCAAGTTTTAGATGGTTGATTCAGATAGGTTGTTCAGTTGGGTTCAGTTATCGAGTTTGATGTTAGAAAAGCATCTATTCATTGGTTAATGGTTAGTCGGCACAGGTAACTCCAATTTTTAAGGAGACGCTACGGGTTGTCATCTTGGATGGAAAGGCTAGTAAGTTATAGCTTAGCTTGGCTTGAATTTGAGTATAAAGAGTGACTTCATTCGTGGTAGAGTGTAAGCGGGAACTATAGATTTCCGGTAGTTCAGTTGGTGTTTCGAGAGCCGCTCGAGTGTTCGACATATGTGATAAAGGAGTTAGTTCAGGATAAAGGGTTTTTGGAGATCAGTGGGTTCATGAGTTAGAGTTTCGGGTTGATGGCTTCTTGGTGAACTTGGTTGTGGTTTCGAGGATTTGAGTTTTGTGGGTTGATCGCCTTGGTTCTCTGGTTTCGATATTGTGTCGGTGCTTCCCGATTGAGATTCTCAAGATTTAATTTGGGTTGGAAAGCCCTTGGAACTGTGGAATAAAGGGTTAAAATCTAGCTTGGCTAGTAAGGATTTTGAGCTTGGTAGCCTTTCGTGGTTTCATTCTTTGGGTGTCGTTCGGTCGAGGAGTCTACCCGGGTTGTCCGAGATAGTAGTGCGGGCTTTGTATCCACTGTTTTAAAGCTTTTTCTTTTCCATTACTTCTTGACTTTCAGGAATGAAAGTCCTTTTAGAAGTGGATGATGTATTGACCCTTCCGGTCATTCTTGTGTTTTTGCCTTTTGTTGTACTTTTAGAGCGTGCTTGTAGTGGCCCCAAGTCATTTATGACTTGTTGGGACTGGTAGTTCGGTGCTCGGGCCATTTATTTGGTCTTTTTGGTCATTCCTAGATTTAGAGCTTCAATTTTGGAAATCGTTGACTTTGGTCGACATTCTTAGCTATCGTGATCGGAATCGAATGCTGACAGTTCCATTAGCTCCAGAGCATGGACTTTGGTCTAGTTGGACCATTGGTTGGGATCCAGGAGCTATTCAGCATGGAAATGTCTCTCGTTCTTTGTTTTCAGGCTAGTTAGGCTTGTATGGTTGACTTTGGTTAATATTTGGAGAAGATGGCCTCGGATGGAAATTTCGACAGCGCCGTTAACTCTGAAATACTGAGTTTAGGATAGAGGGACCATTAGTTTGGGTCCCGAGGCTTCCGAACTTGATTTCAGCCATTGGGTTCCATTTTGGAAATAGTTGGCCTTAGATTGATATTTGGGTGCGGGGACCATATTTCATTACATCAACCTCCGATTAGATTTTCATTAATTTTATTGTATCCAAAATACATTTCTAGTGAAATAGCTCTATTTGCTTGTGTCCGCGGGACCCTGGATGCGTTCTCGGGGACCCAAAGTGTGAAAATCTGCCCTTGGCAGCTGGTTGCTGTCAGAGCCCATTTTGCTCTTCGCGAACGCAGGGAGCTGGCTGCGTTTGCATAGGACAATTCTAGCCACCCCAATTTTTGTTTTTCACGAACGCAGGCCATGGCCGCATTCACATAGGGCATTTGGCCAGCCGCCCCATTTTGTTCTTCGCGTAGGTGACGCCTTGGCCATGTTTGCGAAGGCCAAGGTGACTAGCTTTTAGTTGGCATTTCCCCTTCTTTCTTGTTCATTTCCAAACACTTCCAAGTCTGAACCTCCATTGCCAAAGACCCCAAAGCTTCCATATTTCACCATTTTTGACCCCAACTGGTTGGAGGATAATATTTCATTGACCGTAGCTCATTTATTGGCTTCTAAGATGGGTAAGTCCTCTCTTTAATTCCCGTTTCCTCTATTTAAATACTCTTAAATTCTTAAATGGGTGGGCTTTTTTAGAGCCCCAATTTTGAGCATGTTCTCCCGGGATTGTAATGAACACAATGGTGTCCTTCATTTTTCGGTTTTGGGTTACGGGACCCACGGGTCTACTAGTGTCCTGAATTTCAACCTGGTTATGTTTGTGATTTTATGGGTACCGTTAGCTTTGTATTGACGCATAAAATATAGTTTGGATAGTGTTTTTCTAAATTAGAGCTTCCCGGAGCAGTTTGAGCTAAGGCGACGCTATTCCCACAGCTAGTCGTTGGACAACAAGTAATGTCACGCCCCCAGGCTACCCCCTAGATGCAACACTATGCTCAGTGTCACGAGTGACCCTAAGCTAACCCATGGCATGGCATATCTATAAAGTTTCAAGTTAAAAGCATATACTGTGCGGAAGCTGAAAAATAGTTTAATGTATGAAGTGAGAAAGACCCTATGACGTGTCTGAATATAAAATATATAACGAGTATAGTGATGACTAAAAACAACACTAACAACTCAAGCTGAATCTAGTCTATGTCTAAAAACCTCTAATTGATGCGAGTTGCAGGGACATGCCCCCAGCTAACTCTAATAATCTGAAAACTAAAGTAAGAAGACTTAATGTAAAGCATGTCTATCGTCCTTAAACTATGAGGACTCACCACTGAAGCTGCTGAGTAGGACTGAAAGTCAATCTAAGCGCGGTCTGGATGCTGAGCGCCTGAACCTACATCATAAAATGATGTACCACGAAAATATGCGTCAGTACTTTGAATGTACTGAGCATGCGACATATGGGCCAAGTAGAACAACATAATAACTGAACATGGAAATATATATAAACTAAAGCATAAACTGAAAGCTAAGCTAGATAGAATGACCAAGTACTAACATGAATATAATATGCTGAACTGAATACTAAAATAGATACTGAGTACATAGTCAATGCAATATAAGTCTAATTGTGGGATATACTATTAACCGACATACCCCAAAGTGAGCTAACTATAGGGCCAGCCTGTAGCCCTGGATGGAAGGGTGTACATACATTGCCAAGGGTACGAACAAGTTGTGATGACCCTTTCGGTCATCTTCGTGTTTATGCATTTATTGTACTGTTAGAGCTTTTCTGTAGTGGCCCCAAATTATTTATGGCTTGCTGGGACCAGTAGTTTGGTTCCCTAGTCGTTCGTTTGGTCGTTTTGGTTGTTTGCCTGTTTTAGAGCTTAAACTTAGAATATCATTGACTTTAATCAACATTCTTAGCTAACGTTCTCGGAATTGAATTCTGACAGTTCTGTTAGCTCCAGAGCATTGAGTTTGGTGTTAGTTGGACCTTTAGTTGAGGCATGAGAATTTCTGGTGTGGGTTTTGTGTTGTTTTCTCAGTTTTCAGGCCATTTGGAGTTGAAAGTGTAACTTCGGGTGACTTTTGATGATTGGAGTGTCGGATTCAAAATCTGACGATTCCATCAGCTCTAGAATGTTGAGTTTGGGCGGTCAACATTTCTCCGAAATGACCTCGTATGGAAGTTTCATCGATTTCGTTGATTCCATAACGTCATTTTCACTTTATTAGCATTATTGGTTTTTGAATATCGGGTTCCGATTGTACCCGAAATTCCCCGGAGAGTTATCAAAAACTGCAGAAAAATAGTTGCAGGCCAGCCTTCTGCTCCAACGGCGCCCAGGAAGCGCGATCGCGCTGGCCTATGGCAGGCCTTCAGCCCTGATGGCGCTGGCCATTTTTCAGCATCTATAAATTGCTGAATGTTTATTTTTCCAGTCATTTCTCCACACTTTTCTCACTCTAAAACTCAAAATTCTCTCCACCATTTTGCTCCAAATCAGTTCTAAGCCTTGGGGAATTAATTGTTCATCGATTATCTCTGCTCCTTCATATCTTGGTAAGTCTTCTTCCCCAACTTGCTTATTTATCTTTTCTCTAAAATTCCTCCATTGATGCTCATATCCAAAGCTTGGATTTTGTGGTAGTGGCTGCCTCTAATCTTGTGCATGCTTGTGAGGGTGAAGAATTCTTCGTCTTGGCCTGAATTCCATCCTTGTGGTAAGTAATTCTTGCTTAATTTCTGTTTTTATTTTCGAAATTCTATTCTTTAAACCCTAAATTTTGTGGGCTGATTTGGCGCCCTTCCATTGGCCAATTGTGCTCAAATTTGGAGCATGCCTTCTTGGCATCGTTGGGGTCATCGTGGTTCTTTTCATTTTTGGTTTCAGGTGTGGGTCTCGTGGGCCTGCTTTGACCCGAATATCGACCCGGCTACATTTGTAGCAATATGGGTATCGTTAGACTCATTTAATGTTTTATTCATGAATTTGATAGTTTGATTCTCGTTCGGAGCTTCTTGGCGTACCTCGGCCCGGATATCGTCGTTCCCGTAGCTTGTCGTCGGACGACAGGTAGGTTACGGTCTAAACTCCTAGACTTAGCATATATCGGGTAAAATTGTACTAGTTGGCGTCCTTGGGTTTGGTTATTAGGTTGGTACCATAGACCTTGATCGCTTTCCCATGATCCATCCCATTTCCTTCCTCCATTGTGTGTAGTACTCTTATTACTTGATATTATTGCCCTTGTGGTCCTGTGAGGACTTGTTGACTCTGGAACATAGACGGTGGATTCATTGGGAATGTCCTTGAGTCCCAGACATAGAATTATCCTTCTAGGCTGGTTATGCTTGCTGAGTAGCTTCGGGAGCCTGTACAGGGCCGATAGGTTGTTATGAGTTGTTAGGCGGCTATTGTGTGCTGATCATATCATTTCCACGCATATAAAGAGATTTTCCCACATTTTACTACGGTTTGGGCTTCGAGCCTACTAAGACTATTTTGTTAAACTTCCATGGCCTCGGGGGTTCATTTTCAATGAAACTGGATTTGGAAATTATTTGACTTGATATGTGGAACTTCTTGGGGAAAAAAGGGGATTTAAAATATGGCTTTTATCATGATCTTACTACTATTGCTAGACTCGACCGAGTCGGAGTGCTAGCTGAGTTTTCTTACTGATTTGAAATGACTTTAGGCTCGGCCGGGTCGAGCATCTGAGATATTTTTCTACTGATTTAGGCACGGTTATGCCCGGGCACCCTTGGAGGGGTCTTTGAGACATCTTTTCACTTCTTTAGTCCTAGACAGGGTCTAGGCATGGATATTTGAGACTTAGCCACTGGCTTGAACCCAAACTCGATTTCGGAGTACCCGTTTTGATTCTGAGTTTTAGTATAGGGTCCAGGACCTCCATGGACCTCATCGCTCCTAGCCTGAAGCTTTAGGCTGCGTGTGTCGGGGGAGGGTATATGGTGGAGTAGAGGTATACGGGCTATGTCTTTCCATGGAACCTACCTGCTGGGATCGATCGGCACAAAAGGAGGTCCATGCAGAGTTCTATTCCACCCTGAGGTTATCATGCATCATATCATACATTGTTTGAGATTCCACTCTTGTCTGCTATTTGTTGATTGTACGCTCTGGTAGTATGGGATGCCGGAGGGTTTGTTTTCACTTGATTGCATTCCTCAGTTGTATGGGTGGCTGGGGGACTATAGGTAGACTCTCGTTATTTGATTTCAGAATTGTTCTCTATTACGGTTATAAGTATGGAATTTGGGTACTGCTAGGATGTTACTTCTGGATTTGAGATTGTCATGATTAGCTTGGTTATTGATTTTGTTTCCCGAGCATATCTACCTTTATTCTTATCTTCCATACTTTATACTTGAGGTTACCGGTATACCGTCCAATTTCAGAACTGATGTATATATACTATTTTTGGCGAGGATCCCAGGTGCGTCATTCTTACTTTCACCCGTACCTGTTGTTTATATGTTCTACTTTCTATCCTTGGATGGTGCTTTCTATTGTCTTCCCTCTGGGCTAGTTCTTATGTACCTTTTCATTGATTTTTGTGACTGTTTACTTCTATTCTGTCTGCTATTGCCCTTTTACCTTATATGTGCCCAGTCGGCCTATGATACCTACTTGGTACCTTATGCTTCGCATTTGGTGCTCACTCTACACTCTGCATCTTCTGGTGCAGATCCTAGTGCGGGCCATCACCGTTAGAGCACCGGAGACTCCTGCGGGGTGCTGTTTTTGGATCATCCAGGCTGAATGTGAGCTCTTGTCATTTAGAGCTTGACTTTAGTTTATCTTTTGTATATTTTGCACTCTGTTACTACTCAGAGACAGCTTGTGTATATATATTTCTTTTGAACCCTTGTACTCCTTATATAGTTCGGGCTTCTATATGCTATGATACCCGCTTTTGGTTTGGTTTAGCTTCCGCTTTGTTTTATATTACTCCTGTTATCGCGTTTATTCATCTTTTCCCCTGTCTTCCGCTTATTTATTTGTTCTTCCGCTTAACTATTAGAAGGTAGCCCATTACTAACCATTCTGGTCTAAGTGGATTGGTTCGCTAACTGAGGAGTTGTAGGTGCCATTATGAATAAGAAATCAGGTTGTGACACAAGTCTGACGTGGATACACTAATTGATGTCCACAAGGGACAGAGGTGTGCAACGTAACCTGACAGCTGACCCCTCTTTACACCTACGGTGGCATCGTAGTTCTGGGATTGGGGGACTACTACCAATGGTCTTAGCCTAATATGACAGCTAAACCTTCATCCCTTTATCCGCTCGATACTAAGTCCACTCCCAATAGAAATGTAAGCAATGAAATACAAATTGAAACACTAGATAGCTCAAATAATGACAATAATCATAGAATGCATATATATATACATATATACTTAAAACTGATGGCATTCTAATATTGAAACATGATCATCTGATTTGTCTGCCTAGCAAGCATAATTTATGAGTACTGAAATTTAGACATGCTAGGGTTTCTGAGTCCTGAACCTGTGACCATACTAACTCTCTAAGAAACATGAAATAGGCATCAACATAAGTAGTAAAATCTGAATTACAATGAATCCCTAATATTTAGGAATCCAATGTCTGAAATAATCCACGGAGGACTGAAAAATTGACTGAAATCTAGGGACCTAATGGGTGAAAAGAACCCACTAGTGAAGTCCCACATACCTGGAGAATAAACTATGTAGAAATCCTTTGGATTTTGGGGCTGAACTTGAAGAGGACCTCCGCCTATTCTTGAGAGAAAACAGTCGCCTCTTTCTCTTTTTTTCTTTCTAAGTTTGATGATTTTTAGGAGAATAGAGGTTTAGGTAGTTTTTGACTAATTAATTAGGATTAGAGTAGTCAAAACAACATAGCTTAGGCATTAAAAGAAGTAGGAAAACTCTGGAATACCCCCGGGAAAATTTAAAAGAAAACTGCTAAAATTCGCGACTCAGGTTTCACGAATGGGTTCCACGACTCGTGGAAACTTCCACGGCTAGTGGAACTCAATCGTGGTTCCTGTCCCTTTTTGTCTATCTGCGGTTCTGAGTCCTACGACTTGGGTTCATGACCCGTGGAACCTTCCATGGTGTGTAGAACCCATTCATGGTTCTTAGAGAAATGGTTGGCCTCAGGTCTTGTTCTATGACTTGGGTTCACGGCTCATGGATCCTTCCACGGTCCGTAGAACCCAATAGTGGTTCTCAGAGAAATTGTCAGTTCTCTGATCTGATTCCACGGATCCAATCCATGACTTGTGAAAACTTCCATAGGTCGTGGATCCAACTCGTGATTAGGCTGACAGTTGGAAAAATTATTTTTCTTTTGGTTTTCTGAGTTATGTCTGGGCTGGAAGTTCTGGAGTGTTACAATATCTCTCCCTTGGGATCATTCATCCTTGAATGAAGACTAAACAAGCTGAGTTTGGAGGGAAAGAGCTGCAGTCCCTACCAATTGAGTACTAGAAACTGATATCTAACTGAACTGAATTCCATGAACATGAAAATATGCTGAAATGCAAGAATGATTGAGGGAACAAGGTACTGAGACTGAATTACACAAGAGTAAACTAAGAGACTGGAGAGGAACTATTACCTCAAGCTGAAACTGAATCGGAAGAAAATAGGTGGGGATACTTGGCCATCATGGCTGCTTTTGCTTCCCAAGTAGGGCTACAGACTGATTCCTCCATAAAACCTTTACTGAGGCAACTTTCTTATTCATCAACCTACGAACCTGACGGTCAAGAATCTCAACCGGAAACTCCTCATAGGTAAGACTATCCTTCACAGCCACACTCTCTAAAGGAACAATCGATCCCGGATCACCCACACACTGCTTCAACAAAGAAATTTGAAAGACTGGATGAACCGCTGCTAGTTCTGCTTGCAGCTATAACATGTAAGCCATATTACCAATCCTTTTCAGGATCCTGTGAAGACCTACATACCTCGGGCTGAGCTTCCCCTTTTTTCCAAATCTCATCACCCCCTTTATGGGTGACACTTTTAGGAAAGCCCAATCATCGATTTCAAACTCTAAGTCCCTTCTCCTAACATCTTCATAGGATTTTTGACGACTCTGTGCTGTTTTCAATCTTTCTCTGCTAAGATGAACTTTCTCCATAGCCTCATGAACTGAATCTGGACCAACCAAGGGTGCTTCGCCTACTTCAAACCAACCAATCAAAGATCTGCATCTTTTCCCATAGAGTGCCTCATATGAGGCTATCTGAATACTTGAATGGAAACTATTATTATAGGTGAACTCTATGAGAGGTAGGTGATCATCTTAACTACCTTAAAATTGATCACGTAAGCTCTCAACAGATCCTCTGAGGTCTGAATGGTACGCTCTGCCTAACCATCCATCTTCGGATGAAATACTGTACTGAGATTCACCTGGGTACCAAGACCTTTCTGAAATAATCTCCAGAAATGAGATGTAAACTGAGGACCTCTATCTGAGATGATAGACAACAGGACCCCATATAAACTGACTATCTCATTGATGTAGAGTCTGGCATAGTCCTCCATTGGGTTTGTAGTCTTGACAGCCAAGAATTGAGCTGATTTAGTGACTCTGTCCACTATCACCCAAATAGAGTCATGCTATCTGCGAGTACAAGCTAAACCCGTAATGAAATCCATGTTGACCACTTCCCACTTCCAAGTAGGAATGCTAATCTCCTGAGTCACACCTCCTGGTTTTTGATGTTCTACCTTAACTAGCTGATAATTGGGACACTTAGCTATAAAATCTGCAATGTCCCTTTTCCTGCCGTTCCACCAATAGACATCCCGTAGATCATGTACATCTTAGTGGAACCGGAGTGAATGGAATATCTGGAATTATGGGCTTCTGTAAGGAACTGCTGCCTCAACTCACCCACCTTAGGAACATATAAGCGACCCTGATAACGAAGCACACCATCTTCCCCTTGGAAGAAAACCTCAACTCTCTGTTGATGAACTGCACCCTTCAGCTGAAGAAATATAGGGTCACTATCCTGTTTCTTCTTAACCTCCGCTACCGAAGAAGATTCTAATCCATTCTAGACTATCACCCCCCATCAGACGTGTCCATAGGGAAAACTCCTAAGCGACCAAGACGGTGAACATCTCTGGCTAATTCTTTCTTCTCTTCCTCAACATATGACATGCTACCCATAGACAGTATGCTGAGAGCATCAGCCACTACATTTGTCTTACCCGGATGGTAGAGCACATTCATATCATAATCTTTGAGGAACTCAAGACATCTCCTCTGACGAAGATTCAACTCTTTCTAGGTGAACACATACTGGAGGCTCTTATAATCTGTGAACACATCAACATTAACACCATACAAGTAGTGTCTCCAAATCTTTAAGGCATACACATCTGCTACAAGCTTGAGGTCATGAGTTAGGTAGTTCTTCTCATAGGCCTTAAGCTTTCCAGAAGCATAAGCAATAACCTTACCCTACTGCATTAAAACACAACCTAGGCCAACTCTAGACGCATCGCAATAAACTACATAACCATCTAAACCCTCTGGTAGAGTCAAGATAGGAGCTATAGTCAACCTAGTCTTCAGTTCTAAGAAACTTTTCTCACACTCATATGATGAACTGAAACTTGACCTTCTTCTGAGTCAACTTGGTCAATGGGGCAGCGATGAATAAAAATCCTTCAACGAACCTCCTATAGTAACCAGCCAAACCCAAGAAACTCCTAATATCAATCAGAGACGTGGATTTGGGCTAGTGCTTTACTGCCTCAGTTTTCTGAGAATCTACTCGGATCCCTTCGCCAGATACCACATGACCAAGGTAAGCGATAGACTGTAACTAGAATTCGCATTTGCTGAACTTAGGGAATAGCTGTCAATCTTTGAGTTTGCAAAACAACTCTCAGATAAGTCACATGCTCTTCCTCATTCTGAGAATAAACAAGGATATCATCAATGAAGACAATGATGAACAGGTCCAAATACTGTTTGAACACCTGTTCATTAAATCCATGAAAGCTGGAGGAGCATTGGTTAGTCCAAAATACATAAATACGAATTCATAGTGACCATGCCGAGTCCTGAAGGTTGTCTTTGGGATGTCACTATCTCTGACTCTGAGATGATGATAGACAGACCTGAGGTCTATCTTAAAAAAACAACTAGCACCATGAAGTTGGTCGAACAAGTCATCAATCCTGGAGATGGGATATTTATTCTTGATTGTGACTTTTTTTAACGGATGGTATTCAATGCACATCTTGAGAGAACCATCTTTCTTATGCATGAACAATACTGGAGTAACTCATGGAGAGATGCAAGGTCTGATGAAGCCCTTATCTAGAAGGTCTCTCAACTATTCATTCAATTCCTTAAGCTCAGTTGGAGCTATTCTCTAAGGAGGAATCGAAATAGGCTGGGTATCTGGAAGGAGATCTATTCCGAAATCAATTTCCCGTTTAGGAGGAACTCCGAGAAGATCTTCTGGGAACACTTCTAGAAACTCATTCACCACTAGAACTGACTCAAGAGTTGGGGTCTTAGAGTTTGAATCCTTAACACGAACAAGATGATAGATATACCCTTTGGAAGTCATTTTTCTGGCCTTATGGTAAGAGATAAATTGACCTACAGGCACTGAGTTACTACCCTTCAATTCTAAGACGGGCTCATTTTGAAACTAAAACCGAATGATCCTAGTTCTACAATCGACTAAGGCATAATAGGAATGTAACCAATCCATGCCTAGAATAATATCAAAATCATACATTTCTAACTCTATAATATCTGCTGAGGTGAATTTCTGGGAAACTATTATAGCGTAGTTTTTGTATACTCGTCTAGTTATAGCTGGGTCACCAACTGGAGTTGAGAGTGAGAAGGGTTTTGGAAGAATTTCTAGACTAGTTTCTGATGTTCAGTAGCCCCTGGATGTAACAATGCATAAACATCTAAATGGAAGACTTATAACATACCCGTGACCACATCGAGAGAATCCTCCTGGTCCTATCGAGCCTGAAGAGCATACAACCTGTTCTGGCGCTGACCACCCCATATACCAGACAAGGCACCCTGCTGAGTGGGGAGACCTGCTGGAGCTTTTGTAGAGCTAGCCTAATTCTATGGGCGAACATCCTTACCCTTTTGAGAAGCTGCTAAACAATCTCTCATCATGTGGCCTGGCTTACCACACCAAAAGAACTTCCCACTACCTGCCATGCACTCACCCTGGTGGTTCCTATAACACTTCTTACATACTAGATGGGTGCACCCGCTAGTAACTGTACCTTGGGACTTAGAGCCAGATTCTCTATCCCGTCGATCCTTCTTGAATTTAGATACTAGGGCACTGGAAGAAGATAGAGCTGGAGCTGAAGACTTATGATGAAAATGAGAGCGATTACCACCCTCTGACTTCTGCTGAGAGTAGTTGAAATCACCTATTCTGGCTCTCTTACTGTCTCCTCCTTTCTCTTTGATTTTCTCTTCCTCAATCTGCTGCGCATAAGTAACCAATCTGGAGAAATCCATCTCCTTGATCAGCATAGCAGTTTTGCACTCCTTAACCAGATCATCTGACACACCAGATACGAAGTTGCTAATACGGGCCCTGGAGTCAGCTACTATTGTTGGAGCATACTTGGATAACTGTGTGAACTTAAAAGCATAATCCTTCACACTCTTGTCATCCTATTTTAGATTAATGAATTCCTCGACCCTGGATTCCCTGAGCTCAAGTAGAAAAAACCGGTCCAGAAAAGCAGTCTTGAAAAGATTCCAACTCACCGGACCTGTATTGGTACCCCGAGACTTCTTTCACTACCAGTACCAAGTGTAAGCCACTTCCTTCAACTAATAGGTGGCTAAATATGCACTCTCGACTTGAGTGTAAGCCACTACCTTCAACTAATAGGTGGCTAAATCTGCACTCTCGACTTGAGTGAAACCCATTATACTTGTTACCTTCTAGATGTCATCGAGGAACTCTTGTGGATCCTCTTCTGACTTAGACCCATGAAATTCTGGAGGGTTCATCTGAGTGAAATCCTAAATATGTGTGGTAGTAGTGTTAGTCTGAGATGGATCTGGTATCGCAGCCTGCTGATTGACCTGCGCGGTCATGTCCTGAGCAAGCACTTGGAAAGCAGCCCTGAATTCAGCATGCGTGACTTGCTTATTCAATGGGTCTACTGGAGTTGCTGGAACTGCTGATGCTGGCTGATTTCTTGCATTAGATCTTCTGGGAGGCATTTTCTGTAATGATAAGAGAACGAGTTAGAAGGAGATTAAATAGAGTTCATACTCTATAGCACAAGCTGGAAAAGAAAGAAGGGAAGTTGTTCCTAATGACATCTCATAGCTTCTCCCCCATAAGTGTGGCGCACTTCACACCCATGAAGAAGACTCTACTTGACACGGCTTTCAGACACCCTAGGACACTTAAATCTTATCCTCTGATACCAAGTTTGTCATGCCCCGAGGCTACCCCCTAGACGCAACATGGTGCTCAATGTTACGAGTGACCCCAAGCTAACCCATGACATAGCATATCTATAAAGTTTCAAGTTAAAAGCATATATTGTGCGGAAGCTAAAAAACAGTTTAATGTCTGAAGTGGGAAAGACCCCATGATGTGTCTGAATATAAAATATATAAAGAGTATAGTGATGACTAAAAACAACACTAACAACTCAAGCTAAATCTAGTTTATGTCAGAAAGCCTTTAACTGATGTGAGTTGTTGGGACATCCCCCTAGCTAACTCTAATAATTTGAAAACTAAAATAAGAAGACTGAAAGTAAAGCATGTCTATCATCATCGAACTATGAGGACTCACTATTGAAGCTGCTGAGTAGGACTGGAAGTCCATCTAAGTGTGGTCTGATGTTGAGCGCCTGAACCTATATCATAAAACGATATAGCATGAAAGTATGCGTCAGTATTTTGCATGTACTTAGCATGCGGGATATGGGCTAAACTGAACAACATAATAATTGAACATGAAAATATATATAAATGAAGCATTAACTGAAAGCTAAGCTGGATACAATGACCAAGTACTAACATGAATATAATATGCTGAACCAAATACTGAAACAAATATTGAGTACATAGTCAATTGCATATGAGTGTAATAGTGGGAGATACTAATAACCGACATATCCCAAGCTGAGCTAACTATGGGGCCAACCTATAACCCTGAATGGAAGGGTGTTCATACCTTGCCAAGGGTACAAACAAATTTGACGTGGATCCACTAACTGATGTCCACAAGGGACAGAGGTGTGTAGCCTAACCTGACAGCTGACCCCTCTTTACACCTACGGTGGTGCCGTAGTTCTGGGATTGGGGGACTGCTACCAAAGGTCTTATCCTAATCTGATAGCTAAGCCTTCATCCCATCATCCGCTTGGCACTAAGTCTACTCCCAATGGAAATGTAAGCAATGAAATATAAACTGAAACACTGGATACCTCAAATACTGACAATAATCATAGAGTACACATATATATACATATATACTGAAAACTAATGGTATTCTAATATTGAAACATGATCATCTGATTTGTCTACCTAGCAAGCATAATTTATGAGTATTGATATTTAGACATGCTAGGGTTTTTGAGTCCTGAACCTATGACCATACTAACTCTCCAAGAAACACGAAATAGGCATCAACATAAGTAGTAAAATCTGAATTACAATGAATCCCTAAGATTTAGGAACCCTATGTCTGAACAAATCCAAGGAGGACTGAAGAATTGACTTAAATCTAGGGAACTAATGGGTGAAAAGAACCCCCTAGTAAATTCCCACATACCTGTAGAAGAAACTACGGAGAAATCCTTTGTATTTTGGGGCTGAACTTGAAGAGGACCTCTGCCTGTTCTTGAGAGAAAACAATCGCCTCTTTCTCTTCTTCTCTTTCTAAGTCTGATAATGTTTAGGAGAGTAGAGGTTTTAGGTTGTTTTTGACTTATTAATTAGGCTTAGAGTAGTCAAAATGACGTAGCTTAGGCATTAAAAGAGGTAGGAAAAGTCTGGAATGCCCCCGGGTAAACTTTAAAAGAAAACTGTTGAAATTCGCGACTCAGGTTTCACTGATAGGTTCCACGACTCGTGGAAACTTCCATGGCTCGTGGAACCCTGTCGTGGTTCCTGGCGCTTTTGGTCTAGCTGCAGGTCTGAGTCCCACAACTTGGGTTCATGACCCGTGGAACCTTCCACAGCCCATAGAACCCATTCGTGGTTCTCAGAGAAATGGCTAGCCTCAGGTCTGGTTCCATGACTTGGGTTCACGGCCCGTAGATCCTTACACGGTCTAAAGAACCCAATCATGGTTCTCAGAGAAATTGTCAGTTCTCTTATTTGATTCCACAAATCCAGTCCACAACTCGTGAAAACTTTCACGGGTCGTGGATCCAACTAGTGATTTGGCTGACAGTTTGAAAAATTATTTTTCTTCTGGTTTTCTGAGCTAAGTTTGGGTTGGAAGTTATGTAGTGTTACAGGTAGGTTATGGTTTCCCCTATCTAGACTCTGCGCATATAGAATATAACAACTTTAATTAGTATCCTTGGGTGGGTTGCTATAGATTGGTACCTCAGGCCTTGTTCGCCTTTTCTGTTCGTTGGTTTCATACGTTGTTCGTAGTATTCGCGTAGTATTATATCTTCCCCTTGTGGTCCTGAGCGTCCTTGTATTGACTCTGAAACATAGATGGTGGGTTATTTGGGAATGTCCATGAGTCCCAAACATAGAGCTTTTATTTTAGGCTGGTTATGTATGTTGTAGAGTTGTTGAGCCTATGCAGGGCCAGTAGGAATGTTTGTGAGCGGTTTGGCTAATTTATATTTGTGAGAGAGCATATCATCCATTAAAAAGGTTTTTACCTGCATGTTTTATCATTGTTTTGGCTTCGGGCCTACTATAGATTGTTTCCTAAACCTTACATGGCCCTAGGGACCCATTTTTAGTATAAATGATAATAAAACGGGATTTGGATAATTTCAGACTTAATTTTTCCTACTGATACTAGGATCGGCAAGGCCGCAACACTAGACTTGATTTTTCCTATTGATACTAGGCTCGTTAGGGCCATGGCACTAGACTTGATTTTTCCTACTGATACTAGGCTCGGCAAGGTCGAAGCACTAGACTTAATTTTATTATTGGTTTAGACTCGGTTATGCTCTGGGCACTCTTGAGAGGTTTATTAAGACTTTTACCACTGATTTAGACCTGAGTAACCTTTGGGCACCCTTTGAGAGGGTTATTGAGACTTTTACTACTGTTTTAGACCTAGTTTGATCTCGGGCATATACTACAAAGTTTCGAGTTTTGAGATTCTATTTGAGATCGCTAGGTGATGTATGTGGTTGATGAGTAGACCTCCATGGACCTTATCAATCTAGGACCAGTGGCATTGGGCTGTGTATGCCGGATGAGAGGTGTATGACATAAGAGAGGTACATGGGTAGAGTCCTTCCATGGGTCCTGCCTCTATATGGGCCCTTGTGGTACCTGAGGGGGAATATACCGGTTACTTTCATATCATATCATTATCATGCATTTGGCATGCCGATTCCACCCTTGTTTGCTGTGTGTTCAGTGTACGCTTCGGTTGTAAGGGCGGCTGGAGGGTTTGTTTTCACTTGATTGTGTTCCTCAGTTGTATGGGAGGCCATTGGGACTGTAGGTATATTATGTTACTTCTATCATGTCATAGAACTAATATGTACTTTTGGTATATCGATTGGATGAATGGTTTTAGCTTGTTGAGGCACCGTCCTTGGGACTGAGATTATTGAGGGGCTAGTTGGTCCAATCTTATGGAGATGTTGGTTGTGTAGCTTTCTGAGTAGATGCGGGGTTGTTGATTGATTCCTATTTTATCCTGGCTTGAGTAGCAGTTTTGGATGCTTTTGGGTTAGTTATTCTATCTTAGTCTTGAATTGTGAGTTGTTTACATCTATATTTTTATCTTGGTATTTGATGTCTTAGGTATGGTTCTGTTAGTGTGTGATTTCTAGTTCGATTGTTGGCTTGCTTCCCTTCTTTCCCTTTATTTTGAGGTTACCAGTAGATCACCCATCTATTTAAATTTTCCTTATATATACTGTTGTTGCAAGGATCCCAGGTGCGTCCTTCTTCTTTCTTTCACCTGTGAATCTGTGTATATGTATCTTCTGTGCTAGCATGTTATTCATGTACTCTTGGTTGGATTACTCGTGTGCTAGTTTCTTTGTGCTTCTTCCTTGTTTTCCATGACTATCTATCATGACCCAATTTCTCTGGTCATGATGGCACCTACAACCCCCTAGTAGGCAAACCAATTCGCATAGACCGAAACGATTATTAATGGGCTACTACCTAACCAATACGCACAATAAGCAGAAATAAGCGGAAGCAGAATATAAAGATAAGGACAAACGAAAGCAACAACTTGAATATATACATAGTGAAACTACACCAACCCCAAGACTTAGTGTCGATAGTACAGAAGCTTCTAATAGAATAAAGTGCTAGAACTAACAAAAGATAAGTACAATTGTCTCTGAATATACAAAGAGTAACAGTACAAAAGATGAGATGTGGTCAAGCCCCGGTCGTCAGGCGCTCACCCTAGTCTCAAATATCCAAAAGTTGCACGAGTTTCCAATACAATCAACGGCAAAAGCTCAACTAATATTTGTACCAGAAAGATGCAGAAGTGTAGTATGAGCACCAATTGCTAAGTAACGGGTACCTAGTAGGCATCATCAACCGACTGAGCGCATATAAGATATAACAACAGTAAATAGCAGATAGCAAGAAAGCAGTCACCGAAGCAATAGAGAAAGCAGAAGGAACTAGCACAGAGAATAGACAACCAAGATTTATAAGCATACAAGTCTAGCATAGAAGATATACATAACACAGAAACATAGGTGTAAGAAAGAGGGATGCACCTGGGATCCTTGCAACAATAGTGTAAATAAGGAGAGAGAGAATCAGGAATATGGTGATATACCTGTAACCTCAAGTAAGAAGGGAAAAAAGGAAAGCAATCCGAATTAATCAACTAGAAGCCATAAAAGTAACGAAAGCATACAAAAAACACCAACTCTCAAGATAAGCATGAATCGGGATCCACCTTAAAATTTACAACCTAGAATGGAATAACTAAACCACCAGAACCAAGAGTTCTACTCAGAATCAAGATAAGGAACAACGTTTGATAAATCACAACCTCTTAGGAGGACACATGATAGAGCCTCAAAGATATAGGACTCACTAGCCCCTCAATATTCAATGCAAAACTCAGAGCCTCACCAGGCTAAAACTTACAAATTCACAAAAACCAAGGACCATAACTAGCTCTATGAAATGACAGGAGTAATGTAATCTACCTACAGTCCTAACGGCCGCCCATACAACCAAGGAATGCAATCAAGTGAAAACAAACCCTCTGGTTGCCCATACACCTAAGGCGTACACTGAACACACAGCAAACAAGGGTGAAATCCGAGTAAAATATGCATGATGATGTGATATGATAAATCTGTAACCAAGTGTGATTGCAGTGTTGTATGTTACCCCCTCTGGTGCCCTAAAGGTCCAATAAAGGCGGGATCCATGGAAGGACATCTCCTGAGTACCTCTCCTACGCCGTACATCCCCTCCCTTCGATCATCATTGGCCTGTAGCACTTGGTATGGAATGGTAGGGTCCATGGAGGTCTATTCGTAGACCACATACTAACACGAAACTTAATATATCCCAACAATCAGAATCTCGTAGTATGTGCTCGGATTCGATTCGAGTCTAAATCAGTAGTAGTAATCTTAATAACCCCCATCAAGGGTACCCAGAGAGTATTCGGGTCTAAGGTAGTAGTCATGTCTCAATAAACCTCATCGAGGGTGCCCGGAGCATATCCCGGTCTAAAATAGATATCAAGTATCAAAATCCTTAAACAGGGTGCCAGACTCATATCCGGGTCTAAATCCATAGAAAACAATGTCTAGTGATATGGCACAGCTAAGCCTAGTTTCAGAATGAAGACCAGTAATCAAATCATCATAATATCTCCTCTACTCTGAGAGGTTTCGTAAAAGTCAGTTTGAAACCCCTTTCAAAGTCATGTACTGAAAACGAGCCCTCGGGGTCATGCAAAGTTTAGAAAGCCAATTATAGTAGGCCTGAAACCAAATCAGTAGTAAAACATGCAGGGAAAACCTTTATATGTATGAAATGCAAAGTTTAGAAAACTAATTATAGCAGTCATAACCAGCCTAGAAGGATATCTCTATATCGGGGACTCACGAACATTCCCAAATAACCCACCATGTATGTTCCAGAGTCTGTACAAGGGCACACAAGATCACAAGGGTAATATAGAATACTACACGAATGCTACAATCAACGTATGAAATAAACAGACAGAAAAGGAAGACAAGGTCCGGGGTACCAACCTATAACAACCCACCCAAGGATGCTAATAATGCAGTTATAGCCTATATACGCAGAGTCTAGGTAGGGAAAGCCATAACCTACCTGTCATCCGATGACTAGCTGCAAGAACGGCGTTGTCCAGGCTCGAACTGCTCCAGGAAGCTCCAATTCACGAAAACACTATCAATATAATAATTTACACATCAAAACAAGTCTAATGATACCCATAATGCTATAGAAATAGCTAGTTCAAAATTTGGGTCACCGACGGGCTGGTGGGCCCCGCAATATGAAACTATAAATGGAAGAGTGCACCATGATCACCACACTCTTATGTGTGCATGCTCAGAATATGAAGAATTTAACCAAGGGAAATGGCTCAAAACAGCCAGCCACTTCAAGAACAAATTAAGAATCAAAGGAGATGAATTTAACGAATTAAAGGGGATAAAACTCACCAATAATGATGGAGGGATAATCAAGGCCAAGCAATTTGCACCCCAACACCAAGAATTGAGTCAAAACAGTGCTTAGACGAGCTTGGATCCATTATCAATGGAGAAATTGGTTTTTAGAGTGAAGAAGATGAAGTTGGGGGCTTATATACTGCCTAGGGGTCCTTCATCGCAATCGCGAAGGGACCTCTCATGGTCGTGAGGACCACGCTGGCTAGACCATCGCAATCGCGAGGAATAGACACGCAGTTGTGAAGAACAATAGAGAGAAAGCTTTATCGCAGTCGCGAAATGGACATCGCGATCGCAAAGAGCAAGGGACCAGGCGCTTCATCACGGTCGCGACAAGGGACATCGCGATCGGTAAAAGCAAGGGACCAGGCACTTCATTGCAATCACGAGGAAAAGAGATCGCGATCACGATTAAGGCCTGAGGCATGCACCTGCAACAAAAAAATCTACAACTTTTCAAAATCTCAAAGGGGTATTTCAGGCACAATCGGAAATCGATATTCACAAACTAATAATGCTAAAAGAGTGGAAACAATGTTCCAAACTCAATAGAGATGACAAAACTTCCATATGAGGTCTTCTTGGAGGAATATTGACCCAAGTCAACACTAACTGATGCTAATCGAACATCTAAAATGAGCTCGGCTCACTCGGGACCCAAACTAACCAACTACCTAACACAAACTTGACATTCCGGAGCTAACAACGCTAACAAAATTTCCATACGAGGACATCTTCTCCAAATGTTGACCAAAGTCAACCAAACAAGCCCAAATAGCTTAAAAACATAGAATGAGAGAGAATTCTAAGTTGAAAAGCTCTCGGATTCCAACCAAAGGTCCCACAGACCAAAGTCCACACTCTGGAGCTAATGGAACAGTCGGAATTTGATTCCGAGCACGTCCACCAAGAATATTGACTGAAGTCCACGATTTCAAAATCCTAAAGCTCTAAAATATGAAATGGCCAAAAAGACCAAACAAATGGCCTGTGCACCAAACTACCGATCCTAGCAAGCCATAAATGACTTGGGGATGCCACAGGGAAGCTCTAACAGTACAAGAAAGGCGAATACGCGTAAATGATCAGGAGGGTCATTACATCATCCACTGCTAAAAAGACTTTTGTCTCCGAAAATCATGAAAGAAGGAAAGACTAGAGATCAAAACAACAGCGGATACGAAGCCCGCACTACTCTCTCGGACAACTCGAGTAGCCTCCTCGATCGGACGGCACCCAATAGAACAGAACTAAGGAAGGCAACCAAGCCTAAACTCCTTACTAGCCAAGTCAGAATCCAAACTC
This sequence comes from Jaltomata sinuosa, assembly GCA_003996215.1. NCBI lineage: Eukaryota > Viridiplantae > Streptophyta > Magnoliopsida > Solanales > Solanaceae > Jaltomata > Jaltomata sinuosa. The sequence continues at coordinate 120,755 of QJPP01001901.1, forward strand.
AAACTCCAAAACACCAAGGGACTGCCAACCCAAACTAAACCTCGAGAATCTCAACCAGAAGGCACCAACACAACATCAAACCATAGAAGCAAGGAGACCAAAGAACAGAAGTCAAATCTTTGAAACCATAAGCAGGTTTACCTGGAAAAAGCCAACACCCAAAATTCTAAATCATGAACCTGTTGATCTGAAAAACCCTTTTATTCTGAACTGAATCCTTTTGCACCACGAACAGGAAACTTCATGAATGTTGGACACTCAAACCACCCTCGAAGCATCAACTGACACACCAGAGATCCATAGTCCCCGCTTATACTTCACTATGAATGAAGCCATCCTTTTCACTCAAACTCCTTCCAAGACAATCTATAACCTACTATCCTTTGACATCCAAAACACTAACCCAAAGCACATACTTAAAAATTTTAGTAGTTTTACCCCAACTGACCATTGACCAATAGATGAATACCTCTGCTAACATCAAACTCGATAACTGAACCCAATTGAACAACCCATTTGAACTCGACTGAAGCTTGCACATACAAGTAACGAAAGGCATGTATGAATACCATGTGTTGATGGAGAAACTTCCAAACTATAGAATGAAACCAACCTCACTAAACCGGACCCAATCTGAATCAACTACATACGAAGGCACCAGGAAAATCTACCCAACAGACCTAAACTAGAACCAAGATCTTAAGAGGAGTGTGGTAAGCCTATCACGAAGTCCAAAATCACCAACTAAGCTTCAAACTCTAAGAACACTCTAACACCACTCAGATTTGAATTCCCCTTACAACTCTCACCTTAGGAAGAACTCTACCATGCCACGAATAACAAGTCAAAACACCCGAAGGCAAAGGAAAAGGTGACTAGGGTTCAAAGATTCCATCTAGCCATATAAATCCTTGCATAGATCTTCAAATCACCACTTTGTCTCAAATCAACCCCTCTACTATATCAGCACACAAACCAACCATCTCGAATAACACAACATACTAAACTTCTAGCCTATACTGGTCGATTCTAACCAACATTGGAACCTCATATACAAGACAACCCTTGAAGACCTAACTAAATGAGCATTTCAAACTCTCGGTAATGAAGACAACGATTAATCTCAAAGTACCATTAGAACTTAAAATAGCCTCGCTAGCCTCAACCCGCACAACCTGATCACATATAACATACACCACTGCTGAATCTCGAACTTACACTGCTGAGTCTGTCCAACCATGGTAGAAGGAACCTCGTACTATTTAAGACACCATTGATATCTTGAATGTTCAGCCTAACTCAAAGGTTAGCCAAGGATTAGGTGTCCAAGACCAATTGTCACCCCATAATGGAAAATGGTAAGCTAAGTTGTTAGAACTCAATGCCTTCTAACCCAAGAAGCTGCAACCAAAAAAACCAACCACGCATCATCCAGAGTATTTTGCTAGCCCACAATTCTGAAACCCAACTTTAAAATTGCCAACCAAAGCCTTTGTCAAACCCGTATGCTGCAAATGAACCCTTAGGAAGTAAAGCCAACTAGGCTTTGAATAACAAGTCATCCAATCCGTAGATGCTAGTGAACACCAAACCGCTCGAAGGAAAAGCCACTGCAATCTGGAAATAGCCGAATCAAATCACAAACACACAACCAAAGGCAAACCTCCATCGTCACCTCAGTCAACTACTAAAACATATAAGCAGGAACAAGGAGTCATCTCCCTCCTTTTCCAACTAAATGAACCCTTTCTTTAACATATACCAAACCCTAGAAACTCTTTCTCAAATCAAATCTGGAGCCATTTCCTTAGCTCTAATACTTACATTGTCAAAACTCAAGAAGGCAGAAGAAAATGGGCTAGATGCCCGACTCACCCAATATGCTATGAATACAACTCAACCACGAGGCTACGGTTAAAACTTAGTCAAAAATGCTAAATCAAAACTCAATTACAATACTGATTTAAAAGCTCAACCAGAGGGCTACGATCAAAAGTCATTCCAACTAGAACCGGGGAAACAACAAGACAACCCAACCGGATAAGAAACTGAAGGAGACTATAGGGAACAACTCACATACGTGCCAACCTCCTAAACCAACCAAATAAAGAGGGTCGATTCTAATCACTTGAAAAACAAAACCAATCTATGCACGCTAGCATAACTGACACCTCTCAACTTAAGACAAAGCTCAAACTCCAGCACAACCACCGGTAACACCAAACCAACACAAGGACTTCTAGCAATGCTAGAAAATAGCCTAGGCATCAATCATCTAGGACCGCTCAAAAAGGAAAGACTCAACACAAGTCTAGAGCCATACGAAATAGAAAACAAACCCAACCAGAAATAGACTAACAAGGACTACCCATGAGCTACAACTTCGGGTAAAATACCTCACAAGGATAACTGACCCCCATCGACTACTAAGGAATAAAATACCACAAAAACAACGCATAAACACTACAACTCAGGTAGCCAAACAACTAAACAATTAGACGATAGGCATATAAGCAAATAAATGATAAAATGGAAAGAATCGCAATGCAAATAGGATTATCACAGGTTGGAGGTAGCAAAAGCGTAACTTGGAGTAATGATATCAGGAACCTCTACCTCGGGCCCACCAAAAGGGGCTTTGGACTAATGGGGTCTAACTTTGGACTGATTTGTCAAAGCTGAAGGCTCAATCATCCCTCACCGGGGGCAATCTCTAGAGAAGTGACCAATCACTCCATACGCATAACAACTAGGCTGACTGGGATACGTTATCATGGGGCACTTCCTAATAGAGTTCCCACGCTCACCATACCGGAAGCAACCCTTACCAGAGCCACCTGGGGACCACCCCTACTACCCTGCACTCCATTTCTAGCCTGTTGCACTAAAGCCTTAGGAGATAACACCTACTGACCCTGCTGGCTGGAAGATGGAATCGTTGGACAATCCCTAGCAAAGTGCCCACGCACACCGTACTAAAAGCAAATCCCAATGGATATATACGGGCGAGGAGATCTCACTGAACCTGATCGGCCACCATGGCCTATACAACCTAAAAGTGAACCTTGAGGAATCTGACCCGCACCATGACCACTAAGCTCAACATGCCCTGTGCCACTATCCTCTAGGACCTGTGGAGCAACTGAATCTGGCCTGCTAGATAAGAAGCAATGAAATCTATCCCTGGTGGAGAAATTCCTACCTCGAGTCTGGGAACCTCAGAAACCATCCTGGCCACGATGTCTCTTAGCACTACCCCCATAAGCCTTACGAAACAAACGCTCGATAGCCTAAGCATGATCCACTACCAGAAGAAAGGTTGTCCCAACTATAACCAAATGCTCGGTTGCCAAACAAAGTGGTGAAATCAAACATCCAACAAAGCTCTGAACCCTATCAAACTCTGATGGCACAGTCCTAGTGATAACGCTCAAACTACACCTCAATTTGAGAAGCGTACGCGATCGTTGTCAAATATATAACCCAACAAGGTTGGGGTCGAATCCCACAGAGAATATGGTGATGATTAAGACTTTAGTGAAGTAGATGACTAGTCGTCAATCGTTTCCAGTAAATAAAAGGGGGGTTTTGTAATCAAATTGTAAACAAAACAATAATAAACGGAGGAGTTTAAATCAGTATGAGAGAATGCGAACTAGGGACGTGGTCACCATGGCGTTGTAACAATGTCGATTCTAGGCTTAACTGGGTTCTTTCTATATGCGTGTCACGATGTGATTGCGTCCATTGTATCGTCTAAACGTCTCTCGACCAAATAAACAAATTTCCTTTTATCTTCTCTCGATCTCAAAAAGATGTGCTTTTTAGCTCTCAATCCTAACATCAAGTAGATTAATCCAGTTACGGCATTAATCTTTAAGACGAGAGTCGGTAGTCTCGAATCCTTGTTGTTAATCAAGTTTCCCGGTTTTAATCTCTTTCTCAAGCAAATTAAACCTAGGCATGTTCTAATGGTTGCAACCCACTAGAAAACGTGACATAACGTATGATTAACAACGTGACAATACATAAATCGAACCCAACGCTACCCGGAATCTATATTGCTACGTTTGCCATGGCTCCCACAACCCTAGTTGCGGGAGTTTTAGTTACTCATGCTCGAAGAAGAAAAGAAGTAAGTCATTATAAAGGAAAGAAGATTCTTACAATATGATGAAAATACTCTTCAATAATCCAAGAACAAGAACAACCAAGAACTCAAGAACACGAATTCAAGAATCCGAAAACGTGTTGTTGCTCTCAAAAAAACGACTAAAAACTATTCTAAAACTATTGGGTGTACTCTAATTACATAAACCTATCATAGGGTATTTATAGGAGTCAAAGAAACCAAATCCAAAGCGGGCTAGGAATCCCCAAAACGCGGGTCGCCGACGTAAGCCACTGCCTTAGCGTGACGGTCAGGCTGACGGACCGTCACTGCCTTGACGGACCGTCGCCTGGACCGTCAACCTTAGGCAGTGGCACTGTCCCTTTGCTGCCTTGGAGTGACGGTCCCAGTGACGGACCGTCACATGTGTGACGGGCCGTCACTCAGGCCGTCACACTTAGGCAGATTGCTCTTTTTCGCGTATTTCCGTCCGTTTCCGTGTTTGTTTCCATTTCCTACAAATACAACATAAAAACATCAAAAACAACACTGGTTGCTTGAAAACGTACGATTGTTCTTAGTAAAAAGGAGTCGAAAGTGACGTAAATTAGCGTCACATCAACACCCTCAACTTAAAACGTTCGCTTGTCCTCAAGCAACATAACATAAAACAATAATACGACTCAACTAAGAAACAAACTCATGTCTATAGCAACTCATGGTCATTCAAAACTTATTCAATTAAATCAAGCTCCCTCGTAGCACACGTATGTATGAAACACTAACTTGCAAGGATCCAAACATGTCATTCCGATATGATAGAATATTATGCATACACATATGCAGCTATCCTAACAATCAATAGACAATATAGACATCTTGGTGCCCTCACCACAAAGAAATCCCACACAAAAGATTTGGGACTAGGTAAGCGCTCACCCTCACAAACGATTTCAAACAATGCACATGCGATACCATAGGCTTGCCCTTACTATTCTATTTCGGTTCTTCAGAAAGCTACTCAGGATCACTACAGGACTTGTTTAGGCTTGTAATGAGGCTTCGGGTGCAAGTATGATACATTTAGGGGTTAGTGACTAAGCCCTCCTTGGAACCATTTACATCTTATCACCACACAACTTCACTTTATCCATCCTTATTCACCTTTTTATTTCCTTGATTCTAATACAGGTGCAGCCTCTTTATTGACAATTCTTTTTGTTTCTTTTTCGATCTTTTTCATCTTTCTTTATTTTTCTTTTCTTTTCTTAGGCGCACACCTGGATTTTCATTCTATTCAACAACAATCATCTCCATCCTCTTTTTCTTCTCCTTTACCCCTGTAGTAGCCACCCTCAACTTAGGCTGATTGCCTACGTCAAGGTGCACAATGTCCTTTGGTAGGACCAGGGCCAAAACAGGGTTTACCTCTATAGTAGCCACCCTCAACTTAGGTTGTTTTGCCTACGTTGAGGTGCACGATGTCCAAGGAAGGACCAGGGCCAAGATAGGGATTCAAAGTTAAACAGGAATGGTGACAGGTTATTGAACGAACAAGGTCAATTTCGGCTCAAACAGGGATCAAAGGGATTATTTACATTTGGACGGTCTTATAGGTTAAGTGGACTGCACACAAAAAGGGCCTGTGATCCTTTCCTAAGCAACCAAACTTCAAACTTAACAAAATAGATCGGGCAAGTTCTAGATGCATGCACAGAGTAAGAATTTATGACAATTAATCTCACACACTCTTAGCACCAAGAACTATATCGCTACCAACTATCAAACAACCGCTCAGCTTAAGCATACTCATTCTACTCATATTCACACAATGACATACAAAGATCCAGACAGTCAATCGTTTCAACATAAGCTCAAAACCAGAAAATTTTTCAAAGGGCCTCATTTTTAGATAAGAACAACGCATGCTTGCTATAGATACTAAAGAAAATTTAAAAAAAATTAAACTAACAACCTAAACATGCCGGTTCTACTAGATAGCACACCGGAGGGAAAAGAAATCGGCAACAAAAACCCTCGGTGGTGACTCACAGGTTTCCCAACACCCTCAACTTAGACTCATGCATTGTCCCCAATGCATACATATGAAAACTAAAAGCTGTGAGAATAAAGGAATACCTGTGAAGTCGATATGACTCACATTCTGGAATGATGTTGGAGACCGCCAGGGTCTCCAAAACAAGAGAACTCGATGGAATGTTTGCACGCGCTGCTGATTCGATGTTGCTGTCCAACTTCTTCTTTTGTTGGCTCCGCAGCTAGTCGTGACTGCTTGTTCGCTCTTTCTTTGCAGATTCTCTTGCGGTGTTTTCGTTTCTTTGATCTATTTTCACCGCCTTTTTCTGCCTGTCTCACCACCCCATTCGATCCCAACTTCATAGCAGCTCGGGTCTCAACCAAACACTTCTCCTCAAGGTGCACATCCGCAGGCTCTTCCTCAATAGCATTGATGACCGCGACCACCCTCATGTCACTTGGTTGCTTTATCAATTTAGACACATCGAACTTGATCATTTCATTGTTCAATCGGAAGGTCAGTTCGTTTTTCTCCATGTCAACCAAAACTCTCGCCGTAGCTAACAATGGTAGTCCCAAGATTATGGAAACTTCGAAGTCCACTTCGCAATCCAAAATTACAAAGTCAGCTGGGAAGATAAGCTTACCGATCTTTATTAGCACATCAGACAAGATCCCTACGGGTCGCTTTACCGAACGGTCAGCCATCCTCACTCTCATGGACGTTGGTTTAGGAGCTCCCAAACCCAATTTGTTATACACTGCTAGCGGCATCAAATTGATACTAGCCCCAAGATCACACATAGCTCTTTCGAAGTTGAGCTTCCCGATAGTACATGGAACAGTGAACGCACCTGGATCTCCTTTCTTTTCCACTAATGATCTAGAGGAAATAGCGCTGCAGTGATGGAGGTTGTCTTCCGGCTCAAAACTTACCGTCCTCTTCTTTGTGATCAAGTCCTTCATGAGCTTGGCATAACCGGGCATTTGTTCCAGAGCTTCCACCAATGGTATGTTTATTGAAATCTGTTTTAACATGGTCATGAAGTTCAGGAACTTACTATCGTCAGCTTTCTCCTTCAACCTCTGGGGGAAAGGGGGTGGGTGTCGAAACATCATAGTTGGAAGCTTTTCAGCTTCCTTGCGTTTCTCTGCGGGCTTTGGCATTTCCTCCTCTACCGCCTCTTTATCATCCGCACTATCATCTTGAGCATGAATTACCGGATGTGATTCTGGTAATACTTTTCCGCTTCTTCTGGTGATCGCCATACAGCTTGCATCATTCTGCGGATGAGTGGTGTCGCTCGGCAAAGTACCTATTTTCCTTGGGTTTAGAGATGCCGAGATGTGACCCACTTGCTGCTCTAGTTGCTTGATCGCGGTTGAGTGTGACTCCACTACCAGACTCAATGTTGATAACTCATTCCGTATTGCCTTTACCCCAGAGTCGGTCAATTCCACCTTAAGCAGCATCTTCTCCATCATGTTCTCAAGTTTGGACGTCTCAGCCTCGCTGCCAGCTTTATCCCGATTACCAGGTGGTATATACAACCCACCTCTATCGGTGTTGTTCCTCCAGTTTCCTTGGTCGCGATTTTTGTAGCCACCATTCTCATAGTGGTTGTCTCTTGGATAGTTCCGACCTTGGTTTCCCTGGCCATTGGCCTGGAAACCCCCCAAGTAATTTGCTTCCTCAATCTCTATACCTTGGGAACCCACAGCTTGTACCTTCTCTATACTTCCTGACGTCAAGTGCCTTGTCAAGAGATCCAACTGTGTTTTAAGATGCGCCATGTCTTGGTCGCGCTCCTCCTCTTTCCTACGCTGCTCAGCTGACATACCCACTGTATAGGTGCTAGCTGCAACCTCTGAATCTCGTGTGTGCCAGGCTCTGTTGGTCTTGGTGAGCCTGTCCAAAATAGCTGTGGCGTCGGCAAAAGTGCGACCCATAAACGCTCCACCTGCTGCGTTATCCAATGTCGGCTTGGTAGCCGAATTTAGTGCCCTGTAGAATGTCTGCATCAAGAATTCGTTGTTCAGCTGATGGTTGGGGCACTGTGTCAGTTTCTTCTTAAATCGCAACCAAGTCTCGTGCAGTGCTTCGTGAGGTTGCTGCCTAAAGTTGCTGATTTCGTCCCTCAACTGTATCATCCGAGAGGGAGGAAAGAACCTTTCTAGGAAAGCTCCTCTCAACTCGCCCCACGTTGCGATAGAGTCGGGGGTCAATTCCGTCAACCACAACGCTGCCTCATCAGACAGAGACAACGGAAACAATCTGAGCCTGATCGCTGTCTGACTCACTCCTGGCAATTCGAACGATTTGCAGATCCCCACGAAATTCATTAAGTGCTTGTTTGGATCATCCCTAGCGACACCTCGGAACACTCCTCTCCAGTTCAACAGCTGGATCATCGTGCTAGTGATGTTGAACTTGGCTCCGGGCGGTAGCGGTGGAACAATAATGGCGCCAGTAGCGCCAGCTCCATCTAATTCGAGATCCTCATCCTGCAGACCACCAGCATTCAGATTTTGTTGGGCCTGCAGTTCTGCAACGAGCCTTGCTGCCTCTAGTTCTGTGGCCATATTCCGCCTCAAAGTTCTAGCAAGCTCGGGATCGTAAGGTAGTATTAATTCACCCGAGCTCCGGGTACTTGGCATGCACAGACTATGTACCCTGTCAACGACAAAAACAACAAACAAAAATAAAAGCAGGAAACTATGACTAAGAGTCAGATAAACACACTAGACTTAATCAAAAACCATATTCCCCGGCAACGGCGCCATTTTTGATAACGCTCAAACTACACCTCAATTTGAGAAGCGTACGCGATCGTTGTCAAATATATAACCCAACAAGGTTGGGGTCGAATCCCACAGAGAATATGGTGATGATTAAGACTTTAGTGAAGTAGTGACTAGTCGTCAATCGTTTCCAGTAAATAAAGGGGGTTTTGTAATCAAATTGTAAACAAAACAATAATAAACGTAGGAGGTTAAATCAGTATGAGAGAATGCGAACTAGGGACGTGGTTACCATGGCGTTGTAACAATGTCGATTCTAGGCTTAACCGGGTTCTTTCTATATGCGTGTCACGATGTGATTGCGTCAATTGTATCGTCTAAATGTCTCTCGACCAAATAAACAAATTTCCTTTTATCTTCTCTCGATCTCAAAAAGATGTGCTTTTTAGCTCTCAATCCTAACATCAAGTAGATTAATCCAGTTACGGCATTAATCTTTAAGACGAGAGTTGGTAGTCTCGAATCCTTGTTGTTAATCAGGTTTCCCGGTTTTAATCTCTTTCTCAAGCAAATTAAACCTAGGCATGTTCTAATGTTTGCAACCCACTAGAAAACGTGACATAATGTATGATTAACAACGTGACAATACATAAATCGAACCCAACGCTACCCGGAATCTATATTGCTACGATTGCCATGGCTCCCACAACCCTAGTTGCGGGAGTTTTAGTTACTCATGCTCGAAGAAGAAAAGAAGTAATTCATTATAAAGGAAAGAAGATTCTTACAATATGATGAAACTACTCTTCAATAATCCAAGAACAAGAACAACCAAGAACTCAAGAACACGAATTCAAGAATCCGGAAACGTGTTGTTGCTCTCAAAAAACGACTAAAAACTATTCTAAAACTATTGGGTGAACTCTAATTACATAAACCTATCATAGGGTATTTATAGGAGTCAAAGAAACCAAATCCAAAACGGGCTAGGAATCCCCAAAACGCGGGTCGCCGACGTAAGCCACTGCCTTAGCGTGACGGTCAGGCTGACGGACCGTCACTGCCTTGACGGACCGTCGCCTGGACCGTCAGCCTTAGGCAGTGGCACTGTCCCTCTGCTGCCTTGGAGTGACGGTCCCAGTGACGGACCGTCACATGTGTGACGGGCCGTCACTCAGGCCGTCACACTTAGGCAGATTGCTCTTTTTCGCGTATTTCCGTCCGTTTCCGTGTTTGTTTCCATTTCCTACAAATACAACATAAAAACATCAAAAACAACAACGGTTGCTTGAAAACGTACGATTGTTCTTAGTAAAAAGGAGTCGAAAGTGACGTAAATTAGCGTCACATCACCTAGCAGTACACCTAACCATCTCGTGAAATCTCACCTCATAGTCCAATACCGATATACATTCTTCCTGAAAAAATGGAAGCTCAACCCTAACTTCAGCACCACTCATAGAACCGGGTACTGAAATACCCACCAGAGGACTCAGAGTCCTAGCCATGGTGTCCTGAAGAACTAGGGTCAGTATAAATCCAATCGGAGGTTGGGCTGGCCCCACACCCCCTATTTGATGTGGTAAACTCTCACTCTGATGTCCTGGCACTTATAGAAGCACTGAAGTAATAGGCACAGAAGCCTCGACACCAACCACTGTCAAACATGTCTTCGGCATCTGAGAAGGAATGAAACAACTATAGTTTAGAAGTCAATAGATCCTGGAACACATGACAAGGAGCCAAGAATATGGAACTCTTCCAAATAATGCCATGTAGCTTCCCGCAGATAGGATAGGAACATCATTGTACTGATCAATGAGACACTAATTAGACACTTGCTTTGGTACCATGACAGCAGTGAACCTAGGGCTCTTATACTATCACGACTCAATTTCTTAGGTCATGATGGCACCTACAACCCCCCAGTAGGCGAACCAATTCATGTAGCCCAGAACGGTTAGTAATGGGCTACTACCTAACCAATATGCACAATAAGCAGAAATAAGAGGAAGCAGAATATAATGATAAGGACCAAATAGAAGCAACAACCTGAATATATACATAATGAAACTACACCAACCCCAAGACTTGGTGTCGATAGTATGGAAGTTTCTTATAGAATATAGTGCTAGAAGTAACAAAATATAATTACAACTGTCTCCGAATATACAAAGAGTAACAGTACAAAAGATGAGATGTGGTCAAGCCCCAGTCGTCAGGCACTCACCCTTGTCTCAAAGATCCAAAAGTTGCACGAGTCTCCAATGCGATCAATGGTTAGAGCTCAACTAATATCTGCACCAGAAGATGCAGAAGTGTAGTATGAGCACCAATTGCTATGCAACGGGTACCCAGTAGGCATAAGCAGTCGACTGATGGCATATAAGATATAACAATAGTAAATAGGAGATAGCAAGATAGCAGTCACTAAAGGAATAGAGAAAGCACAAGGAACTAGCACAGAGAATAGACAACCAAGAGTTATAATCATACAATGCTAGCATAGAAGATATACATAACACAGAAACACATGTGTAAGAAAGAGGGACGCACCTGGGATCCTTGCAACAATAGTATAAATAAAGAGAGAGAGAATCACGAACATGACAGTATACTGATAACCTCAAGTAAGAAGGAAAAGAAGGAAAGCAATCCAACATAATAAACTAGAAGCCATAAAAGTAACGAAAACATACTAAAAACACCAACTCTCAAGATAAGCATGAACCGGGATCCACCTTAAAATTTACAACCTACAATGGAATAACTAAACCACCAGAACCAAGATTTCTACTCAGAATCAAGATAAGGAACAACGTCTAATAAATCATAATCGCTCAGGAGAACACATGATAGAGCCTCAAAGATATAGGACTCACTAGCCTGTCAATACTCAAGCCTAAAACTCGGAGCCTCAACAGGCTAAAACTTACCAATTCACAAGAACCCATGACCATAACTAGCTCTATGAAATGACAGGAGTAATATAATCTACCTAGAGTCCCAACGGCCGCCCATATAACTGAGGAACGCAATCAAGTGAAAACAAACCTTTCGGTCGCCCATACAACCAGAGCGTACACTGAACACAGAGAAAACAAGGGTGGAATCCAAGTGAAATATGCATGATGAATCTATAACCAAGTATGATCGCAGTGCTATATGTTACCACCTCTGGTGCCCCAACGGTCCAATAAAGGCGGGATCCATTGAAGGACATCTCCCAAGTACCTCTCATATGTTGTATATCCCCTTCCTCCGGTTACTATCAGCCTGTAGCACTTGGTCCAAAATGGTAGGGTCCATAGAGGTCTACTCGTAGACTACATACTAACACAAAACTCAATATATCTCAATAATCAGAATCTCGTAGTATGTGCTCCGATTCGATCTGAGTCTAAATCAGTAGTAGTAATCTTAATAAACCCCATTAAGGATGCCCAGAGTGTATCCGAGTCTAAAGTACTCATGTCTCAATAACCCTCATCGAGGGTGCCTAGAGCATATCCAAGTCTAAAACTGAAATCAAGTATCAAAATCCCTAAATAGGGTGCCCGACTCATATTCGGGGCAAAATCTGTAGAAATCAATATCTAGTGCTACGGCCTAGCCGAGCCTAGTATCAGAATGAAGACCAATAATAAAATCATCGTAATATCCCCTCTACTCTGAGAGGTTTCATAAAAGTCAGTTTTCAAAGCCCTTTAAAAGTCATGTATTGAAAATGGGCCCTCAGGGCCACGCAAAGTTTAGAAAACAAAATATAGTAGGCCCAAGCCAAATCAGTAGTAAAACATGCAGGGAAAACCTTTTCATGTATTATATGCTCGCAAATAATAGAGTAGCCCAAAATGGCTCATAATATTTCCTATCGGCCCTGCACATGCTCAACAGCTCTGCAATAGTCATAACCATCCTAGAAGGATATCTCTATGTCCGGGACTCACAAACATTCCAAATAACACACCATCTATGTTCCAGAGTTAGTACAAGGCGACACAAGACCACAAGGGTAATATACAATACTACACAAATGCTACAATCAATATATGAAATAAACATACAGAAAAGGCAGACAAGGCCTAGGGTACCAACCTATAACAACCAACCCAAGGATGCTAATTAATGCAGTTATAGCCTATATACGCAGAGTCTAGGTAGGGAAAGCCATAACCTACTTGTCATCCTATGACTAGCTGCGAGAACGGCATTGTCCAGGCTCGAACTGCTCCGGGAAGCTCCAATAAGCAAAAACACTATCAACATAATAATCTACACATCAAAACAAGTCTAACAATACCTATAATGCTATAGAAATAGCTGGGTTAAAATTCAAGTCACCAGCCCGTGGGCCCCATAACACGAAACTGAAAAAGGAAGAGTGCACCATGATCACCACACTCATAAGTGTGCATGCTCAGAATATGATAAATTTAACTAGGGGAAATGGCTCACAATAGCCAGCCACTTCAAGAACAAATTAAGAATCAAAAGGGATGAATTTAATGAATTCAAGGGGATAAAACTCACTAATAATGATGGAGGGATGATCAAGGAAAAGAAATTTGCACCCCAACACCAAGAATTGAGTTAAAACAGTTCTTAGACGAGCTTGGAGCCATTATCAATGGAGAAATCAGTTTTTAGAGTGAAGATGACAAAGTTGGGGGCTTATATATTGCCTAGGGGTCCTTCATCACAATCGCAAAGGGACCTCTTGTGGTCACGAGGACCACACTAGCTAGAGCATCGCGATCGCGAGGACTAGCCACGCGATTGTGAAGAATAATAGAGTGAAATCTTCATCACGGTTGCAACAAGGGACATCGCAATCGCGAAGAGCAATGGACCAGGCACTTCATCGTGGTCACGACAAGGGACATCGCGATCGCGAAGAGCAAGGGACCAGGCCCTTCATCACGATTGTAAGGAAAAAGGAACGTGATCGCGATTAAGGCTTGAGGCCTGCACCTGCAACAACAAAATCTGTAACTTTTGAAAAACTCAACGGGGCATTCTTGGCACAATCAGAAACTGATATTCACAAACTAATAATGCTAATAGAGTGGAAACAACATTCTAGACTCAATGGAGTTGATAAAACTTCCATATGAGGTCGTCTTGAAGGAATGTTGACCCAAGTCAACACTAACTGATGCCAATCAAACATCTGAAATGAGCTTGGCTCACCTGGGACCCTAACCAACCAACTACCTAACAAAAACTCTACATTCTGGATCTAGCCTTAATATTGACCAAAGTAAACCAAATAAGCTCAATTAGCCTGAAAACATAGAATGAGAGAGAATTCCAAGATTAAAATCTCTTGGATCCCGACCAAAAGTCCCACTAGACCAAAGTCCATGTTCCGGAGCTAACAAAACAATCAGAATTCGATTCCAAGCACGTCCACTAAGAATGTTGACTGAAGTTGATGATTTTAAAATCCTAAAGCTCTAAAACAAGAAATGACTAAAAAGACCAAACAAACAGCCCTAGAACTAAACTACTCGTCTCAATAAGCCATAAATGACTTAGGGCCACCACAGTCAAGCTCTAACGGTACAAGAACGGGGAACACGCATAAATGACTGGGAGGGTCATTATACAATCTTCTTTTATTCTGCCTTTTTATGGCTTTTATATTTTATATGCACTTAGTCGGCCGATGATGCCTATAAGGTACCTGTTTCTTAGCAATTGATACTCATACTACACTTGTGCACTTTTTAGTGCAGATATTAGTGCGATATTTCACCGTTGATCGCATTGGAGACTCGTGCAGCTTTTGGGATCTTCGAGACTACGGTGAGCGCCTGATAATCTGGGCTTGACCACATCTCATCTTTTGTACTGTTACTCTTTGTATGCTCAGAGACAGTTGTACTTATCTTTTGTTACTTTTAGCACTTGTATCCTATTAGGAGATTATGTACTATCGATACCAAGTCTTGGAGTTGGTGTAGTTTTCCTACATATATTCGGGTTTTTGCCTCTACTTGTCTTTATCTTATTCTCCTTTCATTTATTTTAGCTTATCATGCGCATTAGATGGGTAATAGAACATTACTAATTGTTCTGGGCTACGGGGATTATTTCGCCTACTGGGGGTTATAGGTGCCATCATGACCTGAGAAATTAGGTCGTGACAGTTTGTCACACCCTAAACTAGGGGAGGCACAACTGGCACTCGATACCTTATTCTACTGAGTTAGACACTAAAACATACTGACTCACTTATCAGCCCAGAAGATCAGGCAACATAACATCTAAAATACTAAGCCTGGACCATAAAGGTCATAACTTGAATGACAGCAAGTCATATAGACGAATGTAGACAAGCCAAAAATTATAAAGTACTAGCTAGACGACGAGGCCACAACTAAACACATACATACATATATATACATGCCAAGCCTATGGGGCGAGAGACTAGGAGCTACAGAAAGAAATCCAGAATGTTGTGTCCACAATAGCCTCTAAGAGTTTCATAAGTACTGGGTGGGACAAAGCCCTGATTATACCCAAACTACACAACAAAAGCAAATATTCTATGAAAGCTCCAGGGAGAGGTGGAGTTTACCAACTCACCGCTAAACCCTGAATCCTAGTGGAGTAGTTGATCAGAATCCCTACCTAGACATGCATGCATGAAACAAAAATGCAGCATCCCCAGGCAATGGGACGTTAGTACGAATAAAATGTACATGTATGTAAGGCAAAAAGTAGTTACATAAATAGCTATTGTAAAAAGGGTAATAGAGATACCACCAAAAGCTGAAACTTTAATAGCCTCTATGGCCGACATCGGACCTAATAGAAATCAAATATGTATGGTATGCTCGTGTAATTATATGTCGTGAATACGTATACATATACTGATGCAAATGCATGTCATAACCAACCAAATGCTAGCAATGGTGGTGCCTTTCTGATAGCGAACCATCATCATATCTTCCACAACCTATGGCCATCTGTGTCTCATACGTATAAATATAGGCAATAGGCCTCATACCTCTCAATTATAGCTCGGGAGTAGAATTTATAGTATGTCATGTCATGAATGCATAATGTTGATATGTGTTTATAATAATGTTGCCAATCTTGGCTTACTGGTACTCTTGTTCTCATATTCTCGTAACCACTTTTGGATAAAGTGTAAAAGCCTCGTAGAACCTCATGTTCTTTTAGCATAAACTTGAACACTTAACTCAAATTTAGAAAGGAAACTAAACCTATGGATGTTCATAAAGAGCTTAAGGTGTTTCACTTAGTTTCTATATTTGTTTCCCTAATGGTTTGTAAAAGAAAGTATTTCAAAAAATCATGTCCTTTAGTAGTTTAAACATACGAAAAGCACTTGAGAGTTTTGGAAATTGATGTATTATTTTAAAGTTTTCAAAAATCATTTTAGCGAATATGGAGGATTGATTGCAAATTATTAATGTTTCTTCATGATCTTTTGAAGTCACAACACCCAAAGAAGAATAAGAATTCCTACATATGGATATAAAGTCAAGGAAGTAGACAAAATTACATATAGATGTCTAATACCCTATATAACCAAACGTGTGGAATATCAACATAATAGAATCATAAAAATACTTAAATTGGGATTCCAATGCCTTTCACAGAAGGTCTTTCTTATAGTAGAATAGTAAAATATCACATTTGACGATTTAAGAATTTTCTAAAATTTATGTCAAAGGAAGGATGAAGCTTAGCCTTAACATACCCTATTCTAACTTTCATGAAGTCACCACGAATAATGCCCACACACTTGAAGTCTATAATAGCTGTAACAATCAAACTTCCTACATTTTGAGCATCGGTTACATCTCGAACAACTTTCTCAACTAGACCTAAAGAACTAGTTATAGATGTGAATTCCTCCATCATGGGAAGCATTTTACTACATACTTGTGGTAGACTATGAAGTACTGCGATCTCATGAACTGAATTTCATTGCCTTCCCACGCGCGAAGAGAATGGGCACTGTGCCATGGGTCAGTTTTGGTGTGGGAGCGAAGAGAGACCAGAAGAATGATTCATTTGGATCGACGAGCTTTTTCAGCCCAAAAACTCAGAATCAATGGAATCTATCTTGATTGTGTTCTTTCATTTCAAATGATTGAAATTAGCAACTACTTTCCTAAAACTAAATTGTATCAATTTAAGGTCATTTAATTAAGTACTTAAAGTTGGCCAACACAGACTGTGATATGACGATTCAACTAAGGTATAACTCAAAAGTGAAATTCCCTCACTATTCCCTTTCAAATAACACTAATTTGTCATTCTTTTAAGGCTAAATCAAGATGTTTAACAACATAATGCACAAGTAATAGTTTTAACATATAACCATCTCTATTTGTACATTCAAGAGCATTACAGTTACTTGGATAAATAACCTTACAAATAATTGAGATAATCAATACAATACCAATACCAATGATGATTCTTCTATTGTCATCACACAAATATGAATAAGATGAGATATGATAAACCAGTGATACAAGGTATTGAAAAGAAATAACACTAACACCAATTAAGACATCTACAATTCTCTCTCTGATAGCATGCTAGACCCAGTACCATTAAAACTCAAGGAATCATGCTAAAAGAAACGGAATAAACCTTCACATACCTAGAATCCAGGCTCGAACAACTTGGTGTAAATTCTCAATTTTCTTTCGGGGATAAAATATTACTTAATAATAATTCGCTGAATATCTTGTCATATCATCTAAGTCTTCCAGTGCCTATTTAAATGGAGGTTTTTCCTTGCCATGTTCCTTATGGTACTCTTCAGTACCAGTAAATAAATTTATGGAATTGCACATTTCCTTGAGAACTATTTTCCAATAGAAATGATCCTATTAGTTGGTTATTCTCTATTCACTTGTTGCATGGATAAGAAAGGAGACAACGCTCAAGAAAAATATTGTTCAGAGTATAAGCAAGTTCTGCTAAAAAGTAAGTGAAAGTTTTTTGAAATTGATATTGTTTTCTGAAATTGATACAATACATAGACACATCAAACAAAACTTGGCTCACATAATGACTAATAAATTCATAAACAAAATGACAAAGTTAAAAAAATGATATGGTGCCACAATTAATGACTTAATGTTGCTGCACCCTTACCATAATGCCATGAGGAGTAGGTGGTGTCAACACCATGTCCTACATTATCTATTAAATGTTGGATAGGATCTATGACACGTATATACTCGGGTATTGCATAGGATCATAGTAAAATACATATAATTTTTTGAATATATCATAATTAATAAAAAAAATATTTTGAATAAAGCCTACCTCTTTAATAATAATTTTTTGACTTAACTAGACTTACTATCTCCGTTAAAATATTACTCTAATAAATTATGAAAGCTCTTATAGAACAATATAAACAAATATATCGTAACTAAATATTTATCATAACTACTTAAGGTATTTTTGGAAGGCAATAAAAATATACATTCTTTTAAACTCTAATTCAAATTAGATATTCTCGAACACATGTGGTGTTGATAAAACTCTTAGAGTTATGATCATAATCCCTCGATGCAAGACGAAGGACAACCTTAAACACTTAGGGTGTTACATCCAGTTTAGCACTGCATTATACCCTCAAACAGATGGCCAGTCCAAGAGGACTATCTAGATCCTGGAGGATATATTATGGGCTTGTGTTCTTGACTTTAGAGGTTTTTGGGATCAATTTATGTTTTTGGCTGAGTTTGCTTATAATAATAATTTTCATTCAAACATTGGCATGGAACCATTTGAGGCATTATATGTAAGGCGTTGTAGATCGCCAGTGGATTGGTTTGATGGTTTGGAGTCTAGGCCACAGCATGTAGACTTGCTTTTTGATTCATTAGAAAGAGTCTGAGTTATCCAGGAAAGACTTTAGGTAGACTAAAGTAGGAAGAAGAGCTACACAGATCATAGACTTCGTGCGTTAGAGTTTAGTGTTAGTGACTTGGTGTTTCTATGAGTATTGCCCATAAAGGGCATGATGAGATTTGGTAGGCAGGGCAAGCTTAGCCCTAGGTACATTGGGTCATTTGAGATCCTTTAGAGAGTTGGTGGTGTTACCTATTTGTTAGCTTTACCTCTGGTGTTTTTAGCTGTGCATCTAGTCTTTAATGTGTTGATGTTGTGACAGTATGTTCTAGATGAGTCTCATATGTTGCAATGGGATTCGGTACAGTTGGATGACAGATTGGCTTTTGTTGAGGAGTCGATGTCTATTCTAGACAGAGATTTTAGGAGGTTGAGATCTAGGGAGATTTCGGTAGTTAAGGTTCAATGGAGGCACCATTTAGTTGAGGAGGCTACATGGGATACCAAGAGAGATATGCAAGCTCAGTATCCATAGTTGTTGAGCCTTCAAGTACTCTCTTATTCTTAACTTTCGGGGATGAAAGACCTTTTTAGTAGTGGATAATGTAATGACCCTTCCGGTCATTCCCGCATTTATGGTTTCTTTGCACTGTTAGAGCTTGAATATAGTGGCCCCAAGTCATTTATGACTTGCTGGGACCGGTGGTTCGATGCCCTGGACGTTCATTTGGTCTTTATGATCGTTTTCCTATTTTAGAGCTTTAACTTAGGAAATTGTTGACTTTAGTCAACATTCTTAGATAATGTGCTCAAAATCCAATTTTGACAGTTCTATTAGCTCTAGAACATGTATTTTGGTCTAGTTAGACCTTTTGTCGAGGCTTGGGAACCTCCGATATGATTCTATCTCACTTTTTGAGATTTCAGGCCGATTGGAGTTAGAAGTTTGACTTTGTTTAACTTTCAGTGATCGGAATGTCTAATTCGAAATCCGATGGTTCAATCAGCTTTGTAATGTCGAGTTTGGATTAGGTAGGTTGTTGGTTTAGGTCCTGGGTGAGCTTAGCTTATTTTGGGTGTTCAATTGATTTTAGCTAGGGTTAACTTAGGTCTACATTCCTCTGAAATGACCTCGTATGGAAGTTACATCGATTTTATTGAGTCTGAAATGTCATTTTCACTCTAGTAGCATGTTGTGAGTATCGGCTCCAATTTTTCTCGAAATACCTCGTAGAAGTTTTCTTGTTAACTGGTTTTCTGCAGTAGGCTAGCCTTCAACGCCAACGGCGCCCAGGCAGCATGATCGCTCTAGCATGTGCTTTCCTTTAGTACCGATGGCGCCCTTTTATCGCGTTAGCACCTAGGCCTCCGCCAATAGTTACCCTTTAGCATGATTGTGTGCATGCGCCTGGCCTCCCTTCAGCGCGATAGTGCCCCTCCGGCGCCAATAGCGCTAGCCTGCGACTAGGCCTATAAATTACCTTCTTCTCAAATTTCCAGCCATTTGCACCTTCGCTTTCTCACTCTAAAATTCATTCCCCTCTTCTAAATTGTTCCCAAATTAGTTCTTGGCTCGGGATTTCACCAATTGACGCTTAAATCTTGCTTCCATTATCACTTGGTAAGTTTTCTTCTTCCCTATAAGCTAAACTCCATTGTTGTGCCTTCTTTAAATTTGGGGTTTTGGTGGTTCTAGTTGCTCAATTAAGCCTGCTTGTTTGTAATTTCGAGGATTTCACTCCGTAGACTTGCTTCCTCTCCTTGTGGTAGGTGAATTCTTACTTTTATTCATGTATTTCTTCTTTAAATTCCCCCGTTAATTCTTTAGTGGAGTGGGCTGTTGTGAGCTCTTTTCTTGGCTAAATTTGCTCAATTTTTGAGCATGCACTCACGAGAGTGTTGTGATCGTCATGCACTTTTTTTTTTATTCATGTTGTGGGCCCCACAAGCCCGCTTTTGACCTAAATTTTGACTCGGCTATACTTTTAGCAATATGGGTATCGTTAGTCTTATTTTATTGCGTAGATTATGTTTATGATAGTTAGACTATTGTTTGGAGCTTTTTGGAGCAGTTCGGGCTTGGACATCTTCATTCTAACAGCTTATCATCGAATGACAGGTAGGTTACAATCTTCTCCATACTAGACTTTGCATATATAGGCTATAATTATACTAATTAGTATCCTTGGGTTGGGTTTTATTACCTTGGTACGCCATACATTGTCCGCTTCTTCACATCCACCTTATTTTCTCTCCTATGATTGTAGTATTTGTTGTAGTTGGTCGTATCCCCCTTGTGGTCCTGTGTGGCATTGTATCTGAATCTAGACCATAGATGGTGAGTTACTTGGGAATGTCCATTATCACAAACACTAGTACTACACATCCTAGTGGATTCTGTTAGTAAATTCTTATGATTTCTAGGATTTCTATTGAAGTGTACATGTCACGCCCTGAGCCTACCCCCTGGACGTAACATGGGACCCAAGATCACAAGTGATCTCAAGATAACCCTCTGGCATTAGCATGACTTTAAAACTAAGGAGAACAGAAGAATGGAAACTTAACTAAAGTATTGAGCAACTCAATCCTCTATATAAATAAGAGTCTAAGAATGAAAATCTGAATACAACTGAACATCTGATTCTATGTCTGAAAGCCTCTACTACTGTCAAGTTGCTGGGACAAGCCCTCAGCTTACTCTAAATACTTAAATACTGAATACACAATCTAAATACTGAAATGAAACTAAACTCCAAGTCTTCGAAGGAGGAGGACTCACCAAGCTGACTGGATAAGCTGCTGATCTACTAGCCATGGACTGGTGAGCGGGCTACAGAATCTACATCATAATAGGATGCAACACAAAGAAGTATGCGGTCAGTACTATGGAATGTACTGAGTAAGTGAGATATGCATATGTCATGATAAAATATACTTGAATGCATGCTTAAACCTGAGTTTATGCATAAATAGAAGAAATTATAATAAATATCAAAGTTTGAATGTAAGTCATAAAACAATAAACCCAACTTCAAAATAGAATATCATATAGCTTAAAAGCTTGAAAACATTCATACGGGAGTTTCTCTTAACCGACATAAACTATGATGATCTACATGGAGTCCAGTGTCATACACCCACACTAAAAAAGGTTATACTAACCAACCAAAGTTAGAACCTTATCATATCACGATACTGTCATAAGTCACAGAGGACACCTATGGTGGCACGTAGTTCTAGTACTAAGGACAATCTCACCCTGTCCATATGCTAAAAATCATGTATTTGAAAACATGACTTATTCATCGTACTTGTAAAAAAATCATGGAGAAACTTACTCAATACTTTCATAGCTTTCTAGATTTCAAAAATAGGGTTTTTGCTTGAAAACATATCATAGGGTGAAGTCATGCTAGAAATCATTCTCAATGCATGGACTTTTGAAATGACTTAAGAATTCTCATATGGATCATGGGTAAAAGATGAGAAACCATGAATTGATGCTAATAAGCTGATTTCATAATAATTTTACAAATTTGACAAGGGTTAGTCTTCAAATCATAAATAGAAAACCATCTATAAAATCTATGCAAAATCATACAATTTAGAATTAGAATTCATAGAACAATCATGGGTAAACAATTTATAAAAGAAATCATGAGTTGGGTAAGAACCCTAATTTAGAAATTCATAAAGTCAATTTAGAAGATTGGGATTTTTGGGCATAAGGGTGAAGAAATTCCCTTATTGAATACCCACATACCTGAACTTGAAGAACTTCTATCTAGAACTTTGGGAACGAATCTTGGATAAGAATCCTAAAGGTTGGAGGTGGAGACTTGGAGAAGAAATCCGAAAGAAAACTCTTGAAAGACTTTCTTGCTTGAGCTTCTATGATCTTTTTTGCTTGAAACCCTAGATATCTTGCCTTAGAGTCTTGAGGGAATTCTTTAGAGATAGATTGATGTTCTTATAAGTAATAAACCCTTTTGGGTGCTTACAATATGAGGGGAAGAACTTGAGGTGAGGAAAGGACAAAACTACCCTTAATTAAACTCATAGAAAAAAGTGTAGAAAATCATCGGACGATGCTTCCCACGGGTCGTCGTGGCTCCCATGGGCCACCGGGCCCAACCTTCGGCCTCACAGGGGACAAATAGCCTCACTGTAAAGTTCCCATGCCCTGCCATTATAGGCCATCATGGTCACCACGGGCGTCAGGACGCCCATCAGAGGTTCCCACGCCTATCGGCCACCCCTTCAGATTTTGATAGCTGACAGTGCTTCACTAAGATGCCCATAACTTTTTACTCCGGACTTGAATTAACAAGAGGTCCACGGTTTTGGAAAGAAGATTCAAATACCTTTAATTTGGTGGGTACTAGGACACCTAAATCTATATATTCTAGGAGTTATGATTGTTTGAAGTTAACCCTAGTTAGAACTTACATGAAAACTAAATTGGTAGAAGGGCTTTCAACTTAACTTTGAGCTAGGGGTCCTTTATGGCTTCAATTCACATCTAGTACTCCTTCTAAAGATAGTAATTGATCGTATTACTTAGATTCATAGAAAATTCATCTAGTTGGGGTCTAACAACAAATGAACAATGAATAGGATCTTGGTTTAGAATTTCTGAGGCGTTACAATATCTCCCCCTTGGGATCATTCATCCTCTAATAAAGACTACTTAGTTGAGATTGGAGGGGGAAAGGGTTGCAATCCTATCAAAGGAGTTCTAATATCTGAAGTATTTCATGGTAATAGATTTTTGACTGAAATATAACTGAGATCGATTCTAGGAACATGCATGCATACTGAGAGCATAAGTATAACTGATGGACATGAAGCTGAATATCTAACATGATAACTGGGCTGGATTAAGAGTAGGGACTCAGCTAAAACTCGAAGAGAATAAACACATTATTAGGGATCATGGTCAACTGAATGAAACATCAAACTGAGAGGAGTAGCTATATGAGAAAACTATTCTTTTCTAAACTGAACTTACTACCATGAACTAAACTGAATTTAGGGTCTTCTAGCCTTAGGAATGAATACCGGCAGGTCTGAACTGATATGATATTAGCACCCTGGATAGGGAGTAAGAATAGGACTATTCCTGCCTAAATAATGTAGCTGATAGCTTTTAAGCTTAAGAACACCTTTTTAACTGCACTAACTTCCTTGGATAGCACACTTACCATTTGCAACTAAAATTCTCACTAGAGCACATATAGATACTAAGGTATGAGTTTGACTACCTTATTCATTCGTGTTCAAGACTATCTTGACTAAATATCTTGCATCTAAAGTTATCCTCCAAGAATAATATCCTTTCTTATTATGAAAATCAACTAGCCTTGAGATCTTAACAAATGGGATCACTAGTCGCGTACAGCAAAAGCCCATATGTATTTCACCACTATATTTAAGCTTATAACTATGGTCACTTTATGGTCTCTTGTATCTTACACTATGCAATACTTCTCCTCTCTTTCCTAGCATATCTTAGAGCTGCAACTTGAAGAATTTCTACAATGAGACATACCAGAATTGAAGACTTCTAAGCTAGAACCTTGAGGGATTGAGACTTGAAGATGGAGATCCTTAGCTGAAGCTTGAAGCTTGGAGGAGTGGAGTTCTTTCTTTTTTTCGAATTTAGAATGAGGCAAATGGAAAAGGTTTAGGCTAAGAGGGGATAAAACCCCACTACAAGTTTCAAAATAACCTTGCTTAGGAGTTAAGAGAATAGGGGAAAATACCAAAATACCCTTGACTTAAAGAAGAAATTGCAGGAAAACTTTCCTGCCGGACGGGCTACCCGATAGGCATCGGAACCATGATGGCCCATCGGACCAGGTCATCAGAAAAGTTGGATAAGGGTCTGGCATTACTGGATGATTTCCACAGTGGGTTCCCATGGCATGTCGCAATGTGGTGACCGCGGGGGTCACGATGTGGTGACCGCCCGTCGAACATAGAAAGGGTTAGGAATAGGCCACTGGGCAATTGTCATGGTGGAGACGATGTCCCGTGAAAACTACTACACCCGTCGCCCTAGGATATTGAGTTGGAAAACTATGGCTCAGGGCTTGACACGCCCCGAGGCTACCCTCTAGACGTAACACGGGATCCAGAACACAAGTGCTCTAGATTAACGTTTAGTCATAGCATACTCTGAAATCAATTAAGGAAATATTGCAGAAGCATACTAGATACAAATAGGCAACCATAACTTAAATAAGGATAAGGCTTAAGAAGTATCAACTCCATACAACGGAAAACAAATATAGCTATGTCTGAAGCCTCTAAACTATCATAAGAGCTGATAGGACAAGACCCCAACTAGCTCGAGAAATCCAAAAACAACAACATAAGAGAAATAGGTCTAATACTGGCCCTCAGATAATGAGGTCTCACCACTGGAAACTGGGAATCTAGCAAGATCTAGCCACGAGTGTGAGGGAACAAGCCTGAATCAGTATTATTAAAGGATGCAGCGCAAGATATGCGACAGTACTATAGGATATACTGAGTATGTGAGATATGCATGAATATGATGAAAACATACTTCAAATATACTTAAAACTGAGTTCATGCAAAAAGGGAATATCATAAGGGCACATCATAACTTGAGTGGTAAACATGAGATAAGAGTCAAAACTTCAAATAAATATCATAAGCTCAAACAAGTCAAAGCATTCATATGGGAGTTTCTTATAACTGAAAATAGACCATGCGAGCTACACAAAATCTAAATATATAACCCTAGTTTGCAAAGGTGATTTGAACCGTGCCAAAGAATGAGTCACCATATCCAACTATATAACCCTAGTTGGCAAAGCTGCCCTGATGCCCGCTAAAGTATAGGACACCATAATCAAGATGTGGAACCACTCTCATAAGCCCATAGGGCACTTCATATCCTATGTTGGCAACGTAGTTTGGGACTTGGGTAATCGAACCCTCATTGCTCGGTGCTAAATACTACTCCCAAAACATGTACATATAGCTCATAAATTTATAGTGGAACAATCTCATGCCAAATATTGTTGAAAAACATGAAAACACATCGGGCATCATGCAATTCTCATATCATAGGTTCTTGAAGCTTAGCATAGCCATAATTCAAAACATACTTTTCCTCCTTAAATTCATACTTGAAGAATTAGGCATGCAATGTCATAAATACATAATGACATGTCATCTAAACATGTAAACTTTCATTTAAAAACATGCAATTTAATGGAATCATACTAGAAATCAACTTTAATGCATGGGCTTTTGAAACCAATTAAGAAATCTTAATCAAATCATAAATAAACCATAAGAAACCATGAATTGATGCTTAGAAACTGTTTTCATAAGTTTTTTCCCCAATTTAGATCAAAACCCTAATTTCACAAGTTCAAAATTCAAAATAAAAATTGGAATTTTGGGCATAAGGGTGAGAGGAATCCATTGTTGAATACCCACATACCTTGATTGAAGCTAACCCACTTGAAATAAAAAAGAAAGGAGACTTGATCTTGGAGCTTGACGCTTGGAGCTTGAGAGAAGTTCTTTTCCTTTTTCGGAGAAGAATAAAGATTTGAGAAGGGACTTAGGCTAATGAGGGTGAAAACCCTTCTAGAAATAGTCAAAACAACCTCATTTAGGAGTTAAAAGGGTGGGTAATGACTAAAATACCCCTGGAATATAATTAGAAAAAAGATGGAAAAAGTTGACTTTCATGAACCACAGACGGATTCCACAAGTCGTAGACTAAACCACGGCTCGTGGTTTCCATCCGTTGTTCCTGGCCAAAAAGATAGGCCACAGAAACCAAACTACGGGTCAATAGGAAGAACCCATCGAATGGATCACAGGTCGTAGACCCAAGTAGTAATTCCTGGGGACTTAGCTGACCTCTGATTCAATACTACGAGTGGACACTACGGTCCGTGGTTCAGACTATAGTCCATGGAAGTCACTCATGGTTCCTGAGGAAACAAGCAACCCTCAAATCAAGTCACATGAGTCGACTTTATGGTCTGTAGAGTGAAATACAGTCCATAGAACCAACTCGTGGTTCTCAGACCAGAGGCTAACCTGCAGAAGGCATTTTCACGATTCCATTCCATGACTCATGGTTCCAACCACGGTCCATGGTTTGGACCCGTAATTCCTGGGAACATGAAATTTTTCAGAGTTTCAACCTTAGAAAGATGGTTCAATTTCTGGGGTGTTACAGGCCACTAGAAAATTCCCACGATGAGCCCCACGGCCTATCAGAACTCTGATGCTCATGGTGGTCCCCCATGGGGACCAATAATTGCAGAAATTTTTCGGGGATTCTAAGTTGGATAGCTAGTTCAGATACTAAGGTGTTATAATATCTCCCCCTTGGGAACGTGCTACCTTTATAAGTCTGTGGACCTCTCACTAACCCCTAAACTGAACTACGATCATTTTACACAAATCTAGAATCTAGTATGATATCACTTCCTTCTATAGCGTAAGACTCTCCCTCACCTAAAAGCCAAAGCCTCAATCTTTCTATTTCAAATAGGAGTTGTACATACCATATTCATTAACTTACAACCTATACCTTGCAATGACATATCAAGCTTATATGGTTCTAACAACCTACAACTTTCACTTTCTACTACCCATAGCGATGCTATATTCCATTATCACTGCTTTTTCTAAGATAAGACAACTCACAACCATACAAGAATAGGGGCTTGGGGACTATGGATGCATAAAGGAAGAAATCTAGTGACATACTAGATTCAGCTTCAGGAGGAATACTCTGACCCGGCTAGCTAGGCGATGAAATAAATTGGTTTTGGAGATGAACACCACTGTTGCTCTGCTTAGCTGAAGGGTAATCCTTGATCCTATGGCCTAACTGACCGCACCTAAGACACCCCTCTTTGTCGGCAAGGCACTCACCGAGATGCAACTTACCACAACTACTACAATAAGGGTATCTCAAGGTCTTCGGAGCCCTACCATAACAAGACTGAGAATCGAGTACAGGTGTGCTAGCTGGAGATGGGGTTGTTCTGGATGACCTCAGCTGAAAACATGACCGGTTTCTACTACCAGTGTTTTGCTGACTAGAGTCATGGTTCCAGGTCCTAGTATTCTTATTCTTCCTCTTTATCTTCTTCAATTTCTCTTTCTCATTCAACTGAGATGTCATGGCTTGAGCCAACATATGGATGGCTTTGTGAAACTCTGCATTCGTAATCTCATGGTCTTGAATAGGAGGATTAACATTCCTCTTGGGGTTTTTTCGCAGAGGCATTTATCTAAAATGCATAAGGAATGGATTAGAAGGGAAAATAGAGTTAAACTCTATCGCACGATATTGAATACGACATAAGTGAAATTTTTCCTAAGACACCTCATAGCCTCCCTCTCATAACTGTGACACGCTTCACACCCATGAAACAGATTCTACTTGATGCGGCTTTCAGATACCCTAGGATTCTTGAACCTGGCTCTGATACTAAGTTTGTCATGCCTCAAGCCTACCCTCTGGATGTAACATGGGATCCAAGATCACAATTCAAGATAACCCTATGGCATTAGCATGACTTTAAAACTGAATAGAACATAAGAACGGAAACATAACTGGAATTATAAGCAACTCAATCCGCTATATAAATAAGAGTCTAAGAATGACAATCTTAATACCACTGAACATCTGACTCTATGTCTGAAAGCTTCTACTACTGGCGAGTTGCTGGGTCAAGCCCCCAGCTAACTCTAAATACTGAAATATTAAATACACAATCTAAATACTGAAATAAAACTAAACTCTAAGTCCTCGAAGGATAAGGAATCATAAAGTTGAGTGGATGTGTTGCTGATCTACTAGCCACAGACTGGGGAGCGGGCTATAGAATCTATATCATAATAGGATGCAGCACAAAGAAGTATGCAGTCAGTACTATAAAATGTACTGAGTAAGTGAGATATGCATATGTCATGATAAAATATACTTGAATGCATGCTTAAAACTGAGTTCATGCATAAATAGAAGAAATCACAATAAATATCAAAGTTTGAACATAAGTCATAAAACAATAAACCCATCTTCAAAATAGAATATCATATAGCTTAAAAGCTTGAAAACATTCATACGGGAGTTTATCTTAACTGACATAAACCATGATGAGCTACATAGAGTCCAGTGTCATACACCCACACCAAAAAAGGTTATCCTAACCGGCCAAAGTTAGAACCTTATTATATCAGGATCCTGTCATAAGCCACAGAGGGCATCTATGGTGGCACGTAGTTCTGGGAATAAGGGAAATCTTACCCTATCCAACTCGGTGCTAAATACTACTCCCAAAATATATACATATAGCTCACATATTCTTGTGGCAAATATATGCAAAATCTTACTTATAATCATAATCGTATTGGCAAACCTGGATCATCATACAACTCACAAACCTTGGTTTGGAAAATAGTTCATGAGCATTAATGGAACATTGGGATGTTATACAGATCATGAATATACTGCTATAAGCCTAAGCTACTTACCATATCATAAATCATATGCTAAAAATTATGTATTATAAAACATGCCTTATTCATCGTACTTGTAGAAAAATCATGGAGAAACTTACTCAATACTTTCATAGCTTTCTAGATATCAAAAATAGGGTTTTGCTTGAAAACATATCATAGGGTGATGTCATACAAGAAATAATTCTCAATGCATGGGCTTCTGAAAACACTTGAGAAATCTCATATGGATCATGGGTAAAAGATGAGAAACCATGAATTGATGCTAATAAGCTGATTTCATAACAATTTTACAAATTTGACAAGGGTTAGTCTTCAAATCATAAATAGAAAACCATCTATAAATTCTATGCAAAATCATAAAATTTAGAGTTAGAATTCATAGAAGAATCATGGGTAAACAATTTATAAAAGAAATCATGAGTTGGGTAAGAACCCTAATTTAGAAATTCATAAAGTCAATTTAGAAGATTGGGATTTTTGGGCATAAGGGTGAAGAAATTCCCTTATTGAATACCCACATACCTGAACTTGAAGAACTTCTACCTAGAACTTTGGGAACGAATCTTGGAGAAGAATCCTTAAGGTTGGAGGTGGAGACTTGGAGAAGAAATCTGAAAGAAAACTCTTGAAAGACTTTCTTGCTTGAGCTTCTATGATCTTTTTTGCTTGAAACCCTAGATATCTTGCCTTAGAGTCTTGAGGGAATTCTTTAGATATAGATTGATGTTCTTATAAGTAATAAACCCTTTTGGGTGCTTACAAGATGAGGGGAAGAACTTGAGGTGAGGAAAGGACAAAACTACCCTTAATTAAACTCATAGGAAAAAGTGCAGAAAATCATCGGACGATGCTTCCCACGGGTCGTCGTGGCTCCCATGGGCCATCGGGCCCAACCGTCGGCCTCTCAGGGGACAAATAGCCTCACTGTAAAGTTCCCATGCCCTTCCATCATAGGCCATCGTGGTCACCACGGGCGTCAGGACGCCCATCAGAGGTTCCCACGCCCGTCGGCCACCCCGTCAGATTTTGATAGCTGACAGTGCTTCACTAAGATGCCCATAACTTCTTACTCCGAACTTGGATTAACAAGCGGTACACGGTTTTGGAAAGAAGATTAAAATACCTTTAATTTGTTGGGTACTAGGACACCAAAACCTATATATTGTAGGAGTTATGATTGTTTGAATTTAACCCTAGTTAGAACTTACATGAAAACTAAATCGGTAGAAGGGCTTTCAACTTAACTTTGAGCTAGGGGTCCTTTATCGCTTTAATTCACATCTAGTACTCCTTCAAAACTTAGGAATTGATCTTAATACTTAGATTCATAGAAAATTCATCTAGTTCGGGTCTAATAATAAATGAATAACGGATCGAATATTGGCTTAGAATTTCTGGGGCATTACAGTATAGTAGTTCATAGTTGTTGTGCTTGAGTTTATGTGTTTCGTGTTTCTTCAATATTACACTAGCTCTTATTTTTCCAATCTAGTTACATAATCTTGAAATTAACTCTGTACATTTCCTATCCTTTTTTGAAGTACTAAACATATTCACTCTGTCCTTAATCTCTAACTGTATTTGCTACAAAATTGTGTATCTACTGTATGCTATACAATTTATAGTTCCTAGTAGTCTTGATGTGATAAACCAGAGAGCCTATGCTATCTATCATAATCTGCTTTCGCATCTTCTGCTAGTTCTTCCTTTTGTGTTGATTAGTGTCATTTCAATGCCCATTTGCTTCAAGTTCCATCCCCATCCATGCCTTCAAAGCATCCCACAGAATAAGTTCAGCCACCACACACCACAAATAAGTGTTGGGCAGTTTTCACAGCCACCCTCATATATACAGAAATAAGCATCATCACATATGATACTCAGTTTTTTTAGTGGTATAAAAATGTTTGGTTGGCATAGGTCAAAAAATGTTTTTTTTTCATCTTTTGATATGTTTAAATGGGTACATTTGAGCCAGATGTAAGACTTCATTAACTCCCAGTATAGCTAAACTAGGAACTGTGATAACCCTTCCGATCATATTCGCATTTTCGCATTTATTGCACTGTTAGAGCCTTCCTGTAGCGGCCTCAAGTCATTTATGGCTTGTTTAGACCGATAGTTTGGTGCCCTGGTCGTTCATTTAGTCGTTTTGGCCGTTTGCTTATTTTAGAGCTTAAACTTAGAATATCGCTGACTTTGGTCAACATTCTTAGCTAACATGCTCGAAATTGAATTATGACAGTTTTGTTAGCTCTAGAGTGATGAGTTTGGTTTAGTTCGCCCTTAAGTTGATGCCTGAGAACTTCTGGTGTGGGTTTTGTGTGGTTTTCTCAGTTTTCAGGTCATTTGGAGTTGAAAGTGTAACTTTGGGTGACTTTCTATGATCGGAGTGTCGGATTCAAAATTCGACAATTCCATCATCTTCGAAATGTTGAGTTTGGGTTAGGAAGATGGTTGGTTTGGGTTCCGGGTTAGTCGGACTCATTTTGAGCCTTTGAGTTCCTTTTCGTTAGTGTTGACTTGGGTCAACATTTTTTTGAAATGACCTCGTATGGAAGTTTCATTGGTTTCGTTGAGTCCGAAATGTCGTTTCCACTCTATTAGCACTATTGGTTTTTTAATATCGGTTTCCGATTGTGCCCAGAATGCCCCATCGAGTTTTCTAAAAAGTGCAGAAAATAAGCAACGGACAAAAGCTATTTATTGCTGTCATTTCGTTTTTTTCACCCCTTCTCCTCACTTTTCTCACTCTAAAACTCAAAATTCACTCCACCATTTTTCTCCAATTCTGTTCTAAACCTTGGGAAATTCTTTGTTCATCGATTATCCGTAGTTCTTCACCTCTTGGTAAGTCATCTTCCCCAACTTGCCTTCGTCAGTTTTTCTCTTAATTCCTACATTGATGCACATTCAAATTTTGGATTTTGTGATAGATTCTGCCCCCTAAGCTTGTGCATGTTCGTGGGTGTGAAGTTTTATCCATCTTGGGCTGATTTTTCGTCGTTTTGGTAAGTAATTATTGCCCAATTTCCATTTTCATTTTCGAAATTTCCATTCTTTAATCCCCAACTTGGGCGGGCTATTTTTGTGCTCTTCCCTTGTCCAATTGTACTGAAATTTGGAGAATGCCTTCTTGGCATCGTTGGGGTCATCATGGTTCTTTTTTTTTTGATTTTGGGTTGCGAGCCCCGCGGTCCCGCTTTTGACCTGGATATTGACCCGGCTACAACTGTAGCAATATGGTTATCGTTATATTCGTCTTAACATTTTATTCATGAATTTGATAGTTTGATTCTCATTCGGAGCTTCTTGGAGCAGCTCGACCTCGGATATCGTCGTTCCCGCAGCTTGTCATCGGACGACAGGTAGGTTACGACTTAACTCCCTAGACTTCGCATATATCGAGTAAAATTGTACTAGTTGGCATCCTTGGGTTGGGTTATTAGGTTGGTACCACAGACCTTGACTGCTTTTTCATGATTCGTCCTATTACTTTTCTCCGTTGTGTGTAGTATTCCTATTAGTTGATATATTTATTACCCTTATGACCCTGTGATATTTTGTTGACTCTGGAACATAGAAGGTGGGATTATTGGGAATGTCCGTGAGTCCCAGACATAGAAATATCCTTCTAGGCTGGTTATGCTTGTCGAGTAGCTTTAGAGCCTGTGCAGGGCCGTTAGGTTGATTGTGAGCTGACGGGTAGCTATTTGGGTTGATCATATCATTTCCATGCATATAAAGAGATTTTTCCATGTTTTATTACAGTTTTTGGCTTTGGGCCTATGAAAACTGATTTTCTTAACCTTGCATGGCTCTGGGGGCCCGTTTTTGATGAAATTGGATTTGGAAATGATTTAACTTGATACGTGGATCTTCTTGGGGTAAAAGAAGGTTAAAAAATGGTTTTATCATGATTTACTACTATTGCTAGACTCGACCAGGTCGGAGTTCTAGCTGAGTTTTCTTACTGATTTGAAATAATATCAGGCTCGACCGGGTCGAGCATCTAAGATGTTTTTACTACTGTTTTAGACCCAGTTGTGCCCAGGCACCCTTGGAAGGGTTTTTGAGATATGTTTTTCACTGTTTTAGTCCTAGACAGGGTCTAGGCATGCATATTTGAGACTTAGCCACTGGCTTGAACTCAGACTCGATTCCGGATGACACATTTTGATTTTGAGTTTTAGTATGGGGTCTGGGACCTCCATGGACCTTGCATCTCCAGGCTTGAGGCTTTGGGCTGCGTGTGCTGGGGGGAAGGGTATATGGTGGAGTAGAGGTATACGGGCTGTGTCCTTTCATGGAATTTTCCTGCTGGGCCCGATCAGCACCGAAGAAGGTACATACAGAGGTTCTATTCCACCCTGAGGTTTTCATGCATCATATCATTCATTGTTCGGGATTCCACACTCGTTTTCTATTTATTGATTGTACGCTCTGGTAGTAAGGGATGCTGGAGGGTTTGTTTTCACTTGATTGCATTTCTCGATTGTATGGGCGGCCAGGAGACTGTAGGTAGACTCTCATTACCTATTACAGAATTGTTCTCTATTACGTTTATAAGTGTGGAGTTGGACTCCACTAGGCTGTTATTTTAGGATTTGAGATTGATATGGTTTGGCTGGTTATTTTTTTTGTTTACCGAGCATGTCTACTTTATCCTTCTCATGCTCAAGGTTATCGGTATACCGCCCATTTCTAGAACCTACACTTATATATATACTATTTTTGCAAGGATCTCAGGTGCATCGCCCGTACTTTCACCTATGCCTGTTGTGTGTATATATTCTATATGCTAGCCTTATATGTTGTTTTCTGTTGTCTTCCCTATGGGCTAGTTCCTGTGTACTTTTCGTTGATTTCTGTGACTGTTTGCTTCTACTTTGTCTGCTATTGCTATTTTACTTTATATGTGTCCAGTCGGCCTATGATACCTACTGGGTACCTTGTGCTTCGCATTTGGTGCTCACCCTACCCTCTGCATCTTCTGGTGCAGATCCTAGCATGGGCCATCAGCGTTAGCGCGTCAGAGACTCATGCGGGGTGCAGTTTTTAGATCATCCTGGCTGAGGGTGACCTCTTGGTGTTCAGAGCTCGACTTCAGTTATCCTTGGTGTATTTTGTACTCTTATAGTTTCAGAGACATTGTTTATATATGACTTTTACACCTTTGTACTCCTGATGTAGTTCGACTCTTATACGCTTTGATACCAGGTTTTGGGTTGGCTTAGATTTCTCTTGTTTATATCTCTCTTGTATCTATTTTCTTCTCATTATTCCCTTGCTTCCGCTTAAACTTTTAGAAGGTAGCCCATTACTACCGTTTCGAGCTACGGGGATTGGTTCGCCTACTAGAGGTTTGTAGGTGCTATCATAACTGAGAAATTGGATCATGACAGCTTGGTATCAGAGCTATAGCTTCACCAGTGTCATCGGTATAGGGGCCAATGTTTAGTAGAGTCCTGCGGATCAGGGCGGAGACGTCTGTACTCAATTTTTGGGAGGCTATAGTGACATCTTAGGAAATGGACTGTTCTTGTTCCTCTTTCATGCGTAGTATCCTTGAAAGTTTCTAGAAATCTCACTTATTCTGGTTCACTCTTCCGCAGATGGTTCGTATAAGATCTTCAGCTTCTGGCAGAGGAGAGCATCCTGCCCCTGCACCTCCGACTCCAGCTGGGAGTCGGGGTGGTCGCCGGGGTAGAGGTAGGGGTCGAGGGCGCCCCAGAGCAGCGGCACCTGCTAGGGCTTCTAGAGTTGAGGTAGAGCCAAAGTTAGCTCCAGAGAAGCAACATGTGGACTCGGGGATAGCCCATGTACCACCAGCTTTAGTACCAGTTCCAGCATCATCTTATGTGCCAGCTTCAGCCCCAGCTCAGTCTTTAGATATTCGAGGTTCGTTACTTCAGCTATTGGGTATGATTTGGGAGTGTCCTTTTGAGACAGCCCAGACATCCACTCAGGGGGGCGCCCTGGGTGTTTAGAGTTCAGGAGAGCAGCCTTGCTACTGCGACTCCCCGTGCTGAGGTTGTTCCAGTTCCATCGGTTGCCCAACCTCTTGCTCCTCGCCCTACTATGACAGAGATGGAGCTGAAGGCCTTGGGTAGGTTTCTGAGATTGGCACCCTTGAGATTCGCTGGTACATCGGGTCAAGACCCATTTGACTTTATCACTACCTGCAAGGAGATCTTGCACCATTTGGGCTTATTGGAGACTCACGGGGTTGGCTATACTTCATATCAGCTGGAGGGTCCAGCAAAGTTTTGGTGGAGGGCACAGGTTGCTTGCAGGCCTTTTACATCACCTCCTTTGACCTGGTCTGAGTTCAATGAGGCCTTTATGGCCAAGTTCTTACCACAGATCAATCGAGAGTGTTGGAGGGAGGAGTTCACTAGACTTTCTCAGGATACTATGACCGTCTCGGAGTATGAGACTCACTTCCATCAGCTTGCTCTATTTGGTGCCATGATTAATCCTACTGAGGCCGACAGAGTCCATAGATATGTTTAGGGTCTACGGAAAGAGTTCAGAGAGCCTGCAGAGATACTGGTGGCTAGCGATCAGTCATTCCAGGCTATTGCAGACTATGTCTGCACAGTTGAGGAATCGTGTCGTCATGACATCAGGGCCAGAGATAAGAGGCCTCAACATAACGGTGGTTACAGTGGTTCTAGGCATAGTGGTAGAGGTTCAGGCCAGTGAGGCCGAGGTTATCAGCCACTTTAGCATCAGGGTCAGTCTCGCCGACTGGTATAGGCATTATTTCAGTCTTCTGGTTCTCAATTTGAGCAGGGTCACGATAGTCAGCAAAGTCATAGTGGTCAGCCGTCGTCAGCCGTCGAGAGGTACAAATTCTAGGGCATCAGGCCATAGTGGCCATTCGGGTTCTGCTAGTTCATCCCGACTGAGTAGGTCGTTAGGGGCTTGCTATACTTGTGGTGTGGTTGGTCACTTTGCTAGAGATTACCCCCAGCAGGGTACAGTTCAGCCAGCCAAGCCACTATGAGCAGTTCAGCCTCCAGCTAGAGGGGATGGTGGTCAGGCTAGGGGTGGGCCCCACGTGGCATAGTAGGTGGTAGGGATGGCGGTCGGGCAGGTGGAGGTCGTCATTAGTTCTATGCGGTCCCTAGGAGACCGAAGGCAGAGGCCTCGGATGTTGTGATCACAGGTATGATTTTTGTATATGCCGTCAGCCAGCTTATGCTTTGTTTGATCCTGGTTCCACTTATTCATATATATCTACCTACTTTTGGCCTTGTTTGGGGTTGGCTAGTGAGCTATTGTCTGTTCCTATTTCTGTTTTAACCCCAGTAGGAGATTCTTTAGTAGTAGATCAAATTGTGAGATCCTGTGTGATATCTGTTGGTGATTTGGACACTTGGGCTGACTTGATGATACTTGATATGTTGGATTTTAATGTGATACTGGGCATGGACTGGTTGTCCCTTCACCATGCGATTTTGGATTACTATGCCAAGACAGTTACCATAGCCGTGCCCGGTGTATCCCCGGTTGTGTGGCAGGGTTCTGTTAGCCATGCACAATCTGGGATCATTTCTTATCTTTGAGCTAGGAAGATTATATCCTGTGGGTGTTTAGCTTATCTAGCATATGTCCGAGATGCTAGTGCTGACCCTACATCTCCTAAGTCTGTTCCTGTGGTTAGAAACTTCCTAGATATGTTTCCTACCGACCTGCCAGGCCTTCCACCTGAGAGGGATATTAATTTTGCCATTGAGTTAGAGCCAGGCACCAGGCCCATTTCTATTCCTCCCTAACGTATGGCTCCTGCTGAGTTGAGAGAGCTTAAGGAGCAGCTCAATGATTTGTTAGCTAAGGGGTTTATTAGACCGATTGTATCTCCTTGGGGTACTCATGTTCTCTTCGTGAAGAAGAAAGATGGGCCGATGCGGATGTGTATTGATTATCGGCAGTTGAATAAGGTGACAGTGAAGAATAAGTATGTGATGCCTAGGATTGATGACTTATTTGATCAGCTTCAACGTTCCACCATGTTTACTAAGATTGATTTGAGGTCCGGCTACCATCAGTTAAGGATTAGGGTGGAGAACATTCCTAAGTCATCATTCAGGACACGTTACGGCCACTATGAGTTCCTAGTGATGTCTTTTGGGTTGACTAATTCCCCTGTAGCCTTCATGGACCTGACGCAGAGGGTGCTTAGCCCGTACATGGATATGTTCGTGATAGTCTTCATTGATGACATCCTGGTATACTCGAGGAGTAAAGACGAGCATGAGAAGCACTTGAGGATTGTACTTTAAACTTTGAGAGATCATCGGCTATATGCTAAGTTCTCAAAGTATGAGTTTTGGTTAGGGTCAGTTTCATTACTAGGGCACGTGATGTCTAAGGATGGGATTAGAGTTAATCCGGGTAAGATTTCTGCAGTTCGTGATTGGCCTAGACTTACTACTCCTATCGTGGTTCACAGCTTTGTTGGGTTAGCTGGGTATTACAGATGGTTCATTAAGAGATTGGCTTCCATAGCAGCATCCTTGACTATGCTGACTAGGAAGGATGTTCCATTTCAGTGGTCTGATCAGTGCGAGGATAACTTCCAGAGCCTTAAGGCCTTATTGACTTCAGCTCTAGTTTTGAGTTTGCCGGTTGAGGGTCAGAGTTTCTCCATCTATTGTGATGCTTCAGGGGTTGGTCTTGGTTTTGTGTTGACACAGCAGGGTCAAGTGATAGCATATGAGTCGAGACAACTGAAGGTTCACGAGCGCAACTAACCCACTCATGACTTGGAGTTAGCGGCGATAGTCTTCGTGCTCAAGATCTTGAGGCACTATCTATATGGAGTTCATTGTGAGATATTCACCGACCATCGTAGTCTTCAGTACATTATGAGTTAGCATGAGCTGAACTCGAAACAGAGGAGATGGATTGAGTTGCTGAAGGACTATGATTTCACTATTTTATACCATCCAGGCAATGCAAACGTGGTAGCGGATGCCTTGAGTTGGAAGGCGGTGAGTATGGGCAGCCTAGCTTCACTTACAGTTTTAGAGCGACCGTTGACCTTGGATATCCAGTCCTTGGCTAACCGTCTGGTTAGGCTTGACTTATCAGATCCCAGCAGAGTTTTTTCCACTGTTGAGGCTCGCTCTACTCTAGTTGATCAAATTTAAAGTCAACAGTTCGAGGATCAGAGTTTGTGTGATCTTCGTGATCAGGTAGTTTTTTGGTGAGGCCAGCCGGGCTACTTTGGGTTCTGATGGTATTCTAATGTTTAATGGTCGACTTTTGTGTCCCAAGGGTTGGGGATTTGATACAGTTGATACTCCATGAGGCACATTATTCTAGATACTCCATTCATCCTGGGGCAGCGAAGATGTACAGAGATTTGAGACAGCTCTACTGGTGGAATGGTATGAAGCGGGACGTGGCAGAGTTTGTATCTCGATGCTTGAATTGTTAGCAAGTTAAGTTTGAGCACATGAGATCGGGTGGCTTGATGCAGTGACTTCCCATTCCTGAGTGAAAGTGGGAAGGTATTACTATGGACTTTGTTTTTGGTTTGCCTCGTACTATTCGGAGGTTTGATGTCATTTGGGTGATCGTTGATAGGC
The DNA here is from genome assembly GCA_003996215.1 of Jaltomata sinuosa. Classification (NCBI taxonomy): domain Eukaryota; kingdom Viridiplantae; phylum Streptophyta; class Magnoliopsida; order Solanales; family Solanaceae; genus Jaltomata; species Jaltomata sinuosa. The sequence goes on from QJPP01001901.1 coordinate 159,644, forward strand.
TGACTAAGTCAGTGCATTTCTTACCAGTTGAGACTTTCTACAGGGCAGAGAGGTTAGCTCAGATCTATATTCACAAGATTGTACGATTGCACGGGGTCCCAGCTTCTATCATTTCAGACCACGACACTCAGTTCACATCTTAGTTCTGGAGAGCTATACATAGGGATTTGGGTACGAAGGTTTAGCTTAGTACTGCTTTCCACCCTCAGACAGATGGCCAGTCCGAGAGGAATATTCAGGTCCTAGAGGACATGCTTCGGGCTTGTGTTCTTGACTTTAGAGGTTCATGGGTTCAGTTTGTGCCATTGGCTGAATTTGCGTATAATAATAGCTTTCATTATAGCATTGATCATAGACTTCATGCCTTAGAGTTAAGTGTTGGTGATCTAGTTTTCCTCCCAGTATCGCCTGTGAAGGGCCTGATGAGATTTGGTCGGCGGGGCAAGCTTAGCCCTAAGGTTATTGGGCCGTTTGATATTCTACAGAGGGTTGGTAGTGTTGCCTACATGATAGCCTTGCCTCCGATGTTTTTAGCTGTTTACCTAGTTTTCCATGTTTCTATGTTGTGCCAGTATGTGCCTGTTGAGTCTCTTGTGTTTTTTTGGGATTCTGTTCAGTTGGATGAGAGTTTATCATTTGTTGAGGAGCCGATAGCTATTCTGTCCAGAGATATCAGGAGGTTGAGATCTAAAGAGATTCTGGTTGTGAAAATGCAGTGGAGGCATTGTCCAGTCGAGGAGGCTACCTGGGAGACTGAGAGTGAGTTGCGTGCTCAGTATCCACAGTTGTTCGAGCCTTAAGGTACTCCCTTCTTCTTGACTTTCGAGGACGAAAGTCTTTTTAGTAGTGGATATTGTGATGACCCTTCTGGTCATCTTTGCATTTTCACATTTATTGCACTCTTAGAGCCTTCCTATAGAGGCCCTAAGTCATTTATGACTTTCTGGGATCGGTAGTTTGGTGCCTTGGTCGTTTGTTTGGTTGTTTTGGCCGTTTGCCTGTTTTAGAGCTTAAACTTAGAATATCATTGACTTTGGTCAACATTCTTAGTTAACGTGCTCAGAATTGAATTCTGACAGTTCCGTTTGCTCTGGAGCGATGAGTTTGGTCTAGTTGGACCTTTAGTTGATACCTGAGAACTTCCGGTGTGGAGTTTGTGTGGTTTTCTCAGTTTTCAGGCCATTTGGAGTTGAAAATGTTACTTCAGGTGACTTTCAATGATCGGAGTATCGGATTTGAAATCCGACAATTCCATCAGCTCCGGAATGTTGAGTTTGGGCTAAGAAGATGGTTGGTTTGGGTTCCAGGTGAGTCGGACTCATTTCGAGCCTTTGAATTCCTTTTCGTTAGTGTTGACTTGGATCAGCATTTCTCCCAAATGACCTCGTATGGAAGTTTTGAAATATTTGTTGTGTCCAGAACGTCATTTCCACTCCTAACACTATTGGTTTTTGAATATCGGTTTCCGATTGTGTCCAGAATGCCCTATCGAGTTTTTTAAAAAGTGCAGAAAATCAGCTGCTGACAGCAGCTATTTATTGCTGTCATTTCATTTTTTCCAGCCCTTCTCCTCATTTTTCTTACTCTAAAACTCAGAATTCTCTCCACCATTTTGCTCCAATTTAGTTCTAAACCTTGGAGAATTATTTGATCCGTAGTTCTTCACCTCTTGGTAAGTCATCTTCCCCAACTTGCCTTCGTCAATTTTTCTCTTAATTCCTCCATTGATGCTCATCCAAAGCTTGAATTTTGTAACAGATTCTGCCCCTTAAGCTTGTGCATGTTCGTGGGTGTGAAGTTTAATCCGTCTTGGGCTGATTTTCCTTCATTTTGGTACGTAATTCTTGCCCAATTTCTATTTTTATTTTCGAAATTTCCATTCATTAATCCCCAACTTGGGCGGGTTGTTTTTGTGCCCTTCCCTTGTCCAATTGTGCTCAAATTTGGAGCATGCCTTCTTGGCATCGTTGGGGTCATTGTGGTTCTTTTCATTTTTGATTCTAGGTTGTGGGCCTCACGGGTCCGCTTTTGACCCGGATATTGACCCACCTATAATTGTAGCAATATGGGTATCATTAGACTCGTCTTAAAATTTTATTCATGAATTTGATAGTTCAATTGTCATTCGAAGATTCTCGGAGCATCTAGGCCTCAGATATAGTCGTTCCAGCAGCTTGTCATCGGACGACAGGTAGGTTACAGTGTAACTCCCTAGACATCGCATATATCGGGTAAAATTTTACTAGTTGGCATCCTTGGGTTGGGTTATTAGGTTGGTACCACAGACCTTGACCACTTTTCTATGATTCGTCCTATTATTTTCCTCCGTTGTGTGTAGTATTCCTATTAGTTGATATATTTTCCTCCGTTGACCAGTTTGGTGCCCTCGTCGTTTGTTTGGTTGTTTTGGTCGTTTGCCTGTTTTAGAGCTTAAACTTAGAATATCATTGACTTTGGTCAACATTCTTAGTTAACGTGCTCAGAATTGAATTCTGACAGTTCTGTTTGCTCCGGAGCGATGAGTTTGGTCTAGTTGGACCTTTAGTTGGGACCTGAGAACTTCCGGTGTGGGTTTTGTGTGGTTTTCTCAGTTTTCAGGCCATTTGGAGTTGAAAATGTTACTTCGGGTGACTTTCGATGATTGGAGTATCGGATTTGAAATCCGATAATTCCACCAGCTCCGGAATGTTGAGTTTGGGCTAAGAAGATGGTTGGTTTGGGTTCCGGGTGAGTCGGACTCATTTCGAGCCTTTGAATTCCTTTTCGTTAGTATTGACTTGGATCAGCATTTCTCCAAAATGACCTCGTATGGAAGTTTTGTCAATTTCGTTGTGTCAAGAACGTCATTTTCACTCCTAACACTATTGGTTTTAGAATATCGGTTTCCGATTGTATCCAGAATTCCCCATCGAGTTTTCTAAAAAGTGCAGAAAATCAGCTGCTGACAGCAGCTATTTATTGTTGTCATTTCGTTTTTTCCAGCCCTTCTCCTCACTTTTCTCACTCTAAAACTTAAAATTCGCTCCACCATTTTGCTCCAATTTAGTTCTAAACCTTGGAGAATTATTTGTTCGTCGATTATCCGTAGTTGTTCACCTCTTGGTAAGTCATCTTCCCCAACTTGCCTATGCTCATCCAAAGCTTGGATTTTGTGATAGATTCTGCCTCTTAAGCTTGTGCATGTTCGTGGGAGTGAAGTTTAATCCGTCTTGGGCTTATTTTCTGTCATTTTGGTAAGTAATTCTTGCCCAATTTTGATTTTTATTTTCGAAATTTCCATTCTTTAATCCCCAACTTGGGCGGGCTGTTTTTGTGCCCTTCCCTTGTCCAATTGTGCTCAAATTTGGAGCATGCCTTCTTGACATCGTTGGGGTCATTATGGTTCTTTTCATTTTTGATTCTAGGTTGCGGGCCTCACGGGTCCGCTTTTGACCCGGATATTGACCCACCTATAATTGTAGCAATATGGGTATCATTAGACTCGTCTTAACATTTTATTCATGAATTTGATAGTTCGATTCTCATTCGGAGCTTCTCGGAGCATCTATGCCTCAGATATCGTCGTTCCCGCAGCTTGTCATCGGACGACAGGTAGGTTACAGTTTAACTCCCTAGACATCGCATATATCGGGTAAAATTGTACTAGTTGGCATCCTTGGGTTGGGTTATTAGGTTGGTACCACAGACCTTGACCACTTTTTTATGATTCGTCCTATTATTTTCCTCCGTTGTGTGTAGTATTCCTATTAGTTGATATATTTATTACCCTTGTGACCCTGTGAGGTCTTGTCGACTCTGGAACATAGAAGGTGGGATTATTGTGAATGTCCACGAGTCCCGAACATAGAAATATCCTTCTAGGCTGGTTATGCTTGCTGAGTAGCTTTGGAGCCTGTGCAGGGCCATTAGGTTGATTGTGAGATTATAACGTTCTCAATCGAAAATGATCAAAATCGATATCGAAAACACAAAAACAAACAACACAAATTGAAGATAGAGGGATATATTAGAAAAAAGGATGAGAATAGAAGACATAAGGGCTAATTGAATCCATAATCAACTAAGGGAGAAGAGAACTCAATCCAATGCCCGAGAAACCAAATTGAATCCACAAGATGATAACTCGATGATTGATCAAGCAAAGAAGATAACACAAGCAATTCGGGAATCCACCCTAATCACTCGATCTAAGCTAATAATTGGAATTTAACCCAATAAATATTCTAAGCTTAAGTAACTAAATATCAAGTCTATTCAAGATAATTCAATCATCAATAAATCTCAAGTATGAAAATGGCTAAGGCAACTATTTATAGTTATTGTCTTTACACAAAAAGCTTATTACAAAAATAGCCCAAAAGTGACTATTTTGGAAATAACCCACAAGGGCCCTTCTTGATTGCTCAAATGACATCTTGATCACCCATGGCCTTGTGTATTTGTTGCTCCATTGCTTCCTTTGGGCTCCAAGCTATCATCCATATGTAGAAGCCCCTCATAATATGCTCCAAACTAACCATGATCGTATCATCCTCCCCTTCTTCAAAAGGATTCGTCCTCGAATCCGAACCTTGTAAAAACATAAGAAGGACAAACAACAAACATATCCTCATAGCATGAGGGTTAGAACATGGGTTATCAAAGGTCCTAAGACACAATTGCTTCCCTATTCCCCCATAAGACCATACCAAAAGTGGTGTCACTATTGGTTCAAACACCCATGAAGGTTTACCGGGATCAAAGATATAAAAGGCCCACATAGTTTGGTCACAAAGGCAAATGGACCAATCCAAGAAACTCCTACCTCTATATAAAATAAATCCCATAAAAACATGGACATCATCATATGCAAAGAGGTAGTAGAGAAAGGTGTTACTTAAATGAACTTCATCCAAGGTGTGACAACATATAGAATCACCCTTTGATCCACAAGCATTAAGGCTTTGATAAAGAATGGGGTCACACAAAAATGAAGGGGTCATTAGAGAACATACACCCCTTTTCTTTTGATCATTAACCCCTCCAATAGACGTACTATCATCTTCCAAGAAGAAAGTTTCATCTTTAGAAAGTGTGTCATCATACCATAGTGGATTTTCAAATAATTGGTATCCTTCAAGAGTGGATACACTTCCCACATTATAAGACACACCACTATCTTCATCATTCACAGTAGCCATGCCATCATTGAATAAAGGATTATCCCTAAGTTCATACTCTATCTCAAGATCCTGATGACAAGAATAAGAAATGGAATCAACACTCAAGGAATCATCACCTCTAAGTAAAGATCCTACATGACTAACTACATGACCAACTATATCATTACCATTACTAAATTGAGGTTCATTTATCACATCACACAACTCCTTAATTAGTAGGTCATCATTACAAGCAAGTTGGTCAATACCACAATAAACACTAGTTGATAGTATATCAAGCTCAAAAGAATCACACACATGATTACCATCATTATAGCCAACTAGTATTTGACTACCCCTATTACATGACAATATATTTTTACTCAAGTCACAAGTGCTAATACTAGATGGACTCAAATCGATCTTACTAGAAGAATTAATCAAGTCATCTATAGGATCAACTAGTATTTGGCCACTCACAACAATGGCATCATCATCATGCAACAAGGTGTCATCAAGATCATCACAACGTAAAGGCTCTTTAAGCTCACACATATACAAGCTATCACTTACACTCAATTGGCTACTAGACACGCAATGATCTTTTACTTTCAATAAAGTGTAAGGTTTAGCTTTGTTACCTCATATCTCATATGAATGATTGTCTTCACCTTGGTTTCTAACATTGAAGCACAAATGCTCCTTTGGGAAGCTTTTTAACACCTCTTGATTCTCTATATTTTGAGGTGTTTTGCTAGGCTTGCTTCCAAGAATACCTGCACAAGTATCAAGACAACTAGAGAAATAAGAAAAGTTACATGAGTTAGGATAAGATTATGACAACCCTCTCACATCACTCCACACAACCTCTCCTTTTTCCACTTTAGAGTTGTCACTTATCACACCCTTACTCCTCTCAATCTTTTGTCTCTTAATTTCATTGGAGTTCGGACAAGTGCCAAGTATTCCTTGTGAAGGGTTAGAGAATCCTGGAGCTTCTCCTTAAGCTCTCTCAAATCAGCAGGAGCCATATGTTAGGGAGGAATATAAATGGGCCTGGTGCCCGGATCTAACTCAATGGAAAAATTAATATCCCTCTCAGGTGGAAGGCTTGGCAGGCCGGTAGGAAACATAGATAGGAAGTCTCTAACCACAGGAACAGACTCATGAGACGTAGGGTCAGCACTAGCATCTTGGACATATGCTAGATAAGCTAAACACCCACGAGATATCATCTTCCTAGCTCAAAGACAAGAAATGATCCCAGATGGTGCATGGCTAACAGAACACTGCCACACAACTAAGGATACACCAGGCACGACTATGGTAATGGTCTTGGCATAGTAATCCAAAATCACACGGTGAAGGGACAACCAGTCCATGCCCAGTATCACATTAAAATCCAACATATCAAGTATCATCAAGTCAGCCCAAGTGTCCAAATCACCAACAGATATCACATAGGATCTCACAATTAGATCTACTACTAAAGAATCTCCTACTGGGGTCAAAACAAAAATAGGAATAGACAATGGCTCACTAGCCAACCCTAAACAAGGCTGAAAGTAGGAAGATATATATGAATAAGTGGATCCAGGATCAAACAAAGCATAAGCTGGCTGATGGCATATACAAAAATCGTACCTGTGATCACACCATCCGAGGCCTCTGCCTTCGATCTCCCAGGGACCACATAGAACTAACGACAACCTCCACCTGCCTGACCCCCATCCCTACCACCTGCTCTGCCACGTGGGGCGCCACCCCTAGCCTGACCACCACCCCCTCTAGCCAGAGGCTGAACTGTTCATAGCGGCTTGGCTGGCTGAATTGTACCCTACTGGGGGTAATCTCTAGCAAAGTGACCAACCACACAACAAGTATAGAAAGCCCCTGATGACCTACTCGATCGGGATAAACTAGCAGAACTCGAATGGCCACCACGGCCTAATATCCCATAATATGTACCGTGACAGTGAAGAATAAGTATTTGATACCTAGGATTGATGACTTATTTGATTAGCTTTAAGGTTCCGCCGTGTTTTCTAAGATTGATTTGAGGTCCGTCTACCATCAGTTGAGGATTAGCATGGAGGACATTCCTAAGTCATCATTTAAGACATATTACGACCTCTATGAGTTCCTGGTGATGTCTTTTGGGTTGACTAAATCCCCTGCAGCCTTCATGGACCTGATGCACAGGGTGCTTAGCCCGTACTTTGATATGTTCATGAAAGTCTTCATTGATGACATCCTGGTACACTCGAGAAGTAAAGATAAGTATGAGCAACACTTGAGGATTATAGTTTAATCTTTGAGAGATCATCGGCTTTATGCTAAGTTCTCAAAGTGTGAGTTTTGGTTAGAGTCAGTTGCATTACTAGGACATGTGATGTCTAAGGATGGTATTAGAGTTAATTCGGGTAAGATTTCTGCAGTTTATGATTGGCCTATACCTACTACTCCTACCGAGGTTCGCAGCTTTATTGGGTTAGCTGGGTATTATAGATGGTTCGTTGAGGGATTTACTTCCATACCAACATCCTTGACTATGCTAATTAGGAAGGATGTTCCATTTCAATGGTCTGATCAGTGCGAGGATAGCTTCTAGAGGCTTAAGGCCTTATTGACTTCAACTCTAGTTTTGAGTTTGTCGATTGAGGGTTAGAGTTTCTCCGTCTATTATGATGCTTCAGGGGTTGGTCTTGGTTTTATGGTGACACAGTAGGGTCAAGTGATAGCATATAAGTCGAGACAGCTGAAAGTTCACGAGGGCAACTAACCAACTCATGACTTGGAGTTAGCGGTGATAGTCTTCGTGCTCAAAATCTGGAGGCACTATCTATATGGAGTTCATTGTGAGATATTCACTGACCATCATAGTCTTCAGTACATTACGAGTTAGCGCAAGCTGAACTTGAGACAGAGGAGATGGATTGAGTTGTTGAAGGACTATGATTTCACTATTTTATACCATCCAGGCAAGGCAAACATGGTAGCAGATGCCTTGAGTTGAAAGGCAGTGAGTATGGGCAACCTAGCTTCACTTACAGTTTTAGAGCGACTGTTGGCCTTGGACATCCAGTCCTTGGCTAACCGTCTGGTTAGGCTTGACTTATCGAATCCCAGCAGAGTTTTTGCCAGTGTTGAGGCTCGCTCTACTCTAGTTGATCAAATTTAGAGTTGACAGTTCAAGGATCAGAGTTTGTGTGACCTTTGTGATCAGGTAGTTTTTTGGTGAGGCTAGTCGGGATACTTTGGGTTCTGATGGTATTCTGATGTTTGATAGTCGACTTTGTGTCCTGAGGGTTGGAGATTTGATACAGTTGATACTCCATGAGGCACATTGTTCTAGATACTCTATTCATCTTGGCGTAGCGAAGATGTACAGAGATTTGAGATAGATATACTGGTGGAGTGGTATGAAGCGGGACGTGGAAGAGTTTGTATCTAGATTCTTGAATTGTCAGCAGGTTAAGTTCGAGCACATGAGATCGGGTGGCTTGATGCATCGACTTCCCATTCCTGAGTGGAAGTGGGAAGGTATTACTATGGACTTTGTTGTTGGTTTGCCTTGTACTATTCGGAGGTTTGATTCCATTTGGGTGATCATTGATAGGCTGACTAAGTCAGTGCATTTCTTACCGGTTCAGACTTTCTACGGGGCAGAGAGGTTAGCTCAGATCTATATTCGTAAGATTGTACGATTGCATAAGGTCCCAGCTTCTATCATTTCAGACCACGACACTCAGTTCACATCTCAGTTCTGGAGAGCTATACAGAGGGATTTGGGTACGGAGGTTTAGCTTAGTACTGCTTTCCATCCTCAGACAGATGGCCAGTCCGAGAGGAATATTCAGGTCTTGGAGGACATTCTTCGGGCTTGTGTTCTTGACTTTGGAGGTTCATGGGATCAGTTTGTGCCATTGGCTGAGTTTGCGTATAATAATAGCTTTCATTCAAGCATTGACATAGTACCTTTCGAGGCTTTGTATGGTAGGCAATGCAGATCACCCATTGGTTGGTTGCCGCAGGGTAAAAATTTACTTAGAGATTCCTTGGACTGAGTCTGTTTGATCCAGGATAGACTTAGAGCAGCCCAGAGTAGGCAGAAGAGCTACGTTGATCGTAGACTTCATGCCTTAGAGTTCAGTGTTGGTGATCTAGTTTTCCTCCTAGTATCGCCCGTGAAGGGCCTGATGAGATTTAGTCGGCGGGGCAATCTTAGCCCCAGGGTTATTGGGCCATTTGATATTCTACAGAAGGTTGGTAGTATTGCTTACATGATAGCCTTGCCTCCAATGTTTTCAGTTGTTTACCTAGTTTTCCATGTTTCTATGTTGTGTTGGTATGTGCCTGATGAGTCTCATGTGTTTTATTGGGATTCGTTCAGTTGGATGAGAGTTTATCATTTGTTGAGGAGCCGATAGCTATTCTGGCCAGAGATATCAGTAGGTTGAGATCTAAGGAGATTCTGGTTGTGAAAATATAGTGGAGGCATCATCCGGTCGAGAAGGATACTTGGGAGACCGAGAGTGAGTTGCGTGCTAAGTATCCGCAGTTTTTTGAGCCTTCAGGTACTCCCTTCTTCTTGACTTTCGAGGACGAAAGTCTTTTTAGTAGTGGATATTGTGATGACCCTTCTGGTCATCTTTGCGTTTTCACATTTAATGCACTCTTAGAGCCTTCCTGTAGCGGCCTCAAGTCATTTATGGCTTGCTGGGATTGGTAGTTCGGTGCCCTGGTCGTTTGTTTGGTCGTTTTGGCCATTTGCCTGTTTTAGAGCTTAAACTTAGAAGATCATTGACTTTGGTCAACATTCTTAGGTAACATGCTCGGAATTGAATTCTGACAGTTCTGTTAGCTCCGGAGCGATGAGTTTAGTCTATTTGGACCTTTAGTTGAGACCTGAGAACTTCCAGTGTGGGTTTTGTGTGGTTTTCTCAGTTTTCAGGCCATTTGGAGTTGGAAGTGTTACTTCGGGTGACTTTCGATGATCGGAGTATTGGATTCAAAATCCAACGATTCCATCAGCTTCAGAATGTTGAGTTTGGGCTAGGAAGATGGTTGGTTTGGGTTCCGGGTGAGTCGGACTCATTTCGAGCCTTTGAGTTCCTTTTCGTTAGTGTTGACTTGGATCAACATTTCTCCAAAATGACCTCGTATGGAAGTTTTGTCAATTTTGTTTAGTACAGAATATCATTTCCACTCTATTAGCACTATTGGTTTTTGAATATCGGTTTTCGATTGTGTCCAGAATACCACATCGAGTTTTCTAAAAAGTGCAGAAAATCAGCTGCGGACAGCAGCTATTTATTACTGTCATTTCATTTTTTCCAGCCCTTCTCCTCACTTTTCTCACTCTAAAACTCAAAATTCTCTCCACCATTTGCTCTAATTCAGTTCTAAACCTTGGAGAATTATTTGTTCGTCGATTATCCGTAGTTCTTCACCTCTTGGTAAGTCATCTTCCCCAACTTGCCTTCGTCAGTTTTTCTCTTAATTCCTCCATTGATACTCATCCAAAGCTTGGATTTTGTGATAGATTCTGCCCCTTAAGCTTGTGCATGTTCGTGGGTGTGAAGTTTTATCCGTCTTGGGCTGATTTTCCGTCGTTTTGGTAAGTAATTCTTACCCAATTTTCATTTTTATTTTCGAAATTCCATTCTTTAATCCCCAACTTGGGCGGGCTGTTTTTGTTCCCTTCCCTTGTCCAATTTTGCTCAAATTTGGAGCATGCCTTCTTGGCATCGTTGGGGTCATCGTGGTTCTTTTAATTTTTGATTCTAGGTTGCGGGCCTCACGGGTCTGCTTTTGACTCGGATATCGACACAGCTATAATTATAGAAATATGGGTATCGTTAGACTTGTCTTAACATTTTATTTATGAATTTGATAGTTCGATTCTCATTCGAAGCTTCTCGGAACAGCTCGGCCTCGTATATCGTCGTTCCCGCAACATGTCATCGGACGACAGGTAGGTTATAGCTTAACTCCCTAGACTTCGCATATATTGGGTAAAATTGTACTAGTTGGCATCCTTGGGTTGAGTTATTAGGTTGGTACCATAGACCTTGAGTACTTTTCTATGATTCGTCTTATTACTTTCCTCCGTTGTGTGTAGTATTCCTATTAGTTGATATATTTATTACCCTTGTGACCCCGTGAGGTCTTGTCGACACTGGAACATAGAAGGTGGAATTATTGAGGATGTCTGCGAGTCCTGAACATAGAAATATCCTTCTAGGCTGGTTATGCTTGCTGAGTAGCTTTGGAGACTGTACAGGGATATTAGGTTGATTGTGAGCAGATAACGTTCTCAATCGAAAATGATCAAAATCGATATCGGAAACACAAAAACAAACAACACAATTTAAAGATAGAGGGATAGATTAGAAAAAGGGATGAGAATAGAAGATAGAAGGGCTAATTGAATCCATAATCAACCAAGGGAGAAGAGAACTCAATCCAATGCCCGAGAAACCAAATTAAATCCACAAGATGATAACTCGATGATTGATCAAGCAAAGAAGATAACACAAGTAATTCGGGAATCCACCCTAATCACTCGATCTAAGCTAATAATTAGAATTTAACCCAATCACTATTCTAAGCTAAAGTAACTAAATATCAAGTCTATTCAAGATAATTCAATCATCAATAAATCTTAAGTATGAAAATGGCTAAGGCAACTATTTATAGTTATTGCCTTTACACAAATAGCCCAAAAGTGACTATTTTGGAAATAACCCACAAGGGCCCTTCTTGATTGCTCAAATGACATCCTGATCACCCATGGTCTTGTGTGTCCGTTGCTCTATGACTTCCTTTAGGCTCCAAACTATCATCCATATGTAGAAGCCCCTCCTAATATGCTCTAAACTAACCATGACCGTATCATCTTCCCCTTCTTCAAAAGGATTCGTCCTCGAATCCGAACCTTGTAAAAACATAAGAAGGATAAACAACAAACATATCCTCATAGGATATGTATGAAATACAACCAACTATAAATGCAACATGGGTTATCAACCATACCAGCTTGCCAAGGAGGCACACATTTGAAATAAAACCAACTATCCTTTGTGTCAAATGAGATCAATGCACTGTAGAACATACAAAGGATCCAACTATGAGAAATATCATGGAATAAAGAAACCTCAAAGGTCCTAAGACACAATTGCTTCCCTATTCCCCCATAAGACCATACCAAAAGTTGTGTCACTATTGGTTCAAACACCCATGAAGGTTTACCGGGATCAAAGATATAAAAGGCCCACATAGTTTGGTCACAAAGGAAAATGGACCAATCCAAGAAACTCCTACCTCTATATAAAACAAATCCCATACAAACATGGCCATCATCATATGCAAAGAGGTAGTAGAGAAAGGTGTTACTTAAATGAACTTCATCCAAGGTGTGTCGACATATAGAATCACCCTTTGATCTACAAGCATTAAGGCTTTGATCAAGAATGGGGTCACACAAGAATGAAGGGGTCATTAGAGAACATACACCCCTTTTTTATTGACCACTAACCCCTCCAATAGACGTACTATCATCTTCCAAGAAGAAAGTTTTATCTTTAGAAAGTGTGTCGTCATACCATAGTGGATTTTCAAATAATTGGTAGCCTTTAAGAGTGGTTACACTTCCCACATTATAAGACACACCACTATCTTCATCATTCACATTAGCCATGCCATCATTGAATAAAGGATTATCCCTAAGTTCATACTCTATCTCAAGATCCTCATGACAAGAATAAGAAATGGAATCAACACTCAAGGAATCATCACCTCTAAGTAAAGATCCTACATAACTAACTACATGACCAACTATATCATTACCATTACTAAATTGAGGGTAATTTATCACATCACACAACTTCTCAATTAGTAGGTCATCATTACAAGCAAGTTGGTCAATACCACAATAAACACTAGTTGATAGTATATCAAGCTCAAAAGAATCACACACATGATTACCATCATTATAGCGAACTAGCATTTGACTACCCTTATTACTAGATGGACTCAAATCGATCTTACTAGAAGAATCAATCAAGTCATCTATAGGATCAACTAGTATTTGGCCACTCACAACAATGGCATCATCATCATGCAACAAGGTGTCATCAAGATCATCACAAGGTAAAGGATCTTTAAGCTCACACATATACAAGCTATCACTTACACTCAATTGGCTACTAGCCACACAATGATCTTTTACTTTCAATAAAGTGTAAGGTTTAGCTTTGTTACCTCGTAGCTCATATGAATGATTGTCTTCACTTTGGTTTCCAACATTGAAGCACAAATGCTCCTTTGGGAAGATTTTTAACACCTCTTGATTCTCCACATTTTGAGGTGCTTTGCTAGGCTTGCTTCCAAGAATACCTGCACAAGTATCAAGATAACTAGAGAAACAAGAAAAGTTACATGAGTTAGGATAAGATTGTGACAACCCTCTCACATCACTCCACACAACCTCTCCTTTTTCCACTCTAGAGTTGTCACTTATCACACCCTTACTCCTCTCAATCTTTTGTCTCTTAATTTCATTAGAGTTCGGACAAGTGCCAAGTATCCCTTGTGAAGGGTTAGATGATCCCTTCACTTCATGCTTCCACTTTGGTGCACAAGGTGTGGATGTTTTGACTTTTATGTTCAACTCCTTAGTGCTAGCATCACAAGGAGTAGCTTGCCTTTATCACAATGGCAACTCCTTAGGTTCATCTTCACGAGGAGTGGCTTTCTTCAACATATTTTGTAACTCCTCGGGCTTAAGATTGGCAACCCATCGGATGACCTTGTCAACTCCTCTTTGTATGGCATCCCCTAGTTCTTTATTCTTAAAGATTCAAGATCCCTCACCGGAAGGGGCTTATTTGATTTCACTCTACTTTCATGGCCTATTGATCCTTCCATCCTACCTCCAACATCATTGCAAATAAGACACATTGAAATTAGGATAAGAAGCATAAGTTCTTGGATTCCAAGAAGTAGAGAATGGTCTTTCCCTATGGTCCACACGACGTCTTCGAATTAGTTTCACCCACACATATATACCCCTTCGACTAGGATTGGAAGTAGCACATGACAAGGAAGATAATTCACCTTCACAACATCCTCTTCTATCAAAATCTTCCTTAAAGGATTCATAAGACATATAGGAGAAAGCATCATACCTCATATCATCTTCATCACCATGGTGGGTAACATGAGAACCCCCATACCCTTCATCTTCACTATCGAATTCATCATAAGATACTTCTACTCCTTCATGTTCATGATAAGAGCCATAAGCCCCATTCATTTCACATCCATCTTCAAAGTAGTAGTTCTCATCACCATATGGCTCAAGATCATGGCTATTATTATAGCCTCTACAATCCCCACCTTCATCATACTCATAGCCTCCATTGGTACAAGCATAGTCTCCCATGTCATCATCATAAGGATCCGAAGCTATGGATGACATACTTTTTATAGCTTCTTTTGTACCTACAAAACTAGAAAACAAGTTAGTAATAAAATTCCTCATGCCACTATTTATGTGAACTCTCAACTCACCTTCTATGGCTTCTTTCCCAAATTGATAGTGCTACTAATTTCGCTCAATCAATTCACGGTTATCTTCTTTGTGGAGGAATGGATCCTTGTGATTCTTGAAAGAAGACCGACTCAAATAAAACTAAAAGGACTTGAATCAAGAAATTAACTACGAAATAAAATGAGAAAAGCACACAAAGAAACGCACAAGAAAAAAAATGGACTCAAAGAAAACTAAGTAACAAAAGTAGAAAAGTTACTTATGTTGCTTAATTTGAAAAATTAAAGAGAAGATTTGATGATTAAAAACTAGTTAACAAGTAATTAAAGATGTTAATTAGTTGTTAATTAGTAGAGAAATGAAAGAAAAATGAGTGTAGAAGAAGAAATGGACCAAATCTGACAATCAGAAAAGTTCTGAAGGACCAAATTTGATAATCAGAAAAGTTCTGAAGGACCAAATCTGACCGTTAGAAAAGAGTTTGGGGGTCTGAAATTGACTTTTGCAAACTTAGATGGAATGCTTCAAATTCTAGGACCCCAAATTTTTTCTAAGTGTGGAAATCACTTGGTCTTTGAAATTGGGCCACACGCGCGCATGGCAGTGACTGGGCGTGGGCGCTGAGTTGGCAGCCATGTGGCGCTGTTGACTAGTCAACTACTGACGTGACAGATGTTGACTGGTCAATTGCTGATGTGGGAGCTGACGTGGCAGCGTCCACTTGGATTTTTTTTTGAAATTTCAATTTTTTTTATTTTTTTTTGAAATTTCTTTTTTTTAATTTCACTTGTGGACCCACAAACACCTTTGACCAACTTTGATTTGGGAAAATTGGATCAAATGTACGTTTTGCTTCCTTATTCTTCAAGAACACCAAGAACATTGATGAATTTCAAGAATTCATAATTCACTCAATTTAACTCCGATCTTCACCAAATTTTAAACACGAGCTCCTTTCAATACCACGAACAAACCTCAATAATTTTTAGCCCTCAATTCCAAGATAAAAATAAACCCATTTTCTCCATCTTCAAGATATGAAGAACACCATGAACAAGTGAATTTCAAATCTTCATAACTTCTTCGTTTTAGCTCCAAATTCCATGAAATTCGATATTTAGACTCCCCTTGTTGCAGAGAATAAACCTTAATGCTTTTCAAGCTCTAATTTTACCTCAAATAACAAATCCACTTCACCTTCTTCAAGCTTTTTCAAGCTCAACAATGGTGAAATTTTGAAACACCTCCAAATCAATCGAAATTTCAGATCTAGACCCCTAAACACTAGAGATAGTGTTGGAAACTCAAACAAAACACGAATCAAAATGAATTTTTGGATTTTTTTGGACTAATTTTTTTTTGAATTTTCAAATTTATGAACCTAGGATTTAAGAATTAATGGAACAACTCTTAAAACCTAAGATCTGATACCAAGATGATAATGATCACAATCAAAATTCATCAAAATCGATATCGGAAATACAAAAACAAACAACACAAATTGAAGATAGAGGGATAGATTAGAAAAAGGGATGAGAATAGAAGACAGAAGGGCTAATTGAACCACAATCAACTAAGGGAGAACAGAACTTAATCCAATGCCCGAGAAACCAAATTGAATCCACAAGATGATAACTCGATGATCGATCAAGCAAAGAAGATAACACAAGCAATTCGGGAATTCACCCTAATCACTCGATCTAAGCTAATAATTGGAATTTAACCCAATCACTATTCTAAGCTAAAGTAATTAAATATCAAGTCTATTCAAGACAATTCAATCATCAATAAATCTCAAGTATGAAAATGGCTAAGGCAACTACTTATAGTTATTGCCTTTACACAAATAGCCTATTACAAAAATAGCCCAAAAGTGACTATTTTGGAAATAACTCACAAGGGCCCTTCTTGATTGCTCAAATGACATCTTGATCACCCATGACCTTGTGTATTTGTTGCTCCATGACTTTCTTTGGGCTCCAAGCTATCATCCATACATAGAAGCCCCTCCTAATATGCTCCAAGCTAACTATGATCGTATCATCTGATACCAAGATGATAACGATCTCAATCGAAAATGATTAAAATTGATATTGAAAACACAAAAACAAACAACACAAATTCAAGATAGAGGGATAGGTTAGAAAAGGGGATGAGAATAGAAGACAGAAGGTCTAATTGAATCCACAATCAACCAAGGGAGAAGAGAACTCAATCCAATGCCCGAGAAACCAAATTGAATCCACAAGATGATAACTCAATGATCGATCAAGCAAAGAAGATAACACAAGCAATTCGATAATCCACCCTAATCACTCGATCTAAGCTAATAATTGGAATTTAACCCAATTACTATTCTAAGCTAAAGTAACTAAATATCAAGTCTATTCAAGACAATTCAATCATCAATAAATCTCAAGTATGAAAATGGATAAGGAAACTATTTATAGTTATTGCCTTTACACAAATAGCCTATTACAAAAATAGCCAAAAGTGACTATTTTAGAAATAACCCACAAGGGCCCTTCTTGATTGCTCAAATGACATCTTGATCACCCATGGCCTTATGTATTTGTTGCTCCATGACTTTCTTTGGGCTCCAAGCTATCATCCATATATAAAAGCCCCTCTTTATATGCTCCAAGCTAACCATAATCGTATCATGAGCTGCCGGGAAGCTATTTGGGTTGATCATATTATTTCCATGCATATAAAGAGGTTTTTCCACATTTTATTACGGTTTTTGGCTTCGGGCCTACGAAAACTGATTTCTAAACCTTGCATGGCCTCGGGGGCCTATTTTAAATGAAATTGGATTTAGAAATGATTTGACTTGATATGGATCTTCTTGGGATAAAAGAAGGTTAAAAATATGGTTTTATCACGATTTACTACTATTGCTAGACTCGACCGGGTTGGAGTGCTAGCTAAGTTTTCTTACTAATTTGAAATGATATTAGGCTCGGCCGGGTCGAGGATATGAGGTGTTTTTACTACTGTTTTAGACCCGGTTGTGCCCGGGTATCCTTGGAAGGGTTTTTGAGACATCTTTTCACTGTTTTAGTCCTAGACGGGGTCTAGGCATGCATATTTGAGACTTAGCCACTAGCTTTAACCCAAACTCGATTCTGGAGGACACGTTTTGATTCTGAGTTTTAGTATGGGTCTGGGACCTCTATGGACATTGCTGCTCTAGGGCTGAGGCTTTGGGCTGCGTGTGTTGGGGGAAGGGTATACGGTGGAGTAGAGGTATACGGGTTGTGTTCTTCTATAGAATCTGCATGTTGATCTCGATCAACACCGGAGGAGGTACATACAGAGATTCTATTCAACCCAGAGGTTTTCATGCATCATATCATTGATTGTTCAGGATTCCACCCTTGTTTTCTATTTGTTGATTGTATGCTCTGGTAGTATAGGATGCCAGAGGGTTTGTTCTTACTTGATTGCGTTCCTCGGTTGTATGGGTGGCCGGGGGACTGTAGGTAGACTCTCGTTACTTATTATAGAATTATTCTCTATTACGGTTATAAGTGTGGAGTTGGACTCCGCTAGGCTATTTTTTCTGGATTTGAGATTGATATGGTTTGGCTGGTTATTTGTTTTGTTTATCGAGCATGTATACTTTATCCTTATTTCCCACTCTCTACGCTTGAGGTTACCAGTATACCGCTCATTTCTAGAACCTACACTTATATATATACTATTTTTACGAGGATCCCAGGTGCGTCGCCCTTACTTTCAGCTGTGCCTGTTGTGTGTATATATTCTATATGCTAGCCTTATATGTTGTTTTCTATTGTCTTCCCTCTGGGCTAGTTCCTGTGTACTTTTCATTGATTTCTGTGACTGTTTGCTTCTACTCTGTCTGCTATTGCTCTTTTACTTTAAATGTGCCCAGTCGGCCTATGATACCTACTGGGTACCTTGTGCTTCACATTTGGTGCTCACCCTACCCTCTACATCTTCTGGTGCAGACCCTAGCATGGGCCATCATCGTTAGCGCGTCAGAGACTCATGCGGGGTGCAGTTTTTGGATCATCCTGGCTGAGGGTGAGCTCTTGGCATTCAGAGCTTGACTTTAGTTATCTTTGGTGTATTTTGTACTCTTATAGTTTTGGAGACATTGTGTATATATGACTTAAGGACCTTTGTACTCCTGATGTAGTTTGACTCTTATACGCTTTGATACCAGGTTTTAGGTTGGTTTAGATTTCGCTTGTTTATACCTCTCTTGTATCTATTTTCTTCTCATTATTCCCTTGCGAGCTTATGTATCGAATCTTCCACTTAAACTGTTAGAAGGTAGCCCATTACTAACCATTCTGGGCTACGAGGATTGGTTCGCCTACTAGGAGGTTGTAGGTGCCATCATGACCGAGAAATCGGATCGTGACAGGAACCTTCTTGTTTAGTTGTACATGTTACATAACTTTTGTAATTTAGCACTCAATTAGTGTCTGGTAAAAAAGAGAGGGTAAGTTTAAAGAACCTATGCTACTCTAAATAAGATCCAAGCAAATAAAATTACCTTACCTTTCTTTTAAAAAGTGAGGGTAAATTTAATTTGTAATAGACAGGTAGGTTCTTGTAAGACTAATGAGGTTAAAACACTTATGCTGCTCTAAATAGGAGTTTATTTTTTTTATATGAGTAAGCCTATAGTGTCTGTGTTGGTCTAGCATGAGTATATTTTTCAAATATCAAATATGCATTTTATAGGCCATGATTGATTGATTTGGCATTTTCATTTTTTCTACCTCTCCTCCAATACTATAAGTCAAAACTCATTTCTGGATGCTCGGCTCCTTCTTATGACCTTGCCCTTAGTTATTAATGGAGTTCAAAGCATAACTCATAACTCTTAATGATGCTCCCTACCTAGAAAAAAAAAGCATAACTCATAAATCCTTAGCTTTGATATGTAGGAACTAGGAACTGTAACCTGTATTTTACTTGTGCCCGCACAGAACCTTTTTAAACCCGTCTTTGGTGATTTTCAAGAAGAAGATTATGCATCAAATCAAATAATTGAATGAAGAACCTATGATTTGAAATTGTGATAGGAATCTGTATAGTTTGTGAGAGGTTCATACTTGCCTCATTCTAATCAAAGCAAGATAACTCAAATTTACTGAGTACTTCCCAGAAGCAGTGACCGT
Source organism: Jaltomata sinuosa (assembly GCA_003996215.1). Lineage (NCBI taxonomy): Eukaryota > Viridiplantae > Streptophyta > Magnoliopsida > Solanales > Solanaceae > Jaltomata > Jaltomata sinuosa. The sequence goes on from QJPP01001901.1 coordinate 179,503, forward strand.
TACAAAATCACTCTTTTCCTCTAATCAAGGAAAATAAGATCAGTAATTTAGATATAGCAATGTATGTATTAGCGTCAAAATCACTCCTTTCTTAGATACAAGTTACGCCTGGATTGACAATGTTGGTATTAGTATGCTTATATTAGGTTATGAAGGGATTTGTAATATCATAGAAATTGTTATACAGGTATAAGTTATTTCTTATTGGTATACAAATCAATCATCACCCCTTTCAGTTTGTGTAGTATTCTCTAGTACCAACTGCTATCAGCATGTGGATTATGCTCAACTCAATTAAATATTTGTTGAGCATGATTTTTTTTTAATTTTTAATTCCATTTTGAATGTGTAGGAAAATGCGGGTGATTGAATTTGAATGGTTGCCACAAATCAACTCGATCTATTGAAGTGAATGATGAAGAGTTTTTGAACTATTGTAATATTTGAATATATTTGGTTTTGTAGAATTCACTGCTAGTACAAATCTTTAAAATATTTCTTTATAAGTATGTGTAGTACAAAACATGTTTTTTCAAAGTTTATTATAAATCTATGCATTTGAATTATTTATTAGCTAATTTGGTGATTGAGATCATTTATATATACTAGTTTAGTGTACGTGCAAAAGCACGTGTGTCTTACGTCAATCAATAAAATCATATATATATCAAAAAATAAAAGTATTAAAGAGTAGCAATTAACGTAAAAATAAATATTATATCTTTCTAATGATATAAATAAATATTATACTCAAACATGCTATTGTTTTAGTATAGAATTTTAAAATAAAAATCCTAATATTTAAGACTTTAAATCAAATATTAAAGAATAAATATAATATATTTATTTAGTTATACACATACGGATAATAAGAAAAATAATAGATAGTAACAGAACAAAAATGATAATAAAATAATATGATAATCGAGATATCAGAACAACACTATTAAACTTAACTTTCATAAAAAAAAATTCGCAAAGCCTGACCAAACATTATCTACCATATGTATTAAGCAAAAAAATAAATAGCGGCTAGTAACAAAACAGAAATTACAACAAAACAACACTATAATCAAGATATTAGAATAATACAATTAAACCTAATTTTTACACAAAAATTCCTCAAAGTCCGAACGAACATTCATCTACCATTTGTATTGAGAAAATAAAATAGCAGATTCGTGCAAAATTATCAAATCTTTCATCAAATCACGTTGTTTTAATACAAACAATAAATAACATAAACAAATAAAGTAGAAAAAGGTAGTAAAGAAATTTAAAGAGAAAGAACGCATTATAAAAAGTAGAAAGAGAGATTTTAATGTCAATAATATTGGAAGAATCTTTTTTCTCTTCCTACATATAAAGAGTCCTAAACCTAATTATAAAAGTTTTTTACCATATATTCTAGGAATTTTTGATTATTAATTCTCCTATATTTTTTATATATATATTTTAGGACTTCTTAATTTTCATAAAAAAAATTCCCTTCTTTTTTGACCCAACTTTAAGTACTTGTTGTCTTTTCTTTTTTTTCCTTTTTTATTGTATAGAATTTATTTTGGTAAAAGTAATTAAATAATATTTTTTGGAAAATGGTAAAAAAAATTGATGCACGACTGTAATACTTGTTCTGTTTCTTTTTTTTTTCCTTTTTTATTATGTGGAATTTATTTTGGTAAAAGTAATTAAATAATAATTTTTGAAAAATAGTAAAAAAATAAACTTTTCTATTGCATAATCTTTTAATGAAGGGTAAAAAGTTCAAATCATATTATAAGGTCCTTCACATTTTGTCTAATTTAGTGTACGTGCTTTGCACGTGTGTCTCACATCAATGAATAAATTTATATACCAAAACTAAAATTATTAAAAAGTAGCAATTGACGTCAAAATAAATATTATATCTTTGTAATGATATAAATAAATATTGTACTCAAATATATTATTATTTTAGTATAGAATTTTAAGATAAAAATCCTAATATTTAAGACTTCAAATCAAATATTAAAGAATAGATAGTAACCGAACATAAACTATAACAAACTAATTTGATAATTGAGATATCAGAACAATATGATTAAACTTAACCTTCATAAAATATCATCAAGTCTGACCAAATATTCATCTATCTCTGTATTAAGCAAATAAAATAAAATAACAGCAACTAGTAATAAAACAGAAACTACAATAAAATAATACGATAATCGAGATATTAGAATGATATAATTAAACCTAATGTTTGCACAAAAAATTCTCAAAGCCCTAACAAACATTTATCTACCACCTGTAACAGAATAAAAACTATAACAAAATAATATGATAATCAAGATATCAGGAGTCCTAAAATATATGGTAACAATACAAAGAATAGATGATGTGAAATTCTCCATAAAATTAATAAAGAAAATGTTAACTTTGCTAAAATAATAATTAACTTGCTACATGAATAAAAGGTAAACTATGTCCAATTGTATTCTTTGCTCCGTGAGTAATAGTTGGAGGGGGTTAAGGTAAAATTGTAGTTTGTACAACCTCTACTTTTTATTATAGGCAAATATCAAGCTATTAGCTAGAGTCCTTATTAGATAGGTAACTGAAGAAAGATTCACATAAGTCACGCTGAAGACTCCTAATTGGAAGGAAATAAAATTATTGAAGGTAGTGTCTTTAATTAATTTTTACCATATATTTTAGAATTTCTAAATTATTAATTTTCATAATATCTCTTATCATGTATTTTCCATTTATCATATATTTTAGAATTTCTTAATTTCAAATATTATAAAAAATAATTCATTAATAATTAGAGAAAAATAGTAAAAAGATGATTTTGTCTATTGGGGAGTCTTTTAATGAAGGGCAAAAAGTTCAAATCACATTATAAGGACCTTCACACTTTTAATATAATATAGATATATGATAATAATGTATAATGTTATTAGTGAATATATGCAAACCAAAATTGTTATTTTTCAATTAGAAATTATGGCTATAATATTTCTAGACAACATTGCCACACTTCAAAAGTGTAGCTATAGGGACCTCATTGTGCCATGTACATTAGAAAAGGTTACACTTCAAAGTGTTTCCATAGAAGAGATATAAAAGGCTACGCTTTAGAAGCGTGGCCAATAACTAAGCAAAGGCCACGCTTGAAAGTGTAGTTCCACTAAAGAGTGTTCCTCATCTATGCATTTCAAGCATTTACTTGTCTCCATATCCACAAGTAAGTCATCCTTCTCATTATCCAAGTGCTTCTCCTTATGTACAAGTAACACTTCTCTCTTATTACTTTTAATTTCTTCCCTTTGAATTACTTCCCGAAGTTCTTTCATGACTCTATAATCCTAAATCACTTGATAGGGTGTCAAGGGTACAAGGAAAAACTTTTTTCCTCCAAGTAGGAATGAGTACTTGTTAGACCTCCCAGGATGTTTCATATCCCTATAAAAATACCACGGTCTACCAAGCAACATATGACATGCTAGCATGAGCACAATATCACATAGAATCTCATCTTGATACTTGTCAATACTAAATTTATGGTTGATTGCTTAGTCATGTTCATCTCACCATTCTCATTGAGCCATTGTAACTTGTAGGGAAAAGGATACTTCTCACTAGGAAGTTGCATTTATTCAACAAAAGTTGCACTTATAATATTTGTACAACTCCTACTATCAATGATAAGAGCACATACCTTATCCATAATCTTACAACGAGCATGGAAAAAATTCTCTCTTTGATCAAGCTCTTCTTTAGCAAGAGCCCCCATGATTCGTATCATGATGTATGATAAGCTCACATTCACTTGCAAAGGCACAACATCAATATCTGAGGCTTCTTCCTCTTGCCCAATGAGAATGATCAAAATCACTCTCTAATAGCTGGTAGCGATCGTCGGAGCAAAATAAAATTAATATTCCCGATGGATGTCAAAGTCAATCCCACAAAGAATAGTTATGATGAGTTGCTGAGAGATTGTTGTATGTCAGTCAATAAGACAGTAATTGTTCAAGTAACTAGAAATAAAAATTGAGGGGAGTAAGGAATTGGGAAAATTATCACAATCACAATTCAAACAAGAAATTAAAGTAAGCAAGGGATTTGTAATCAAATGAGAGGACAACTAATGTGTTTGATGGGATTCAAACGTGGGATAGGGTACTTGCTTAATTATGTAAATTCTTAATAAACAATATGGGTAGCATTGGTTTTAGTCATGAATACCAATCTTTTGATCTTCCAAACATTTATCTAATGGTCTTTATTCAAGCACCATGAGTTCAACTCAAACCAACCAATATAAGCTTGGAGAAGTCATACTATTTCTAGCTTAGACTCTTAGATAGGTGTTTTCCTATGAATGAGCTATTTCTAGCCTCACTCTAAGTGGAAATCCTAAGTTCCCACTATCGAATTCTGATCTGAAATCATGAACTCCTCTTTCAAGCAAGAACACAATCAAGTAAACTCAACCAATATTTGCAACCATCAGTTTTATAATTAAAACATAGAGAATTCAATAGACCCATATTAATTTAACAATTATAAACACAATTAAGCAAGACACATACTAAAATTTAAATACCCATTATACACATACCCCTAGATAAGGAAATTAGCCACTCAAACTAAGGAAATAAGAGATTATACCAAGTGGATAATTTAAATTTCCAATTCATATTTAAGCCAATATAAAAAATCCAAGCTCTATTTTGTACAAATATTGTGGAATCTAAAGGTAGATAATCAGAAATATCAAATACACTCACTATCTTTCTTGGAAAACTCTCTCTATAGAATACTATTCAATAATGTGTAAAAAACTATCAGGTACAAACCCAAAAAAGGGTTTTAGAAGTTCCCAAAATGTCATTTGAACATTGACAAAATTTCCTCTCGGGCATGGTGCAAAGCAACGTGCGATGTGGCATGTGGGTCACACTATGCATTGTGCACATAGCATAACTCCAAATCTCAGACAAGTGACTTCAGTTGATGTTTGGGTGTCATTCAAAAGGAGGTACGGTCGACCTCATGCATTTTACATGTCGCCTGTGGATCACACCTCTCAAAAGATTATTCTTCTCTTTTGATCACCTTGACACTTCATCTCTTTTTGAGCTCTTTTGGATCCAATTCCTTGTTTTCTACTTTTGACTAAGAGTACCTGCATTTGCATCAGTAAAGGCAATAAGTACCTCTAAATCTTATCAAAACATGACAATAATTCATGAATAATGGCTCAATAAGTTAGTAGATTACCAACATATCAAACTCCCAAGCTTGAACTATTGCTTGTCCTCAAGCAAGATACTCACAAAGTAAGGAATGAATTGTAATGACCCTTCCGGTCATTCATGTGTTTTTGCCTTCTTTGTACTGTTAGATCTTTCCAGTAGTAGCCCCAAGTCAATTATGGCTTGCTGGGACTGGTATTTTGGTGCCCTGGCTATTCGTTGGGTCATTATGATCATTTCCCTATTTTAGATCTTTAACTTAGGAAATCATTTGACTTTAGTCAACATTCTTAGCTAGCCTACTCGAAATCAAATTTTGACAGTTTTGTTAGCTCTAAAACATGGATTTTAGTCTAGTTGGACCTTTAGTCGAGCCCTGAGAACTTCAAATATGATTATATCTCACTTTTTGAGATTTTAGGCCAGTTAGAGTTAGAAGTTTGACTTTGATCAACTTTTGATGATCGGAGCATTGGATTCAAAATCTGATGCTTTCATCAGTTATAGAATATCATGTTTGGGTTAGGTAGGTGGTTGGTTTAGGTCCTTGGTGGGCCGGGCTCATTTTGGGTATTCAGTTAGTTTTAGTAAGTGTTGACTTGGGTCAATATTCCTCTGAAATGACCTCGTATAGAAGTTTCATCAATTTTGTTGTGTCTGGAAGGTCATTTCAACTAAAGTTGCATCTTTGGTTTGTGTGTATCGGGTTTTGATTTTGCCCAGAACATCCCATGAAAGTTTTTCACTTTGCTTATTAGTCTGCAGCAGAAGTGTTCAGCGCCAACGGCACCCGGGCAGCGCGATTGCACTAGCTTGTGTCCCTCTCTTCGACATGATCGCGCTCAGGAAGTATGATTGCGTTGGTCTGTGACCTGCAACATATAAAGCCTTCCCCATGAAATTTCAGTTCATTTTCTCACCTCCCTCTCTCTCTAAAACATTTCCCCTCTCCTAAAACTTGTTTCAAATAATTATTCAAGCCGTGTGAGTTCTTTTATTGGAGGATTTCTCGTTTCCCCCTTCTTTTGGTAAGTCTTTTTCCTTGAATTTCTTCCTTCCCATGGCTAAAACCTCTATTGTCATACTCACCTAGTTTGGGGGTTTCTTGTGTGGGTTTTTAGCTGCTGATTGGCTTTATTTTTTATGGCTCTTGTGCTTCATCTCATTACCCTTACTCGCTCTCTCCGTGGTACATTTTCCCCTGCTTTTGGTTCTTAATTTTGTAATTTTCGCAAGTTCCTTGTTCTTCTCCAGGCTATTTTAGGCCCTTTCTTTACTCTTTTCCGCTAATTTTTAGAGCATGTCCTCTCGTGAATATTGGGAACACTATGGTGTATTTCATTTCTGTCTTCAGATTGAGGGACCCATGTACCCGCTTGTGACCAGAATTTTGACCCGCCTATACAGTTAGCAATATGAGTACTATTGGCTTCGTCTTGATGAGTAGTATATTATTTTGGATAGTTTGTTTGCAATTTGGGGTTTCTCAGAGTAGTTTGAGCTTTAACGATGTCATTCCAGCAGCTAGTCATCGAACGACAGGTAGTACGGTCTTCCCTACCGTAGACTTTGCATATATAGGCTATAATTGTAATAATTAGCATCCTTGGGTTGGTTATTCTAGGATTGGCATACCAGACCTTGTTCATCTTTTCTGTCTGTATTATTTCTTACGCTATTTGTAGTATTTGATGTAGTATTATAATATTACCCATGTGGCCCCGTATGGCCTTTGTATAAGCCTTTGGACCATAGACAGTGGGATATTTGGGAATATCCACGAGTCCTAGACATTGAGATGTTAGGTTAGGCTGGATATCTATGTTGTCTAATTGTGTCTGTGCAGGGCCAATAGGTTGATTTTGAGCCATTGGGCTATTATTTGTTTGCGATCATATTGCAAAGGATTTTTTGTATGTTTTATTACTATTTTGGCTGCGGACCTACTATAAATCTTTTTCTAATCTTTGTATGGCCCAAGGGCCCATTTTTGATATAAATGATTATTAAAGGATTTGAAACTGACTAGATGGATCTTCTTGGAATAAATGGGTTATTATGATGGTTTTATCACTGGTTTTAATACTGATACTAGACTCGGTTGTGCTGTAGCGCTAGACATGTTTATCCTATTAATTTAGACCTGGATACACTATAGGCACCCTTTATTGGGGTTTTGAGATTACTACTACTGATTTAGACCCAAATAGACTCTGGGTATGTACTACGAGATTCTGATTCATTTATTTAGACCTAGATACATCCCGAGTAGTTATACTTTGAGACTTCACATTCTATTTTAGTATGTGGTTGAGGACCTCCATTGACCAAGGGCTACGTGCTGAGTGTACCAAAGGAGGGGTATATAGTGCAGTTGAGGTATATAGGGAATTACTTCCATGGGTCTTACCTGTAGGGCCTTTAGGCACCAAGGGTAGGTACATACAGGGTTACTATCGCACCGATTCCTTTATATCATATCACGTCATACATATAGTATTTGAATCCACCCTTGGTTACTATTTGCTCAGTGTATGCTCTGGTAGTATGGGATGCCAGAGGGTTTGTTTTTACTTGATTGTATTCTTTGGGCTTATGGGCGCCCATTAGGACTCTAGGTAGATTATAGTACTTCTATCTTATTGTAGAGCTTGTTATGGCCTTCGATTATTGGTGGTTTAGCTACTGCTATCCTACTGTAGTACTTGTTAAACGCTTCTGATTATTGGTGGATTAGTGGAGGTGATCTTGTTGAGGAGTTGGTTTTGTGGCCTTCTTAGCACTTGTGAGTTAATGGATTCCATTTTATTGTGATGCTGATTAGTGGCTTTTTGGTTCCTTGTTGTGTAGATTATTCTATCCTAGGGTGGTATTTTTGAGGTTGTTTTCTATCTATTATTATCTTGAGTGTGTGTTTAGCATGATTTTGTTAGTTATATTACTTCTACCATGAGTATGTTTACTTGTTTTCCTTCCTTCACCTTTTACTTGAGGTTACCGGTATACCACCACTCTTCTTAAACTCTCTCTTTATATATTGTTTTTAGAAGGATCCATGTGCGTTTTCCTTCCCTTCACCTATTTTCCGTGGTATATACATCCCTTCTATGGCTAGAATAGCATGCTTGTATTTCTCATTGACTTCTATCCGTGCTAGTTTCTGTGTACTTTCTCTGTTGTTTATGTGACTGCTTCTTTGCTATCTGCTATTTACTGCTTTTATATCATATATGCTTAGTCAACCTATGATGCCTACAGGGTACTTGCTGCTTAGCAATTGGGGCTCATACTACACTTCTGCATCTTTTTGGTGCAGATCCTAGTATGAGCTTTCGCCATTGACTGCGTGGAGACTTGTCCATCTTTTGGATATTCAAGACTAGGGTTAGTTTTTGACGACCGGGGCTTGACCACATCTCATCTTTTGGCACTGCTACTCTTTGTTTATTTAGAGATAATTGTATATTATGTTTGTTATCTCTAGCACTTGTATTCTATTAGAGGCTCTTGTACTATCAATACCAGGTCTTTGGGTTAGTTTAGTTTCTTTTTGTATATATTCAGGTTTTTTGCTGCCACGTTATTCTATTTTATATCTGATTTTGCTTATTTTTGCATATTGTGCATGTTTCTTAGGTAGTAGCCAATTACTAACCATTCTAGGGTACGAGGATTGATTTGCCTATTGGGGGGTTGTAGATGTCATCATGACCTGATAAATTAGGTCGTGAAAGCTTGGTATCAAAGATCTATGTTCATTGGTATCATTGGCACAAGAGCAAGTATCTAAGTAGAGTCTCCCAGATCAGTACGATGATGTCTGTATCTTATTAGTGGGAGGCTATATGGCATTATTAGGAAAAGTTCCATCTTCTTTGCTCGTTATCATGCGTTAATGACTTTATCGACTTCTAAACATCATTGTCCCATTTCTTCTCAGATGCCTAGGACGAGTATGACAGCGGGTGACATCGAGGATTCTGTTCCTCTTGCTTTAGTATTCCCTCCAGTGCCATGATTTTATAATGCGAGCATATTGCATCAGCTAAGGGGTTTGGGGCCAGCCATGCCTCCGATAGGATTTATGACTACCCCAGTTCTTCAGGACATAGTGGCTAGGACTCTGAGTCTTCTGGTGGGTACTTCAATTACCCAGGTGGGGGCAGTACCTAGTTCTTCAAGTGGTGCTATAGTTAGGTTTGAGGATCCAGGTCTTTAGCAAGGTTGTATGTTGGTATTGGAGCATGAGGCAAGGTTTCACGAGGTGATTAGGCACACGGCCAGGACTGTGCCTACAGAGTTTGAGAGAGTTTAGGAATTTATTGAAGGATTGACTTCACCACTCCGTTTAGCAAAAGAGCACTTGGTGACAGTTGGGACTACCTTTCTTCAGGTGGTTGACCATGCTTGGGCTATTGAGCGGTTATGTCACGAGGCATTTAGAGGTAGTGGCAAGAGGCGTTGATGTCAAGGCAGTTTCCAAGGTTCTCATTCTTGAGGTAGGGGATTCTCTGGTATGGATCAATTCTTTTTCTTTCTATCTAGCAGGCCAATTTTAGTTTCTCCACGCATTTCAGAGTGGGCATGGTGCAGGTCAGGTTTCCCTAGGGTTTGTATTTAGGGTATGTAGGCTATGGTGGCCAGTCAGGTTCGACGAGATCTTCCCATCAAAGTTCATCTGGTAGAGGTTGTTTTTAGTGCGATGAGTGTGGGCATTTTGCTAGGGATTTCCCCATAATCACATCTTCCAGTCAGCATAGTTAGCATGTCTTATCTCCCAGGGCTCTAGTGACACCGGTTAAAGGTGGAGTGCAGGGTAGTAGGGGTGGTCCCCAAGTAGTGAGAGATGTTATGCAGGGTAGTAGTGGTGTTCCCTAGATGGGTAGAGGTGGCTTTCAGCCAGGTGGTTCAGGTATCCGTCCAGAATCAACATGCACCATGCGTGAGAGCAGGGTTTCCTTGGGTTGTTATAGTTGTGGGGTGATTGGTTAATTTTCTAGAGATTGTACTTGGTGCAGGACGATCGAGCATTCAGAACCGACTACTCGGTCCAGAGATAGACACCAACAGTCCGATGCCCCTATTGGTAGGCCAGAGATAGAGGTTCCAAATATCATCACTGCATGTACAACTTTTGTTAACATCATCTAGTGCTGGGGTTGTTTGATTTCCGAATTCACTCTTTTTTTTTTGTATATGCATATATACCTACCTGTTTCTTATTTGGATGTATTACTATTTGAGTTGTAGTGTTTATGCGTGTAATTTCTCAGTAGATTTATTCTTCTTAGTAGTGGATGGGGTGTGTTGTCCTTGAGAGGTAACTACCCAGAGTTGTGACTCGTGGGTAGGTCTGGTTGGCTGTATTTCTAGTTTTGTTGTGGTTCTAGAATTTCTTTGAGGTCCTATTTTCTAGCGATCTTGGGTGGTTATTGCATAAGCCATTATATAGTGTTAGTTAAAAATCCTTCTGTTGGTTTGGTGTGATACTAGTGGTTTTATACCGAGAGAATGTTGGTTTGTCTTGAAGAGAATGGAAATATGCAAATGGGTACTAGATGGTTTTGCTTTTTTGAGAGGTTAGAGTTAAACTCATTATGTTTTGTTGGTTTTGAAAGTTGGCAGGTATATGAATTGTTTTCATTGATTTCCTCAGTTTTGTATGAGTTAAGTTTTGACCGTAGCATTGTTGTTGGATTGGGCATTCAGTCTATTCTTTTCCTACCTTATCGAGTATCGCTAGGAGAGTTGTGGGATCTAAGGGAACAACTCCAGGATCTTTTGAGAAAGAGTTTGTCAGGTTCCGTGTAACATCCTAGAACTTCCAAGCCCAGACTAAGCTCAGAAAACCAGTAGAAAATAAAAATTTCAGAAGAAGTTCAAGTTCCCAGGAATCACGGCTCAAACCATGGACCGTCATTTAGAAGAACGGTCCACCGTTTGAAACCGTAATCCCTGAAGCAGTAGCCCATCAGTTCTGCCCCAGGGACCACAGTTTAGGCAAAGGACCGTTGTTTAGAAGAACGGTCCATTGTTCAAATAGTAGTCCCAATTCCAGTAGACCCTCATCTCTGTCTTCAAAAACCACGAGTCCCTTGATGGGCCGTTGTTCAGAAGAATGGACCGTCCTGAGGAGTCGTAATTTCCCAGAATCAGAGGACCCCAGTTCCAGCCCCAAGAGCCATGGGTCAAATCATGGGCCATCATTCAGAAGGACAGACCATCCTGTTGAACCGTTGTTCCTAGGACCAGAGACCCTAAAACACACAGGCAGAACCACGACTCCAGTTGACGATCCGTCGTTCAGAAGGACAGTCCGTCAACTAAGCCATAGTCCCTGAGCGAGATTTTCTGCAGATTCTTTTAAACTTTCCCAAGGGCAGTCCAGTCTTTTCCCAATTATTTTATTTCTGACCCTATGTCATTTTGGGGGTAATTAAAGGGTTTTTATCTCTATTTATCCCTCATTACTCCTAAATCACTCATACTTATCAAATCTTTCAAGAACAGAACACTCTCTCTCAAGAACAAGGCAAAAAGGGGTTTTCTCCAAGTTCCTCTCAGAATCCAAAGGTTCAACCGTAGAATCTTCATACAGGTATGTGGGATTTCACTAGTGAGTTCCTTTCACCCATTAGGTCCCTATCACTCAGTCAAATCCCTTCAGTTCTCCATAAATGCTAAAAACCTAGGGTTCATAGACCTTAGAGAATTCTTGCTATTCAGATGTTATGGAATTATATAATGCTTAGTCCATATTTCTTGGAGAATTAGTATAGTTCATGTACAGAGTTCAGAACCCTAACTTGTAGTAATTTTCAGTACTCCATAGATTATACATGTTAGGCAGACTCAGACAGATGATCAGATTTCAGAATTTGAATGTCATATCCTATAACTTGGTTGTATGAATTCTTAGATTATATCAGTATTTTGAGCTATCCAGTGTTATAATTGCATGCTAGCTTATATTCAGTTGGGAGTAGACTTAGTACCGAGCGGACTAGGGATGAGGGCTTAGCTGTCAGCTTAGGCTATGACCCTTGGTAGCAATCCCCAAGTCCCAGAACTACGGCACCACTATAGGTTTGAAGGATTCAGCTGTCAGACTAGGCTGCACCTCTTTGTTCCTCGTGGACATTAGCAGTGGATCCACGTCAGACTCGTTTGTACCCTTGGCAAGGTATGAATGCCCTTCCATCCATGGTTATAGGTTGGCCCCATAGTTAGCTCAGCTTGGGGTATGTCGGTTAGTAGTATCTCCCACAGTCAGATTCATGTGCATTGACCTTGCATTCAGTACTCATGTTCAGTATTCAGATCAGCATGTTATTTCATGATTTATACTTGGTCACTGCATTCAGTACAACTCTCAGTTACAGTTCAACATATTTATTCTTTTGTTTAGTTATATATATATATATTATTCAGTCCAGCCCGTATCTTGCATGCTTAGTACATTCAAAGTACTGACGCATACTTTTGTGCTATATAGGTTTAGGAACTCAGCATCCAGATCGCACCTAACTTAACCTCCAGTCCGTACTCAGCAGCTCAGTGATGAGTCCCCAATAGTTTGGGGACAATATACATGCCTTTATTTCAGTATTTATCTTCAGTTTTTAGTTTTGCTAGAGTTATCTGGGGGCATGTCCCAGCGACTCCTATTCAGTTAGATGGATTTCAGACATAGACTAGATTCAACACTTTTAGTATTATTATTCAGTCAATACTCAACTAGATTCTTTTAGTCAGATTTCATTTGGGTTCTTCCCGCTTTTAAATAATTAATTGCTTTAGTTTTCCGCACAATACATATCTTTAAACTGGTTTTACTTAGATATGCCATGCCATGGGTTAGCTTGGGGTCACTCGTGATACTAAGCACTGCGTCGCATCCAGGGGGTAGCCTCGGGGCATGACAAACTTGGTATCAGAGCATAAGGTTCAAGTGTCCTAGGATGTCTGAAAGCCGAGTCAAGTAGAGTCTCCTTCATGGGTGTGAAGCACGCCACACTTATGGAGGAGGGGCTATGAGACGTTTTTAAGAATAACTTCCTTTCTTTCTTTTCCAGCTCGTGCAATAGAGTGTGAACTCTAATTGATCTCTCTCTATTCTAACTCGTGCTCTTCGCATTTTAGAAAAATGCCTCCAAGAAGAGCTAACGCTAGGAACCAGCTAGCAACCCCAACAGACCCCTTAAATGAGAAGGTTACGCATACAAAATTCAGGGTTGCCTTCCAAGTGCTCGCTCAAGCCATAACCGCTCAGGTCAACCAGCAAGCTGCCGCACCAGCTCCACCTCAGGTCAATATTACTGCAGCCAGAATCCAGGACTTCACTCGGATGAACCTTCCAGAGTTTCATGGGTCCAGGTTAGAAGAGGATCCCCAAGAGTTCCTTGAGGAATCCAGTAGGTCACTGACATTATGGGTGTCACTTCAGTTGAGGGTGCAGACTTGGCTGCTTATCATATAAAGGGAGTGGCCTACACTTGGTACCAGCAGTGGAAGGAATCTTATTGTACCAATGCAGGACCAGTGACTTGGGATGTGTTCAGGACTGCTTTCCTGGATAGATTCTTTCCACTAGAGCTCAGGGAAGCTAAGGTTCAGGAATTCATCAACTTGAGGCAGGATGACATGAGTGTACAGGACTATGCTTTGAAGTTCACACAGTTATCCAAGTATGCTCCAGTGATAGTAGCTGACTCCCGAGCTCGCATGAGCAAGTTCATGTCGGGTGTGTCCGATGATGTGGTCAAATAATGCAAGACAACCATACTTGTGAAGGAAATGGACTTCTCCAGGTTAGTTACTTATGCTCAACAAATTGAGGAGGAAAAGATCAAGAAAAGGGGAGGTGATACTAAGAGGGCTAGGACAGATGAGTATAGCCACTTTCAGCAGAGGTTAGATGATGGAAATCACTCTCAGTATCGACAGAAAAATAGCTGGGTTTGGCCAGCTATTACAAAAGGTTCATTGAAGGATTCTCATCTATAGCATCCCCATTGACTAGATTGACTCAGAAAAAGGTCAAGTTTCAGTGGTCAGATGAGTGTGAGCAGAGTTTCTTAGAACTGAAGACCAGGTTGACTACAGCTCCTGTCTTTACTCTACCTGATGGTTCAGATGGTTACGTGGTTTATTGTGATGCATCCAGGGTCGACTTGGGCTGTGTCTTAATGTAGTAGGGTAAGGTCATAGTTTATGCCTCCAGACAGCTTAAGGTCCATGAGAAGAATTACCCGACTCATGACGTCGAGCTTGCAGCGGTGGTGTTTGCCCTAAAGATTTGGGGGCACTATTTGTATGGTGTCCATGTTGTCGTGTTCACAGACCATAAGATCCTCCAGTATGTGTTCACCCAAAGAGAGTTGAACCTTTGTCAGAGGAGATGACTTGAGTTCCTCAAGGATTATGACATGAATATGCTCTACCACCCGGGTAAGGCCAACGTAGTGGCTGATGCCCTCAACAGACTGTCTATGGGTAGTGTGTCTCATGTTGAGGAAGAAAAGAGAGAATTAGACAGAGATGTTCATCGGCTAGCTCACTTAGGGGTTTGCCTTATGGACATGTTAGAAGGTGGTGTGATAGTTCAAAATGGAGCAGAATCTTCCCTAGCAGCAGAGGTTAAGGAGAAACAATATAGTGACCCTAATCTTCCCTAGCAACAGAGGTTAAGGAGAAACAAGATAGTGACCCTATATTGCTTCAGTTGAAGGGTGCAGTTCATCAGCAGAGAGTAGAGGTTTTCTCCCAAGGGGGAGATGGTGTACTTTGCTACCAGGGTCGCTTGTGTGTTCCAAATGTGGGTGAGTTAAGGTAGAAAATCCCTATAAAATCCCATAGTTCCAGATATTCCATTTATCCAGGGTGATCTACGAGAAGTCTATTGGTGGAATGGCATGAAGAGGGACATCGCGGATTTCGTGGCCAAGTGGCCCAATTGTCAGAAGGTAAGGGTAGAACATCAGAAACCGAGAGGTGTGACTCAGGAGATTAGCATTCCTACTTGGAAGTGGGAAGTGGTTAACATGGATTTCATAACAGGTCTACCGCGTACTCACAGGCAGCACGATTCCATTTGGGTAATAGTGGACAGCATTACCAAGTCAGCTTACTTCTTAGCAGTCAAGACTACATATTCAACAGAAGATTATGCCAGGCTCTATATAAGTGAGATAGTTAGGTTGCATGGAGTTCCCTTGTCTATCATCTCATATAGAGGCCTTCAGTTTACATCTCACTTCTGGAAGTCATTCCAGAAAGGTCTTGGCACTCAGGTAAAGCTCAACACAGTATTTCACCCGTAGACGGATGGTCAGGCAGATCATACCATTCAGACTTAAGAGGATATGTTGAGATCTTGCGTGATCGATTTCAAGGGTAGTTGGGATGATCACCTACCTCACATAGAGTTTGCCTACAATAACAGCTACCATTCCAGCATTCAGATGGCTCCATACGAGGCTCTATATGGGTGCTGATGTAGATCACATGTTGGTTGGTTTGAAGTAGGTGAAGCAGCCTTGATTAAACCAGATTCGGTTCATAAGGCTATGGAAACAGTTTAGCTCATCAGATACAGGCTTAAGACAACTCAAAGTCGTTAGAAATCCTATGCAGATGTTAGGAGAAGAGACTTAGAGTTTGAAAGTGATGATTGGGTTTTCCTGAAAGTGTCATCCATGAAGGGTGTGATGAGATTCGACAAGAAAGGGAAGCTCAGTCCCAGATATGTAGGCCCTTACAAGATCCTGAAAAGAGTTGGTAATGTGGCTTATGAGTTAGAGTTGCAAGCAGAATTAGCAGTTGTTCACCCATTCTTTCACATTTCCTTGCTGAAGAAGTGTGTGGGTGATCCGACATCGATTGTACACTTAGAAAGTGTGGCTGTGAAGGATAGCCTCACCTATGAAGAGGTTCCAGTTGATATTCTTGACCGTTAGGTTCGTAGGTTGAGAAATAAGGAATTTGCTTCAGTCAAAATTTTGTGGAGGAACCAGTCCTTAGAGGGAGCTACTTGGGAAGCAGAAGTAGCCATGATGTCCAAGTACCCTCACCTCTTTCCCTCCGACTCAGTTTCAGGTTGAGGTAACAATTCCTATTTAGTCTCTCAGTTTACTCTTGTGTAATTCAGTCTCAAGTACTTTGTTCCATTAGCTTTCCTTGCATTTCAGCTTATGTGTATGTTCATGGAACTCAGTTCAGTCAGGTATCAGTTTCTAGTACTAAGTTGGTAGGGATTTCAGCTATTTCCCTCCAAACTCAAGAACAGAATGCTCTCTCTCAAGAACAAGGAAAAAATGGGTTTTCTCCAAGTTCTTCTCAGAATCTGATACGATCTTGGTTAAGCTTGGAGCATAATTGGAGGGGCTTCTACATATGGATGGTAGATTGGAGCCCGGAGGAAGCTATGGAGAAACAAATACACAAGGCCATGGGTGATCAAGATGCCATTTGAGCAATCAAGAAGGGCCCATGTGGGTTATTTCCAAAATAGTCACTTTTGAGCTATTTTTGTAATAGGCTATTTGTGTAAAGGCAATAACTATAAATAGTTGCCTTAGCCATTTTCATACTTAGATTTTTTATGATTGAATTTTCTTGAATAGACTTGATATTTTAGGTTAGAATATTGATTGGGTTCAATTCCAATTATTAGTTTAGAATGAGTGATTAGGGTGGATTCCCGAATTGCTGTGTTATATTCTTGGCTTAATTGATCATCGAGTTATCATCTTGTGGATTTAATTTGGTTTCTCATACATTTGATTGAGTTCTCTTCTTCCTTGGTTGATTGTTGATTCAATTAGCCTTTCTTTCTTCTAATCTCATCTCTATTTCTTTTAATTCTCATCTTAATTTCTCCACTATCTTTATTTTCTGTTATTGAATTTTGTGTTTCCGATATCGATTTTAGTCACTCGATTGAGATTGTTATTATCTTGGTATCAGAGCTTAGGTTTTAAGAGTTGTTCCATCAATTCTTAGGTCTTAGGTTCATGAAAAAAAATCATCCAAAAACAAAATCGATTTTCTTGTGTTTGATTTGTTGTTTTTGACACTAGATTCGTATTCTCTAGTGTTTTTTGAGTCCAAATTCAAAATTTCAAGTGATTTTGAGTTGTAGGGAAGATTCTACTATTAAAGGAGCTTGAAGGTTTGAAAACTTGAAAATGGTTCTTGAAGATTCGGAGAGATTTGAGCTAGAAAAAGTAATGAAATTTGTTCTCTATCTTAAGAGGAAGTTTTCTCCTAAAATTTGAGACGATTTAGAGTTTATTTGGAGGTGTTTCAAAATTTCACCATTGTTGAGCTTGAAAAAGCTTGAAGAAGGTGAAGTGAGTTTGTTCTTTGAGGCTAAATTTTAGCTTGAAAAGTATTGGGGTTTGTTCTCTATAGCAAGGGGAGCCTAAATCTCAAATTTCATGAATTTGAAGCTAACACAAAGAAGTTATGAAGATTTGAAGTTCACTTGTTCATGATGTTCTTCGTAGCTTGAAGATGGAGAAAATGGGTTTATTTTTGGCTTGAAATTGAGGGCTAAAACTTATTGGGGTTTGTTCGTAGTGTCGAAAGGAGCTCGTGTTTAAAATTTTATGAAGATCGGAGTTAAATTTACGGAGTTATGAATTTTTGAAGTTCATCAATGTTTATGGTGTTCTTCATGAAATTCATATGTTGTTGAGGAAGAATCTTCAAAAAGGTGGTGTTTAATCCAAAAAGAAAAGAAGGAGAAAGTGTAAGGGTGTTTGTGGGGCCAAAGGAGTACAAAAAATATCTGAAAAATTGAGGAAAAAAAGAAGAAGGAATTTCCAGCTGTTTTCCGCGCCCAATAGGACGCTGCCAGCTGTTGTGGTCTCTCTCAGGCCCCTCCAAGCCTCTTCAGACACGTCATTCAGCCGGCTCCGCGACTCCAAGCCGATCAACAATCGGCTTCCACGTCCAGTCGGTTCTCCCCGATGGCTCCAGCCTTTAGTGCTGGCTTCCGCCCCAGCCAACAGCTCCAGGGCCCCTATAGTATGCTCCAACCTCAAGCCGACGGTCTAGACGGCTCCAATGCCTTTCCAGCTTTGTTTTTGGAGCAATTTTCATGTTTTTCTCCATTTTTTGAAGCTTTTCTCCATTTATTTCAACCAAATTTCTTCCCAAATGATTTTCTTAGCTTAAATCTTGGTAAATTAATTTATTTTTCATTAAATCTACCTTCTTTTAGGTTCATAACTTGATTTTAATTAGTAGATTACCCTACTAAATATTATCAAGTTCTTTGAGTCCATTTTTTTTCTTGTGCATTTCTTTGTGTGCTTTTCTCTTTTATTTCTTAGTTAATTACTTGATTAAAGTCCTTTTAGTTTTGTTTGAGTCATCCTTCTTTCAAGAGTCACAAGGATCCATTCCTCCACAAGGTTAGATAACCTTGAATTGATTGAGAAAAACTAGTAACACTATCAATTTGGGAAAGAAGCCATAGTAGGTGAGTTGAGAGCTTACATAAAGAGTGGCGTGAGGATTTTATTACTAACTTGTTTGCTAGTTTTGTAGGTACAAAAGGAGTTATAAGGAAGGATGTCATCCATAGCCTCAGAATCTTTTGAAAGGGAATCTTATGAAGGCTATGATTGTGATCATGAATTATATGATTGTGAGAACTTCTACTTCGAAAATGAATGTGAAATGAATGGGGCTTATGGCTCTTATGATGAACATGAAGGAGTAGAAGTATCTTATGGTAAATCCGATAGCGAAGATGAAGAGTATGGGGATTCTCATATTACACACCATGGTGATGAAGATGATGTGAGGTGCGATGCTTTCTCCCATATTTCTTATAAATCATTTGAGGAAGATTGTGATAGAAGGGGATATTGTGAAGATAATCTCCACCCTTGTCTTGTGCTACTTCCTATCCTAGTCGAGGGGGTATAGATGTGTGGGTGCAACCAATTTGAAGACGTTGTGTGAATCATATGAGAAGAACATCCTCTACTTCTTGGAATGCAAGAACTTATACTTCTTATTCTCCTTATAATGTGACTTGTTCTCCTTATGGTAATGATGTTGGAGGTAGAATTGAAGGATCAATAAGCCATGAAAGTAGAGTGAAATCAAATGAGCCCCTTCCGGTGAGGGATCTTGAATCTTTAAGAATTAAAGAATTAGGGGATGCCATACAAAGAGGAGTTGACAAGGTCATTCGATGGGTTGCCAATCTTTAGCCTGAGGAGTTACAAAAGATGTTGAAGAAAACTACTCCTCATGAAGATGAACCCACTAAGGAGTTGAACATGGAATTCAAAGCATCCACACCTTGTGCACTAACGTGGAAGCTTGAAGTGAAGGAATCATCTAACCCTTCACAAGGGATACTTGGCGCTTGTCCGAACTCCAATAAAATTGAGAGACAAAAGATTGAGAGGAGTAAGGGTGTGATAAGTGACAACTCTAGAGTGGAAAAAGGAGAGGTTGTGTGAAGTGATCTGAGAGGGTTGTCACAACCTTATACTAACTTTTGTACCCTCTCTTCTTTTTCTAGTTGTCTTAATTCTTGTGCAGGTATTCTTGGAACCAAACCTATTGTGGAACCTCAAAATGTGGAATATTATGAGGTGGTGGAAAGATTTCAAAGGAAGCAATTGTGCTCAAGTGTTTGTAACCAAGGTGAAGGAAATTCTTCCTATGAGCTACAAGGTAACAAAGCTAACTCTTGCACTTTATTAAACTTGGAAGATCATTGTGTGGTTAGTGGACAATTAAGTGTAAGTGATAGCTTGTATATGTGTGAGCTTAAAGATCCTTTACCTTGTGATGATCTTGATGACACCTTGTTGCATGATGATGATTCCATTGTTGTGAGTGCCCAAACACTAGTTGATCCTATAGATGACTTGATTGATTCTTCTATTAAGAGTTAGCACTTGTGACTTGAGTGAAAATGTATTGTCATGTAATGGGGGTAGTCAAATGCTAGTTGGCTATAATGATGGTAATCATGTGTGTGATTCTTTTGAGCTTGATATGCTACCAACTAGTATTCATTGTGGTGTTGACCAAATTGCTTGTAATGATGAATTACTAATTGAGGAGTTGCGTGATGTGATAAATAAACCTCAATTTAGTAATGGTAATGATATAGTTGGTCATATAGTTAGTTATGTAGGATCTTTACTTAGAGGTGATGATTCCTTGAGTGTTGATTCCATTTCTAATTCTTGTCATGAGGATTTTGAGGTGGAGTATGTTTTTAAGGACAATCCCTTGTTTGAGCTTCATATGACTAATGAAGATGAAATGCATAGTGATGTGTTTTGGCATGATGGAAGTGTAGCCCCTCTTGAAGGCTAACAAGTGATTGAGAATTCACTATGGTATGATGACACACTTTCCAAAGACGAAACTCTCTTCTTGAAAGATGATAGTACGTCTGTTGGAGGGGTTAGTGGTCAAAAGGAAAAGGGTGTATGTTCTCTAATGACCCTTTTATTCTTGTGTGACCCCACTCTTGATCAAGGACTTAATGCTTGTGGATAAAAGGGTGATTCTATATGTGGGCACACCTTGGATGAAGTTCATTTAAGTAACACCTTTCCCTACTACCTCTTTGCATATGATGATCTCCATGTTTGTATGGGATTTGTTTTATATAGAGGTAGGGGTTTCTTGGGATGGTCCATTTGCCTTTGTGACCAAACTATGTGGGCCTTTTATATCTTTGACCCCGGTAAACACTCATGGGTGTTTGAACCAATGGAGACACCACATTTGGTATGGTCTTATGGGGGAATAGGGAAGCAATTGTGTCTTAGGACCTTTGAGGTTTCTTTGTTCCACGATATTTCTCATAGCTGGATCCTTTGTATGTTCTACAATACATTGCTCTTATTTTACACAAAGGATAGTTGGTTGTATTTTAAATGTGTGCCTCCTTGGCAAGTTGGTATGATTGATAACCCGTGTGCTAACCCTCATGCTATGAGGATATGTTTGTTGTTTGTCCTTCTTATATTTTTGCAAGGTTCAGATTCGAGGATGAATCCTTTTGAAGAAGGGGAGGATGATACGATCTTGGTTAGTTTGGAGCATAATTGGAGGGGATTCTACATATGGATGGTAGCTTGGAGCCCGGAGGAAGCTATGGAGAAACAAATACACAAGGCCATGGGTGATCAAGATGCCATTTGAGCAATCAAGAAGGGTCCTTGTGGGTTATTTCCAAAATAGTCACTTTTGAGCTATTTTGTAATAGGCTATTTGTGTAAAGGCAATAACTATAAATAGTTTCCTTAGCCATTTTCATACTTAGATTTTTGATGATTGAATTGTCTTGAATAGACTTGATATTTTAGGTTAGGATATTGATTGGGTTCAATTCCAATTATTAGTTTAGAATGAGTGATTAGGGTGGATTCCCGAATTGCTTGTGTTATATTCTTGGCTTAATTGATCATCGAGTTATCATCTTGTGGATTCAATTTGGTTTCTCATGCATTTGATTGAGTTCTCTTCTTCCTTGGTTGATTGTTGATTCAATTAGCCTTTCTTTCTTCTATTCTCATCTCAATTTCTTCTAATTCTCATCTTAATTTCTCCACTATCTTTATTTTGTGTTGTTGAATTCCGTGTTTCCGGTATCGATTTTAGTCACTCGATTGAGATCGTTATCAAAATCCAAAGGTTCAATCGTAGAATCTTTATACATGTATTTGGGATTTCACTAGTGAGTTCCTTTCACCCATTAGGTCCCTATCACTCAGTCAAATCTCTTCAGTTCTCCATAAATGCTAAAAACCTAGGGTTCATAGACCTTAGAGAATTCTTGTTGTTCAGATGTTGTCGAATTATATAATGCTTAGTCCATGTTTCTTGGAGAATCAGTATAGTTAATGTACATAGTTCAGAACCCTAAATTTTAGTAATTTTTAGTACTCCATAGATTATACATGTTAGGCAGACTCAGTCAGATGATCAGATTTCAGAGTTTAAATGTCATATCCTACAACTTGGTTGTGTGCATTCTCAGCTTAGGCTATGACCACCGTAGGTTTGAAGGAATCAGCTGTCAGACTAGGCTGCACCTCCTTGTCCCTTGTGGATATCAACAGTGGATCCACGTCAGACTCGTTTGTACCCTTGGTAAGGTATGAATGCCCTTCCATCCAGGGTTACAGGTTAGCCCCACAATTAGCTCAGCTTGGGGTATGTCGGTTAGTAGTATCCCCCACAGTCAGATTCATGTGCATTGACCTTGTATTCAGTACTCATGTTCAGTATTCAAATTAGCATGTTATTTCATGATTTATACTTGGTCACTACATTTAGTACAACTCTCAGTTACAGTTCAGTATGTTGATTCTTTTGTTCAGTTATATATATATATATATATATATATATAAATATATTGTTCAATCCAGCTCGTATCCTGCATGCGCAGTACATTCAAAGTACTGATGCATACTTATGTGGTACATCATTTCATGATGTAGGTTCAGACACTCAGCATCCAGATCGCACCTAACTTGACCTCCGGTCTGTACTCAGCAGCTCAGTGGTGAGTCCCCAATAGTTCGGGGACAATAGACATGCCTTTATTTCAGTATTTATCTTTAGTTTTTCAGTTTTGCTAGAGTTAGTTGGGGGCATGTCCCAGCAACTCCTATTCAGGTAGATGGCTTTCAGAGATAGACTAGATTCAAAACTTTTAGTATTGTTATTCAGTCAGTACCCAACTATATTCTTTTATTCAGATTTCATTTGGGTTCTTCCCACTTTCAGATAATTAATTGCTTTAGTTTTACGCACAGTACATATCTTTAAACTAGTTTTACTTAGATATGCCATGCCATGGGTTAGCTTGGGGTCACTCGTGACACTATAAACCGTGTCACGTCCAGGGGGTAGCCTCGGGGTGTGACATTCAGGGTATCCTTGGAAAGGGTTTCATTTGGTTTGAAAAAGGAGAGAGATGACTCTTTGTACATAAGTATGGGTTACTAGTAGCTGACTGAGGTGATGACTGAGGGTTTGATTGGGTTTGTATATTGATGACTTTTTTGACTGACTATAGACTGCACTGGTATTGTCCTTAGATAAATTCAAGGTCATGATTCCTTTTAGTAGAGAACGAGGTGGTAGGATTTTCCAGTAATACCTTTGAAGGCTTATGCATCAGCTATGACTATCCTTATTATGTTCTTTAGGTGACCTAAGTCCCAATAATATCTACGAATTGGGCAAAGTGTATATTCAGAGCCTAGTTAGCTCCAACTTCAATAGTGTTCATCGGTGGCATATGAGTCTACTAAGGATTTCAACAGAAATATTATTTGGCAATTGGAGTTGGGTTTCAGAATTATGGGCTAGCAGGTTACTTCAGATGGTTCGTGGAAGGTTCTCTTCGATTGCAACATCTTTGAGTCAGAAGGTAGTAAGTGCGGACAACTTAACTTCTCTATTTCAGTTTTGGAATGGCCATTGGCCTTGGACATCTAGTCTTTGGCTAACCATTTAACTAGGCTGGACTTGCCAGATCCTAGCGGTGTTCTTGTCTTTACGAGGTCTATTCTACCTTGGTTGGACAGAATCAATAGTGTTAGTTTAAGGATCAGTAGGTGTAGGTTAAATGTGATCAGGTTGTGTGGATTAAGGCTAGCATGGCTACTTTGGATTTTGATAGTACTTTGAGTTCGATGGTCGCCTTCGTGTTCTGAGAAATTGAGGTTTGATTAGTTGATTCTCTGAAGACCATCTATTGCATGGGATTCCAGCACTAGTTAGGCTCTGCCAGTGTGGGCTAGGAGTTATGGTATGTTAAATGCTTTCAAAGTTGGTAGATTGTGTACTGGTACAACAGAGCGGGTGTTTTGAGCCAGAGGGTGAGTTAAAAGATTATAAAGTTTTCAATTGCTAGGTGGTGACCTTGGACTTCAGGCATCCTTTCCTTTGCCTACAGGGTGTTTGCCATGATATTTGTGGCATGGTGGACTTCTTTCTTAGGTGAGACTAGTAAGGTGATCTTAAATTTGAATGGTGTTTTAAGATGTGAAGCAGCAGCGGTATTCCTAGAGAATATGGATGGTAGGCTTACCACACTCCTTGCAGAAATTGGATTTTGTGTTTTGGTCTTCTTGGGCAGGTTACCCTGGTTAATTCACTATCAGCCAATTCAAATTTGGTGCAGTGCAACGAGGTTGGTTCTATTTGACAATTGAGAGTTTTCTCCTTTAATCGGGCTTTTCATCTATGTCATTCTTTACCCTGGTATACTAATTATTGTTGCGCTCCAATGGTCAATTCAATTGGGTTTTGATATCAAGATTGATCTTAGCGAAGGTATCCATTTATTGGTTAATGGTCAGTCAAAGAAGATTACTCCAGCTTTCGAGGATATGCTATGGGTTAATATTTTGGATGTTAGAGGCTAGTAGATAGAGCTTGGCTTGGAAAGAGTTTTAGTGGTAAGGTAACCTCGTTCGAGGTTGAGTATAGTAAGGAACTATACATCTCCGGTGGTTTAGTTGAAGTTTCAAGGGTGGATTGAGTGTTTAACTTGTGTGAAGCTTTATGGTCATGGTGCAAAGTATTCAGGTTAGACAGAAGGGTTTTGTGGGTCAATGGATTCATGAGATAGAGGTTTGGTTAGTGGTTCTCTAGGTGGACCTGCTTGTGGTATAGAGGTTTTGAGTTTCGTGTGTTGATCACCTTGGTTCTCCTTGTTTTAGTGTTATGTCTGTGCTTTCCGGTTGAGTTTCATAAAGGTTCGGTTCAGTTGCTAAACCTTTGTAGTTCTGGAGTTAAAGGTTGGAGTCTAGCTTGGCTAGTAAGGAGTTAAGGTTTGGTGGCTTCCCTTTGGTTTGGCTCCATTAGGTGTCGTCCGATCTAGAAGGCTACTCAGGACCCCGAGAGATTAGTGCAGGCTTAGTATCTATCATTGTTTGAGTCTCCAGTGTTCTCTTTTCTTGACCTTCGCAGATGAAATTCCTTTTTAGCAGTGGATGATGTAATGACCCTTTCGATCATCCATGCATTTTAGCCTTCTTTGTACTATTAGAGCTTTCCAGTAGAGGCCCCAAGTCATTTATCGCTTTTTGGGATTGGTAGTTTGGTGCCCTGGACATTGGTTGGGTTGTTATGACCATTTCCCTGCATTAGAGCTTTAACTTAGAAAATCATTAACTTTAGTCAACATTCTTAGCTAGAATGCTCGAAAACAAATTCTGACAGTTTCGTTAGCTCCAGATCATGGATTTCGGTCTAGTTGGACCTTTAGTCGGGGCCTAGGAACTTCTGATATGGTTCCATCTCAATTTTTGAGATTTCAGGCTAGTTTGAGTTAGAAGTTTCACTTTGGTCATCTTTCGATGATCGAAGCATCAGATACAAAATTTGACAGCTCTTTCAGTTCTGGAATGTCGAGTTTGTGTTAGGTAGGTAGTTGGATTGGGTCCCCTGTGGGCCTGGCTCATTTTGGGTATTCGGTTGGTTTTAGTAAGTGTTGACTTGGGTCAACATTCCACCAAAACGACCTTGTGTTGAAGTTTCATCGATTCCATTATGTCTAGAATGTCATTTCTACTCTAGTTGCATCTTTAGTTTGTGTGTAACGGGTTTTGATTGTGCCCGGAACCTCCCGTGGAAGTTTTTTACTTTGCTGGTTTTTCTACAGTAGAAGTGTCCAGCGCCAATGGTGCCCAGGGAATGCGATTGTGCTAGCTTGTGACCCTCCTTTCAGTGCGATCGTGCCCGGGAAGTGCAATTGTGCTGGTCTGCGACCTGCAACTTAAAAAGCCTTCCCCAAAATTTTTGAGTTCATTTGCTCACCTCTCTCTCTCTCTAAAACATTTCCCCTCTCCTAAAACTTGTTCCAAATCAATATTCAAGCCGTAGGAGATCATCTATTAAAGGATTTCTCGTTTCCCCTTCGTTTGGTAAGTCTTCTTCCTTGAATTTCTTCCTTTCCATTGCTAAAACCTCCATTGTCGTACTTACTTAGCTTGGGGGTTTCTTGTGTGGGTTTTTAGCTGCTGGTTGGGTTAATTGTTTGTGCCTCGCATGCGATTCGGGGCTTCTTGGAGCAGTTCGAGCATGGACGATGTCGTTCCAGCAGCTAGTCATCAGATGACAGGTAGGTTATGATCTTCCCTACCTTATACTTTTCGTATATGGGCTATAATTGTATTAATTAACATCCTTGGGTTGGGTATTCTAGGATTGGCACCACAAACCTTGTTCGTCTCTTCTGTCTATATTATTTCTTACGTTGTTTGTAGTATTTGATGTAGAATTTTAATATTACCCTTGTGGCCCCATGTGGCCTTTGTATAAGCCTTTGGACCATAGACGGTGGGATATTTGAGAATGTCCGTGAGTCTCGAACATTGAGATGTTAGGTTAGGCTGGATATCTATGATGTAGAGTTGGGTGTGCCTGTGTAGGGCTGATAGGTTAATTGTGAGTCATTGGGCTATTATTTGTTTGCGATCATATCATTCATGCAAAGGATTTTTTGCATGTTTTACCTACTATTTTGGCTGCGCACCTACTATAAATGGTTTTCTAAACTTTGCATGGCCCGAGGGCCTATTTTTGGTATAAGTGATTAAAAAAAGATTTGAAACTGTCTTGATGGATCTTCTTGGAATAAATAGGTTATTATGATGATTTTATCACTGGTTTTCATACTGATACTAGACTCGGCTGTGTCGTAGAGCTAGACATGTTTTTCTTACGGATTTATAACTGGATACACTCTAGGCACCCTTTATTGGGGTTTTGAGATTACTACTACTTATTTAAACCAGATAGACTCTGGGCTACAAGATTCTGATCACTTATTTAGACCTGGATACATCCCGGCCAGTTATACTTTGAGACTTTGCATTCTATTTTAGTATGTGGTCGAGGACCTCCATTGACCTTGCCGATCCAAACCATGAGCTATGTGTTGAGTGTGCTGGAGGAGGGGTATATGATGCAGTTGAGGTATATGGGGAATTCCTACTATGGGTTCTACCTACAGGGCCTTTAGGCACTTTGGGTAGGTACATATAGGGTTACTATCACACCGGTTCCATCATATCATATCACATCAGGCATATTGTATTTGGATCCACCCTTGGTTGTTGTTTGATCAATGTACGCTCTGGTAGTATGGGATGCCGGAGCATTTGTTTTCACTTGATTCTGTTCCTCGGGTGTATGGGCAGCCATTGGGACTGTAGGTAGATTATATTTATCATGCCCCGAGGCTACCCCCTAGACGTAACACGGGACCTGGGACCACAAGTGTCCCAAGTTAACCTTTGGTCATAGCATAACTCAGATAACATAAGAAAACATAGCGGATGCATAAATAGATACCTAGGCAACCAACTCCATAAATGATAATGTCAAAAAGAACATAATCTGACAGAGAGACCCGAATAACTCTCTATGTCTCAAAAGCCTCTAGATACGATATAATGAGTTGCTGGGACAAGACCCCAGCTAACATGAGGTGCTGAAAAAACAATTAATAAAGCTAGACTCAAACTAGTCCTCGGGAGATGAGGACTCACCAACAATCGCTAGATGGCCCACGGTCGCTAGACACATATTTGAGGATGGAAACCTAAATCTGCATCATCAAAAAGATACAGCACAAGAATATGCGTCAGTAGTATAGGATGTACTAAATATGTGAGATATGAAGAGTAATGATAAAAATATACTTAAAACTGAGTTCATGCGTAAATAGAGAAATCATAAGTAAATATCATAATTGAAGAATAAAGAATGAGATAGACGTCAAACCTCAAGATAAGATATCATAAGACTTAGAAAACTTGAAAACCTTCATACAGGAGTTTCTTATAACCGACAATAGATCATGTGAGCTACATGGAATCTAACTATATAACTCTAGTTAGCAAAGCTGCCCCGAACCCTGCCAAGGTACGGGAACCATAATCCAACTATATAACCCTAGTTGGAAAAGTTCCCCTATGCCTCGCTAAGGAACAGGGCACCATAATCTCATAGCGTGGAACCACACGTTCATAAGCCCATCGGTCGATACATAACCTACATTGGCAACGTAGTTTTGGACTTGGGTTATCTAGAACCCTCATCGCTTGATTCTAAATACTACTCCAAAAACATACATATAGCTCATATAATACTTGTGACATATCTAATGCCAAAACTATTTGAAAATCATAAGGACATATCTGATGTCATGCAATTCTCATATCGTAAGTCTTAATACTTAGCATGGCCATAATTCAAAATATACTATTCTTTGTGAATTCATAGCTTGAAGAATTAGGCATGCAATTTCATAATACTTGAGGTCATGTTATCTAAACATGCCAATTTTCACTTGAAACATGCAATTTAAAGAAATCATGCTAGAAATCATTCTTTATGCATGGGTTTTTGAAAACACTTAAGGAATCTTAAATAAAACTTGGGTAATGAATGCGAAACCATGAATTGATGCTTTAAAACTAAATACATAAGTTTCCCCCAATTTGGGTAAGAACCCTAATTTCATAAATTCATAAATCAAAGTAAAACTTGGGGGTTTGGGGCATAAGGGTGAAAGGAATCCCTTATTAAATACCTACATACCTGAATTGAAGCTTTCTTGGTCTAGATTTAGAAGAATGGAGGCTTGAAGATGGAGGTTCTTTCTTGGAGCTTGAAACTTGGAGGAGTGAATTGTTTTCCTCTTTTAGAATAGAGTGAGTAGAATGGGAGGAGCTTAGGCTATTATAAAATAAAACTCTTCTAAAAAATGGCCAAAACAACCTCACATAGGAGTTAAAAGAATAGAAAAAAGACCAAAATACCCCTGACTTAAATAAAAAGTTAAAGAAAATCTTCCACCTCACGAGCTGCCCGTCGAGCGTCGGACACACGATGGCCCGTTAGACCAATGCATCTAGCAAGCTTGATGAGGTCTGGGACTTTTGGAGGCTTTTGATAACGGTTTCCTATGGCGCATCGTAACTGCGATGCCCGTCAGAGAAAAGGGAAAGCTGGGGAAAAGCTACTGGAAGATCCCAATGGCGGATTCCCATGAGTCGTCACTACTGTGACACCCATCGTGACTGCCCATCGGGTTGGAAGGAATTGTGGCTCAAGGCCACTGGAGGATTTCCACGGCATGCCCCACGGCCTGTCTGAGCTTTGACGCTTGTGGCGGCTGCCCGTGGGGTCCAACAGTTGCAGCAAAATCCTAGGTTTTAAGTTTGTTAGCTGGTTCAAATTCTGGGGTGTTACAATATCTCCCCATTGGGATCATTTGTCCTTGAATGAAGACTAAGTAAGGAAAACTGCAGAGAAAACAGCCCAACCAACCAATAAAACATGAGAATTGAAGAATAAGCATGAAAACGGATCTTTTATCTTAAAACAAGACTAGACTAACTTTGGAAAACATGAATGCATGCTAGGATCATAAGATAAGCTAGTGTATTTGGATCGTAGGGACAAACTAAGGAGGTACATATTACCTCATGCTGAAACTAGATCGGAAGGAAAGAGATGAGGGTACTTGGCTCTCATGGATGCATTTGCTTCCCAAGTAGCTCCCTCAACTAACTGATTCCTCCAAAGGACTTTCACCGAAGCGACTTCTTTGTTTCTTAACCTCTGAATCTAACGATCAAGAATCTCTATGGGAACTTCCTCATAAGTAAGACTTTCTTTCACACTTACATCCTCCGAAGGAATAATTAAGGCCAAATCACTAGCACACTTCTTCAATAAAGAAACATGGAAAACAGGATAAACCGCTTCTAAATTTGTTGGCAACTCTAACTCATAAGCAAAACTACCAACTCTTCTCAGAATCGAATAAGGACCTACATAACGGGGACTAAGTTTCCCTTTCTTACCAAACCTCATCACACCCTTCATGGGTGACACTTTCAGAAAAACCCAATCATCAACCTCAAACTCCAACTCTCATCTCCTCACGTCTGCATATGATTTCTGTTGAATCTGAACGGTCTTCAACCTTTCATTAATAATCTAAACTTTCTCAATGGTCTCATAAACCAAAATCTGGACCAATAAAACCTACCTCACCTACCTCAAACCAACCAGTAGGAAATCTACACCTCCGCCCATATAGTGCCTCATAAGGAGCCATCTAAATGCTAGAATGGAAGTTGTTGTTGTAGGAAAACTCGATAAGAGGTATGTGATCATCCAATTACCTTTGAAATCAATCACACAAGCTCTCAACATATCCTCTCCAGTCTAAATAGTATGTTGTGCCTGACCATCCGTCTGTGGGTGAAAAGTTGTGCTAAGCTTAACCTGATTACTAAGACCTTTCTCAAATGACCTCCAAAACTGGGATGTAAACTGACTACCCTTATCTGAAATTATAGACAACGAAACACCAAGAAATTTGACTATCTCTTGAACATAGAGTTTGGCATAATCCCTAGCTGAATCTGTAGTCTTGACAACCAAGAAGTGGGCTGACTTAGTCATCATGTCGACAATAACCAAAATAGAATCATGCTGCCTATGAGTACGAGGCAAACTTATAATGAAGTCCATATTGATCGCTTCCCACTTCTAAGTAGGAAGATGAATATCCTGAGTCATACCACCTTGTCACTGATGCTCTACCTTCACTTGCTTACAGTTGGGACACTTAGCCATAAAATCTGCTATGTCCCTCTTCATACCATTCCACCAATAGACTTACTATAGGTTGCGATATATCTTGGTTGTACCGGGGTGAATAGAATACCAGGAGCTATGAGCCTCTATCAAAATCTGCTATCTCAACCCATCTGTGTTAGGAACACACAATCGACCCTGATATCAAAGCACACAATATTTCCTTTGGTAGAAAACCTCTACTCTGTGCTGATGGACTGCATCCTTCAACTAGTACAAAATAGTATCACTCTCTTGCTTCTCTTTCACTTCAGCTACCAAATATGATTCGGAACAATTTTGAACAATAACACCACCTTCCATCGAATCCATAAGGCAAACTCCTAATTGAGCAAGTCGATGAACATCCTTGGCAAATTCCTTCTTTCCATATTCAACCGAAGACACACTACCCATGGACAACCTTCTAAGTTCATCTGCCATGACATTGGCCTTACCCGGATGGTAAAGCACACTCATATCATAATCCTTACGAAGCTCAAGCCATATCCTTTGATGAAGATTCAGTTCTTTTTGAGTGAACACATACTGAAGACTCTTATAATTGGTGAATACA
Source organism: Jaltomata sinuosa (assembly GCA_003996215.1). Taxonomy (NCBI): domain Eukaryota; kingdom Viridiplantae; phylum Streptophyta; class Magnoliopsida; order Solanales; family Solanaceae; genus Jaltomata; species Jaltomata sinuosa. The sequence goes on from QJPP01001901.1 coordinate 210,997, forward strand.
TCCACATGAACACCATACAAGTAGTGTCTCCAAATCTTCAAAGCAAAAATTGCGGATGCTAACTCGAGATCATGAGTTGGGTAGTTCTTCTCATGGATATTAAGTTGTCTAGAAGCATATGCAATCATCCTACCACGCTACACCAAAACACAACCCAAACCAATCTTAGAAGCATCAGAATACATAACAAAGTCATCTGAGCCCTCGGGTAGAGTCAACACTGGAGTAGGGTAAACCTAGGCTTTAATTCTTGAAAGTTCTTCTCACATAGATCTGACCACTGAAATTTTACCTTCTTCTGAGTCAACTGAGTCAATGGGGCAGCTATGGAAGAAAACCCTTCCACGAATCTCCTGTAGTAACTAGCCAAACCCAAAATGCTCCTAATATTGGATGGGGAAGTGGGTCTAGGCCAGTTTTTTACTGCCTCTATTTTCTGTGAATCACCTCAAATACTATCTCTTGTCACAATATGACCTAGAAAAGCAACATACTGCATCCAAAACTCACACTTACTTAAATTAGCAAATAACTGTCGATCCTTGAGAGCTTGAAACACAACTCTCAAATGGTCTGCATGCTCCTCTTCACTCTGAGAGTAGATAAGAATATCATCAATGAAAACAATCACAAACATATCGAAGTACTATTTGAATACATGGTTCATCAAGTCCATAAAAGCTGCAAGAGCATTCGTTAATCCAAAACACATAACCACAAATTCATAATGACCATACCGAGTTCTGAAGGTTGTCTTTAGAATGTCATACTCTTTAACTCTAAGCTAATGATAACCGGATCTAAGGTCGATCTTGGAGAAATAACTAGCACCTTGAAGCTGATCAAATAAGTCATCAATCTTAGGAATGGGATACTTATTCTTGATTGTGACCTTGTTCAACTGACGGTAGTTGATACACATTTTGAGAGAACCATCCTTCTTTCACACGAATAGAACTGGAGCACCCCATAGAGAGATGTTGGGTCTTATAAGTCCTTTATAAAAAAGGTCTTTCATCTGGTCTTTTAATTCCTTAAGCTCCGCTGGAGACATTCTATAAGAAGGAATAGAGATAGAATGCGTATTTGGAAGAATATCTATCCCAAAGTTGATCTCCCTCTCGGGAGGGACTCCGAGCAAATCCTCGGGAAACACTTCAGGAAACTCATTCACAATAGGAACTAACTTGAGGGATGGGGTCTCGGACTCTGTGTCCATATTCCAAACTATATGATAGACATAACCCTTAGAAATCATCTTCCTATCCTTGAGATAAGATATGAAATGACCCTTCAAGGATAGAGGACTACGTTGCCACTCTAAGACAAGTTCATTTGGAAACTTAAAACTGACGACTCGAGTATAACAATTGACCGAGGTGTAACATGCATAAAACCAATCCATACCAAGAATAACATCAAAATAAGTCATCTCCAAATCTACAAGATCCACTGAAGTGACTCTATGAAGGACTGAGATAGGGCAATTTTAATTAATTCTTTTGGCTAGAATTGACTCACCAACCGAGTAGAAAGACAAAAGGGTTCTAAAAGCTATTCAGTGCAAATTTTGAACTTGCAAGCAACATAAGAAGTCATAAAAGATAAGGAAGCTCCTGGGTCCAATAAAGCATAGATATCAAGAGAGAAGAATTTTAACATACCAGTGAAAACGTCCGAGGAACTCTCCTGGTCCTGGCGAGAAGACATGGCATAAAGGCAGTTCAGGAACTGACCACCACAAGAACCAAAAGCAACACTTGACTGGGCCGGTCGACCACCTGGGGCTGCTTGAGCGGACTGAGTCCTACCACTTTCATGTCCCTTCTTAGCTGAAGGGCAATCCATAATCCGGTGTCCAACTTGTCCACACCCAAAATATCCACTTGAACCAGCTAGACACTCACCGAGGTGACTCTTCCCACACTTGTTGCAAACAGGCTAGGAAGGCCCTTTTGCAACACTCCCCTAATATTGTGTGCCTGAACCTCTACCAAACTGATCATGATGAGGCTTGGGGGACTGAGTAGGAGCGCTAGCTGAAGAATGAATGGGTCCTGATGACTTCTTCTAAAATAAAGAGCGGTGTCCACCTCTGGACCTCTGATGGATAAAACATGAACTCTCAGATCTGACCCTCTTGTTCTCTCTTGCCATTTCCCTCAACTTATCTCTCTAAATCTGATGGGCATGAGTCATAAGTCTAGAAATATCCATGTCACCCAAAAGCATAGCGGACCTACACTTCTTTTTTACTAAGTCTAACACTCCATAAATGAACTTGCTCATTTGATCCCTCAGATCTGCTACAATAGAAGGAGAATACCTAGAAAGCTAAGTGAACTTCAATCCATATTCCTAAACTGACATAGAGCGTTGCCTCAAATTCATAGGAAAGAACCGATCAAGAAAAGCCTTCTCAAAGCACTCCCAACTCATAGAGACCACATCCCTAGCCCTAGCATCCTTCCACTAAGTATACCAAATGTGAGCTACATCCTTGCGTTGATAGGAAGCTAGCTCAACACCATCAACACCAACCACCTTCATTACTCCTAAGATCTTCTTCACTTCATCCAAGAAATTTTGTGGGTCTTCACCAACCTTAGAACCCTAAAATTCAAGTGGGTTCATGCGAATAAAGTCTCGAACTCAAGCCGCAACTCCACCTTGAGGGTGGACGGGGATAGAAGCCTACTAATTTTCCTGAGCGGATATAGTCTGAGCTAGCATATGAATGGCATTCCTGAACTCTACATTTGTGACCTTGGGATTTGGAACTGGAGGATTAGGATTTTGGGAATTGTCCTGGCGAGGCATTGCACGGCGAGGAGGCATAATCTAAAATACATAAAGGTTGGAATTAGAAGGGATGAGTTAAACTCTATCGCAAGATATTGATCATGAAAGAAGTGAAGTTTTTCCTAAGACACCTCGTAGCTTCCCTCTCACAAGTGTGGCATGCTTCACACACATAAAAGAGACTCTACTCGATGCGACTTTTAGACATCCTAAGACTCTTGAACCTAAGTCTTTGATACCAAGTTTGTCATACCTGAGGCTACCCCCCTAGACATGACATGGGACCTGGGATCACAAGTGCTCCAAGTTAACCCGGTCATAGCATAACTCAGATAACATAAGAAAACATAGCGGAAGCATAACTAGGTATTTAGGGAACCAACTCCATAAATGATAATGTCAAGAAGAACATAATCTGACATAGAGACCCTAATAACTATCTATGTCTGAAAAGCCTCTACATACAACATAAGTATTTGCTGGACAAGACCCCAGCTAACTCAAAGTGCTGAAGAAACAATAAATAAAGCTAGACTCAAACTAGTCCTTGGGAGATAAGGACTCACCAACAATCGCTAGATGTCCCACGATTGCTAGCCACGTATCTGAGGATGGAAACCTCATGATAAGAACATACTGAAAGTTGATTTCATGTGTAGATAGAGAAATCATAAGTAAATATCATAATTGAAGAATAAAGCATGATATAGAAGTCAAACCTCAAAATAATATATCATAAGACTTATAAAACTTGAAAACCTTCATATAGGAGTTTCTTATAATCGACAATAGACCATGTGAGCTACATGGAATCTAACTATATAACCCTAGGTAGCAAAGCTTTGCCAAACCCTACTAAGGTATGGGAAACCATAATCCAACTATATAACCTTAGTTGGCAAAGCTTCCTTATGCCTCGCTAAGGTACATGGCACCATAATGTTATAGCATAGAACCACGTTCATAAGCCCATCGAGCAATACATAATCTACACTGGCAATGTAGTTTTGGACATGGTTTGTCTAGAACCCTCATCGCTTAGTGATAAATACTACTCCCAGAACATACATATAGCATATATAATAGTTGTGACATATCTAATGCCAAAACTATTTGAAAAGCATAAGGACATATCTGATGTCATGCAATTCTCATATCATAAATCTTAATAATTAGCATGGACATAATTCAAAACATACTTTTCTTTGTACATTCATAGCTTGAAGAATTAGGCATACAATTTTATAATACTTGAGATTATGTTATCTAAACATGCCAATTTTCACTTGAAACATGCAATTTAAAGGAATCATGCTATAAATTAATCTTTATGCAAGGGATTTTGAAAACACTTAAGAAATCTTAAATAAAACATGGGTAATGAATGAGTAATTAATGCTTTAAAACTGAATACATAAGTTTCTCCTAATATGGGTAAGAACCCTAATTTGATAAATTCATAAATCAAAGTAAAACTTGGGGGTTTTGGGCATAAGGGTGAAAAGAATCCCTTATTAAATACTCACATACCTGAATTAAAGCTTTTTTGGTCTAGATTGAGAAGAATGGAGACTTGAAGATGGAGGTTCTTGCTTAGAGCTTGAAACTTGGAGGAGTGGAACTATTTTCCTCTTTTAGAATAGGATGAGTAGAATGGGAGGAGCTTAGGTTATTAGGGTATAAAACCCATCAATAAAATGGACAATATGACCTCACTTAGGAGTTAAATGAATTGGGAAAAAGACCAAAATACCCTGACTTAAATTAAAAGTTACAGAAAATATTTCACCTCACGAGCTGCTCGATAGGCTTCAGACACATGATGGCCTATTTGACCAAGGCGTCTGGAAAGATTGATGAGGTTTAGGACTTCTAAAGTATTTTGACGATGGTTTTCCATGACCTATCGCAACCACGATACCCATTAGAGAAAAGGGAAAGTTAGGGAAAAGCTACTGGAAGATCCCGATGGCGGATTCCCACGAGCCATTGCTACTGTGATGCCTGTCATAAATGCCCATTGGGCTGGAAGAAATTGTGGTTCAAGGCCATTGGCTGATTTCCACAGTGCACCCCATGGCCTATCGAAGCTTCCACGCCCGTGGCAGCTGCCTGTGGGGTCCAACAGTTATAGAAAAATCCTGGATTTTAAGTTTGTTAGCAGGTTCAAATTCTGGGGTGTTACAATATTACTTTTATTTGATTGTAGAGCTTGTTATGTCCTTAAGTTATTGGTGGTTTAGAGGCTGCTATCCTAGTGTATTACTTGTTAAAGGCTTCAGATTATCGGTGGATTAGTGGAGTCTATCTTATTGAGGCACTGGTTTTGTGGCCTTCTTAACACTTGTGATTTAGCGGATTCTATTTTATCATGGTGCTGGTTAGTGGATTTTATGTTCCTTGTGGTGTAGATTATTCTATCCTAGAGTGGTATTTGTGAGGTTATTTTCTATCTATTATTATCTTGAGAGTGTGTTTAGCATGATTTTGTTAGTTATATTGCTTCTAGCATGAGTATGTTTAGTTGTTTTCCTTCCTTCCCTTTTTACTTGAGGTTACCGGTGTACCACCACTCTTCTTAAACTCTCTCTTTATATATCATTGTTGCAAGGATCCAGGTGCATTTTCCTTCCCTTCACCTGTGTTCTATGGTAAATATATCTCTCTTCTGTGGATAGCATAGCATGCTTGTATTTCTCATTGACTTCTATCCATGCTAGTTTCCGTGTACTTTCTCCGTTATTTCTGTGACTGCTTCTTTGTTATCTGCTATTTACTGCTTTTATATCTTATATGCGCTCAGTCAGCCTATCATGCCTACTAGGTACTCATTGCTTGGCAATTGGTGCTCATACTACACTTCTATATCTTTTTGGTGCAGATCTGAGTGTGAGCTTTCGTCGTTGACCGCATGGAGACTTGTGCAACTTTTGGATATTCGAGAGTAGGCTGAGCTTTTGATGACCGAGGCTTCACCGCATCTCATCTTTTGGCACTGCTACTCTTTGTTTAGTCAAAGACAGTTGTATGTTCTGTTTATTATCTCTAGCACTTGTATTCTATTAAAGGCTCATTTACTACGATACCAGGTCTTTGGGTTGGTTTAGTTTCTTTTTGTATATATTTAGGTTGTTTGCTTCCGCATTATTCTATTTTATATCTGTTTGCGCTTGTTTCTACTTATTGTACATGTTGCTTAGGTAGTAGCTAATTACTAATCTTTTCAGGCTACGGAGATTGGTTCGCCTACTTAGGGGTTGTAAGTGCCATCATGACCTGAGAAAATAGGTTGTGGCATGAATTATGCTCTAAAACTTAACAGGGTGCACACATAATTAATCTAACTCTAAAAACTAAGAGAAATGACTAATAAAAAGACTCAAATAAAAAGACTCAACTATAGTGCTCATCTCAATTTGAACCACCTCATTCTCAAGGCAATTGCTCATTTCAAAAAATTTGTTAAAAGGATTTCACTTCTCATTCAAATCAAGGGAACTTGTCACTCAAAACAAGATGTTCAAGCTTCTCAAGTCATTAGCATGGACCCTCAAGGTTTTCCTTAAGATTCGCCATACAACTTGTCTCATTCATTCATCTCAATTGAAATAGAGACTTCATCGCTCCTTTTAAGTATGCGATGCCACTCACCACAAGAGAGAATCCCACTCACAATCATGCATTCCACAAGACAAAGGGATTATAAGAGATCCAAAAGACTCTTACTCTCTCAAAAAAGTTCAAGTGTACACATATCAAACCATAGGCTTGCCCTTCATGTAATTTGCCACTAATATAGAGTTATTGAGCTCGAAATTACTAAGGACTTGCGGGTTATGATATTGGCTAGGGCTAAGGTGAGGATTGCATTTGGCTCAAGTGACTAAACCTCCCTAACTGTCCTTGTGATTATTCAAACACCTCTCACATTTTCTAACTATAACTTCACCTTATTTCTCCATCACACAATCCAAACTTTCCCTCCAAACTTGATCATTTGACATCCTTATATCACCTTCACTTGGTAGCACTAATTTATTTATTTCGTTCATTTTGCCCATTTTAATTGGCATTGTGGAGCAATTTTCCTTTCATTCATAAGGTGCTACCTTGCATTAAAGTACAACTCCTTTTCTTCTCCATCTTACACTACTAAAAAAACTGCGAATACCGACCTCAAAATTACCGACCTCCTATGGAAGTCGGTAATTTCCGACCTCCGGAAGTCGGTATTGTTAAAAACAAAAAATTATTTTATTTTCTTAAGAAAACCGACTTCAAGATGTCGGTTTATTTGGAAAAAAAATGCGGAAAAACCAAATACCGACCTCCGATGGTCGGAAACTTTCCCAGAAAAAAATAAAATAAAGAAAAACCGACCTCTTGTAGTCGGTATCGAATTAGTAAATAAAAAATAAAATTTAAATTTATCTCAATTAAATATAAAAAAATGAAAAAAAGAAATATTTTTAATAACTTTTAAATAAACCGACCTCCGGATGTCGGTTTTTTGAAAGATAAAAAACAAAAAAACAAATTAATACCGACTTCCTGATGTCGGTAATATTAAATTTACATAATTGATTTTATTTACCTTAAATTATTCTCATAGTGACTTCCTGAAGTCGATATTTATTTTTTATTTTTTATTTAATTATTTTATTTATATTATAAAATAAAAATAATATTAATACCGACATTCAGAGGTCGGTATTGTTTATTTAACATAATTAATTTAATTTTCATTAAAATTAAAGGTAATACCGACCTTCGGAGGTCGGTATTTTAATTTTATTTTTATTAAAATTAAAGGTAATACCGACCTCCGGAGGTCGGTATTTTACTTTTATTTTTAAAATTAAAGGTAATACCGACCTCCGGAGGTCGGTATTTTACTTTTATTTTCATTAAAATTAAAGGTAATACCGACCTCCGGAGGTCGGTATTTTACTTTTATTTAATTATTTTGAATTAAATCGACCTCCGGATGTCGGTATTACCTTTAAAATATTTGTAATAATCACTATTTTTCTATTGTGTATAACACTAAGGGGTCATTTGGTAGCTAGTTAAAGTTATATAGGTATTAGTAATGTAGATATTAGTTATGAGGTAATCTATATATTATTTATAAATGTATTAGTTATGTAGAGATTAGTTATTCATGTATTAATTATACAAGTATTACTTATTCCACCTTCTATATCCTGTATAAGATAATACATAGATTCCCTCATAACTTATACATCGTCTTGAATATACATATGTCTCGTCTAGTGATGTATATATGTCTATATATATATATATATATATATATATATATAGTACGTATTCAAAAGCTAATTAACCGATCGATAATACATATCCAAATACGTAGTATGGATACGTCATATATTACGTACATATGAGTTAATATACGATCATTGAGAAATGTAATTAACCAAGTCCTATATATTATATATAATAATGATCCATCGTCTTGAATATATGTCTCATCTAGTGATGTACGTATCTACATAGTACGTATTCAAAAGCTAATTAACCAATCGATATATAATCCATAACCAAGTAGTATGGAATATGTTGTATATTACATACATATGAGTTAATATACGATCATTGAATATAATTAACCAAGTTATTCTATGTACTATAATGATCCGTCGTCTTAAATATATATTTTTTTGTTGCGATATTGTACGTATATATATAGTACGTATTCAAAAGCTAATTAACTAATCGATAATCCATCCAAGCAGTGGAATACCATTGTATTACGTACACACGAGGTAATATACGATTGTTGAGTAATGTAAATAAGCAAGTCCTATATATATAGTAATGATCTGTCGTCTTGAATATATGTTTTTTGTGGCGATATTGTACGTATATATATAGTACGTATTCAAAAGCTAATTAACCAATCGATAATCCATCCAAGTAGTATGGAATACATTGTATTACCATATATGAGGTAATATACGATCATAGAGTAATATAATTAATCAAGTACTGTATATTAAATGGTCCATCATCTTGAATATATATGTCTCGTCTTTAGTGATGTATGTTTATATATATAGTACATATTCAAAAGCTAATTAACTAATCGACAATTCATCCAAGTAGCTAGTGGAATACATTGTATTACGTACATATGAGGTACTATACGATGACGATCGTTGAGTAATATAATTAACCAAGTCCTATATATTACTGGTCTGTCGTCTTAAATATATGTCTCGTCTAGTCATGATGTACATAAATAGTACGTATTCAAAAGCTAATTAATTAATCGATTGATAATCCATTCAAGTAGTATGAAATACATTGTATAGTAGCATATTCATTGAGTAATGTAATGAATCAATAATGTATCCGAGTTTATGAAATATGTTGATGATTAAATAATTTTTATTAATTACTTTTAGTTTTTTTAAAAAACCGACCTCAAGTGGTCGGTTTTATCAAAAAATACTTTATTTTTTAAAAATACCGACCTCAAGTGGTCGTTTTTTTTTTTTTTTAATTTTATTACCTAAAAACCCTAACACCCTAACACTAACACTCACACTCACACCACCCTCACCTCCGGCGCCCCCTTCCTCCGAAAACATTCCCTCCACCTTCCACCGCTGCCGCTGCTGCTGCTGAAGGTTGCTGCCGCTGCTGTTGCTGAAGGTTGCTGCTGTTGCTGCTGCTGCCGCTGCCGCTGCTGCTGCACATTGCTGCCGCTGCTGCTGCCAATACAATTAGGTTTTTAAATGCGAGTCTAGATGTATTTTTACTTTTGACAGTAGGAGCGAGAACAGAACTAGTCTGTAACATTTCAGAACAGCTCAAAAACTGCTATACTTTCATTCACATTCTTTTGTTCTTTTTGACAAAATGCTTGAAAACTGAATAGTTTTGCGCATAACATAAGCTGAAGCGTTTCATTTTGATGCATTTTGATACTAATGAACATTTCGATGCACAGGTGAATGGTGAAGCAAATATTTCATACATTTGCTCTCGTTACTACAGAGCTCCAGAACTCATATTTGGTGCCACAGAATATACAACATCAATTGATATTTGGTCAGCAGGCTGTGTCCTTGCTGAGCTTCTTCTGGGGCAGGTTTGTGTTATTTATCTTTGTTTGCAAGTGGATAATTTTCCATCTATTACTTCATTGAAGATTGTTACTTTATTGAGCTTTCGTCAATCATAAACTATGACAGCCGCTCTTTCCTGGCGAAAATGCGGTAGACCAACTGGTGGAGATTATCAAGGTGTGTCTTTGTACTTCATTTGGACATCCTAGTAATCTCAGACAACACTACATGGATCTCTTCTTACTAATGACTAATGAGAACCTTGTCACAGGTCCTTGGTACTCCTACTCGGGAAGAAATTCGATGTATGAACCCAAACTACACTGATTTTAGATTCCCACAGATAAAAGCTCATCCTTGGCACAAGGTATTGTGTGTTATTATTTTATTTTGATAGTTATTCTGCACTAGATCATTCTCTTGTTGAAATATTTTTATGTTAACTACCCCTAAAATCAGGTTTAGTTGAAAAGAAAGCTAAAAGACTTCCATGATTTCAGGTATTCCATAAAAGAATGCCTCCTGAAGCAATTGATCTTACTTCACGGCTTCTCCAATATTCCCCAAGTCTTCGCTGTACTGCGGTGAGTTCTCTCATTTTACAAGTGATATTCTTTGAAGTATTGTTATTTCATCTACAAACCATTTGTTGTATCAGTCTATTTACCCGCTTTTACTCCTTGCAGCTGGAAGCATGTGCACATCAATTCTTTGATGAGCTTCGTGAGCCCAATGCCCGTCTCCCAAATGGACGTCCATTTCCACCTCTTTTCAACTTTAAACAAGAGGTACCATTTTTGACATCTTTTCTTACTTTTTATATTTCTCCGTAACTATTATCTAGAAAGTTACCTTTTGAGTTTTTGAAGAATTGCTTTGTCAAAAGGTTTTTGAAGAATTGTTGGTTCACTAGTTGAATGTATGATCATGCAATTCTACACAACCATCTATAGATTTGTTTTGTTAGCTGGATCAATTATTTTTCCTTATCCGTTATTTAGATGTTTGTTATAAACAACAAGGGAAGGAGGTTGGATTCATGGTGGTCAGTGGAGCGGCACATCTTGTTCTCGGGTGAAGTGATAAATACAAGAAACAAACTATTAAAGTGAATGATACAGGAAACTGATGCGTTATCATGATTTCTGCGTGTTCCTTTTTTTCTTTGTACTTTTAAGTGCATCATGCGTCTTGTCGTTTATCTTCTTTCTTCCTTTGCTTAGGATAATCCATTGTTTTTTCCTCTCAAATAACAATCATTCACGTAATCTTTTGTCCTTCCGCCGCTTCAAAATGTGAGACCTAAAGATTGTCTACATGTGCACGGATCTAAGCAATCATATCAACTGTGTTGCCAATTATTGTGGAACTATTTAATGGAACTGGTTTTGGTGATTGGCTGTCATGAGACTTTGTCTCGAGTAATTGATGGTTTTAGAAAGTTATCACTTAGTAAACGTTGTAGAAAGTTATCACTTTGTAAAACCTTTTATTTCCCTACATCTAGCAGATCTTTAGACATAAACAGTAGTTTTAGCTTCCCAGTTACTATCACAAATATATTGACCAATTACAGATGTTTCGTTATTATCCTATAATTCTTCTCCCAGGCATCAGATACTTCAATTTTTTTATAAGGCTGCATTGGATATTTATTTGCATTATTACTAGTTGGACTGTTTGTGGTAACGCAGGCCTTTGAACCTTTCTTTCTTCGCGAGTAAGAGGATCCTTTTTAATGTGATTCAAGAGTCAAAACTTCCCTTCTTGCATGATGTTTGGGATCATGAAAGTTATGTTTATGTTCTGGCTGTTGCTTGCAGTTAACTGGAGCTTCACCTGATTTGGTCAACAAGCTGATCCCTGAGCATGTGTGGAGGCAACTTGGTTTGAATTTCCCCTTTCCCGGTGCAACGTAATTGTACTAATGTAATATAGAGTTGGTGTATCAGAAAAATATAGGGAGTCCTTGACCATGCATTTTGGCTCAACCAGCGGCTATGTACGCATGTAAAAGTTGTATGCGTATAGTCGCTGTTTGGCTTTACAAGGAAGTATTATCTTGTCTACTTATGTTGTCTTAGCTAATAGCAAACCTGTTGCCTCTTTTGTACATTGTTTTGGTATATTTCAGATAGGAGTATAAAATGATAAATATTGTAATGTCTAGTTAAGCAGACCTTCTGGAGCACTAGGAATTGTAGGTTTTGGTTGTAGTTATTTATATGCAAGTTGTTTTTAGCACTTCTTTTTTGAATGTAAGGTATAATATATGCTATTCTCTCATCTCTGCAACCTTGGGTTTGTTTCTTGCCTTTAAAGAATCAATTTGATTGTTTCTCTTACACTGATGATGGTTAAAATAAGTAAAATGTAGTTAGTGGATGAGTCTGATATCGAGGGTGAGGAGGGTGAAGAGGATGAGGATGAGGATGATGATGCTAATGATGAGTAGTTGTGTTGTACCTAACTACTAGACATTTTGAACTTAGTATATATAGTTTGTACACTTTTTAGATTGTTTGATCGTATTTTAAGTTTAATTTGAAGTAGTGAAACGTAAATATAGAAAAATATCGTCTTGACAGCTATTTGAGCTGGTTTTGGTTGAATATATGCATTATCAAATATGCAGGTGGGCAATTCAAATTGCAGCAATTTACTGCCAATTTTATGGCAAAATATCGACAACAAACCGACCTCCTGAGGTCGGTATTTTTGGTAAATTTTCCAGAAAACCGACATCAGGAAGTCGGTTTTTTGAATAAAATTTTCCAAAAAACCGACCTCAATTAGTCTGAATCAAGTGAAATAGGAAAATGAAATTTAAATAATACCGACCTCATGAGGTCGGAATATCAGAAAAAAAATAAATTAAAATTTCAGTAATACCGACTTCCGGAGGTCGGAAAATCAAAAAAATAATAAATTAAAAATTCAGTAATACCGACTTCCGGAGGTTGGAAAACCAAAAAAATAATAAATTAAAAATTCAGTAATACCGACTTCCGGAGGTCGGAAAACCAAAAAAATAATAAATTAAAAATTCAGTAATACCGACTTCCGGAGGTCGGAACACCAAAAAGATAATAAATTAGAAATTAAACAATACCGACCTCCGGAGGTCAGTATATTATATTTTTAATAATATTTTTTTAAAAAGAAACCGACTTCAGGAAGTCGGAAATAAAAGAAAATAAAATATATATTAAATTCTTAATTTTTGGATTTAAAATTAAAACCGACATCCGGAGGTCGGTATTTACCGACCTCACGATGTGGGTATACAAAACCAACCAAGCCTTTTCCGACTTGGTCTTGTGAGTCGGTTTTGAGTCGGTATTTCAGGGAAAACCGACCTCCGGATGTCGGTTTTTTGAGGTCGGTTTTCCCTGTTTTTCTAGTAGTGTTAGTACATACACCCCCAAACTTAGACATTTGCCTATGTTATCATTTCAATTCCCCCCTAAACTTACGCTTTTAGCCTATGTTTCACTTTCAAGCTATTAGGGAGGACGGGTGTGAAAATTTAGGTTCCAAAAAGGGTCAAGGTATCAACAAGGTACCCAAGAAAAGTAACAAGCTCAAAGGGGCCTACTAGGAACAATGTAAAGGGAAGTCAATTTGGGTGAAGTGGCTATTCAAAATGGGGCCTAAGGTCATTTTCCAAGCTTGGTTTCCTCTAGAATTCTTCCTTGAATCACATTTGGGGTAAGTTCTAGACTGTTATGAACACAAGAACTAGGTGTAGCCTTACCACACAAGGCATCACAATGAGTCTCCAATTCAATTAGGACAAATAACTTTTGACAAGTTATTTTGATTTCTTTACACACTCGTTTATGAATCAATCAAGCCAAATAGGGAGTGTGCAAGTCATGCCAAGTGAATGCTTAACTCAAAATCATTTTCCCTCATTCCTTTAATTTTCAAAAAACCTCTTTGCCAAGAAATTTTTTGGTGGGCCCATTTCGAGACAGCAAAGCACAGACTCAAATATAAACTAAGACTTGGCATTTTCCCTTAAGAAAGTCGCCTCTAAAAAATCTATCACAGGGAAACACCAACCCAATTCGACACAAAAATAAATAAAAGAAACAATTTTCTCCTTTGGAAAGAACCGTGGTATGAAGAAAGCCATTGGAGTTTATTCTCTAATCTACTATTAACAAGGTGACCAACTTTTAAGTGCTTATAAAATATTTGAAATCGAGCCTCGGTATAAGCACTAAGCGGGTTTGCAAGGCACGAGTACTAAAACAATGAATTGTGTAGGACCAACCTGGTATTATTCACAATAAAACATCAAACCCAAGAAGGGCACAATTAGGCCTTATCAACAAAATAAACAAGGAAAAAGACTGGCAAGGGCAATATCACAATCATCCAACACGTGCTCGATAAAGGAAAAATAAAACTGTTTAGCGGGGAAATAAAAATGTCAAGGCCCAACAAGGGCAATAAAATATCTCAAAGCCCAACACGAGCAATCAACAACAACATCTAATAAGCACCACCTCCCCCATAAAAAGAAACATTGCCCTTAATGATTTAAGCTCAAGTAAGTAAAGAAGGGGTGTAATAACTCCCTGAAGGACTACTCCTCATCATCTGCCTGCTCTAATGCCTCTGCACTAGAACCTGCACCACCCTTTCAGGAGTGCACAGTGAGTGTCGACTCTCTGATCACCTGCTGGAGTGCTGGATCCTCATCATCAGCCAACTCTTCATCCTTATTGTCATAGGCAGTGAACAAGTCATCCAAGGGACCGAGGGTGTGATGGGGCTGAGAGATCGCGCTCAAGTCTGCCACATTAATCGAGGCCTTCCCTTTTTCCTTATCAAAATCCTTTCGGATATCTTTCACAGCCCCTTCAATGACATCTACCCTCTGGCATAAATTGCTCATGCTATCTACCACCTCCTTCATGGGCTTCTTGATAGCTGTCTGGATCAACCCAAGTAGCTTATTAGCTAAGTCGATCAATTGCCTATCATGAGAATAGGTTAGGTCAACCATCTTTTGGAGGCCCTCCCTGTTCAAGGTCAATGAATAAGGTGGGGGGCCTGATATGTAGCAGCTGCAGGGTTTCCCGACACTGTGAGAGTAGGTGCTACTAAACCTGATTTAGAAGGAGAGGAAGCAGTGGGCTCAACATCTGAATCTCCAACCTCAATATCCTCTAGGGGCTTCATCCTACGCCTCTTAAACCTAGGAGCATCAAAGTTTAATCAAAGTTTATTTTCTTGTTGAGGTCAAGAACACCAGTGGCAGGGGTAAACTTGTCAAAGCTAAATTAGGAAATCCCCACCTTTACACAAAGCTTGCTGATAAGCACAGGGTAGGGGAATGAGTCACCACCCCTACGTGATTTTCTCCTTATCACCATAGCTACAATCTCCCCAAAGTTTACATGATCTCCTGCCATAATAGAGGCTACCAAAATGGCTCTATCTTGGGTGACCTTTTGGTCATTTTGAGAAGGTAGGAAGTGACATCGGATGAAATCATACCAAAGGCGGGCCTCGAAGTACAGAGTCCACCTCAGAATATTGCCCCTATAGTGACCCAGATATGAGTGCCAAGAGCAATAATAGGGGTGGCCCAATCAAGCGGCTTCCGATCAGCAGTCAACATAGCCATGAGTTCAGGTGCATGCTCAATTAGGTTACCTCAATAGATGGAACTTATATCAGCTAGAGTGATATGGACTTTCTTGCCTTGAACAATGACCAAATCCAGGTTAGGGTATTGCTCCACCCTTCCCTTATAGCCCATGGAATCCTTCTTGGCCTGATAGGAGGCGAAGAATTCCTTAACCACCTCCTCATAGTAACCAATGAGCACTTCTTTTAATGGGTACCACTGGCGGTTGAAGAACTATTGGGGGATGTTTGGTAGGTCATCCCCAACTGATTCCAAGTTGAAGCTCTACTTTATGTTTAAGGTCCTTTTCCTATCTCGATCATAGATAGCCTTTATGCCTTTAACGCCAAAATGAATCCTCTCCTCCGCTGAGACTTGAACACGGGGATGTGCTGAAGTAGCAATTGGGTCTTTCCTCTTGCCCTTGGAGGTGGACGTGGAGGAGAGAGGAGCTAGTTGCCTCCGTGAACTTTGCCTTGTGTTTCCCCTGCTAGAAGTCTAGACTGCACATGGAAATTATGAGTACTCAAAGTAAAAGCACAAATCTTTTTGTATTTTTGACATATTTAAAAGAAGAAAGTATTAAAGAATTTATCTACTTAAAAAAATGGAATGCAAAAGAGAAGAAAAACACAATAGGTGATTGATGGCCTGTGCGACTCATGTGCGAACCACACCACGAGAAGTGTGCATCGCACATGGTTTCCCACCGGCTAACAGAAACTTGTGTAGAATCTGCTTTAGGGTGCGACAACTGGTGCGAATTGCACCAGCCAAAGTGCGCATCACACTATACTTTGCCCCTGTAATGACCCTTCTGGTTATTTCCACGAATACGTTTTCCTTGTGCCGTTAGAGCGTGTTTGTAGCGGCCCCAAGTCATTTAAGGCTTGTCGGGACCGGTATTTCGGCGCCGGGTCCATTTGTTTGATCGTAAGGTTCTTTGATAAATTTCCTGAACTTTGGATAAAATGTCTCGGAGCTTTTCTCCCAATATATACAGAGTTAGAAGTCCCCCGAAATACCAAATCAAAGGTCTACGAGTCTAGTTTCCAATGCACAAAACCTCACGTCCAACTAATCTCAGAGTAAAAAGTTATGACTGTTTTACCGCGGACTGTCTGGCAGAAAATGGGTTGCGAACCGGGTCGCGAATCGGGTCGGGTTAAATGCGATTTAAGCCTCAACTTCACGTTTTAAAATGCCATTTCAGTTCCGAAACAGTGATGAAACATAAGGGAGGATCCCGAGAGAATTCTTGAGTATCAAAATCGTGCGTTGGTGAATTACGAGCCTAAGCTTAAGAATTTTTTTAGCATCGTGCGTGTATTTGAAAATATTTTATTTAAAAGTTGAATTTGGTAAAAATTATATTATTATTGCCTTTTCAAAATATTTTAAAGGTTTATGAAAAATATTTTGTTACGATATAATTGTATATGTACTTATTTTATAAGGTATTTATTCATTGTAATACTTTAACGGCGATACTAAATTTAATTATGTTGAAAATTATTATTATAATATAGTAGGTTTTGTTTGAAATAATTTTCTATGAATTATGGTATATTTAAAATATTATATTTATTATACTACGAACTTATGCAATACCCGAATATATACGTATTGGGGAATGAATATCTTGGTGCCACCTCTACCTCCACGTGGAAGTGGAGGGTGTGGACACCATAGTCCATACGTGGTAGCATGCCATGCCAAATGTCTCACTCACCTTAATTGACTTCAACAAACAAATGCTGCCTACTCACTTTAAGCATTGAACAATTACTTGCTAATTGCTGCCAACGTTGATAACACTTCTTTGAAATATTATTGTGGTGCAAAAATTACCACAGTACATCATTCACTTGTCACGTTAAAAGTTGATTTCAATAAGCAAGATCTTGATAATTTATTAGATCACCAAAAAGAAAATTGATTATCTACGTCAAATTATTCAAAAGCCCGAATTCGAGTTTAATTTTATTTTGGAGGTTCTAGGAGTGGTTCCGGCTCGGAAACCATCATTCTAGCAGCTTGTCGTCGGACGACAGGTAGGTTACGGTTTATTTTCCCAAGACTCCGCATATATAGAATAAAATTGTATTAATGGGCATCCTTTGGTTGGTTTATTAGGTTGGTACCACAGACCTCGACCGCTTTATTCATGTCCGCCTACTTTTGTTCCTCCGTTGCTTGTAGTGTTTGCCGATATATTTTATTTACCCTTGCGGTCCTGTGAGGCCTTGTTGACTCTGGAACATAGAAGGTGGGATTTTTGGGAATGTCCGCGAGTCCCGGGCATAGAATTATCCTTCTAGGCTGGTTATGCTTGCTGAGTAGCTGTGGGCCTGTGCAGGGTCGATAGGTTGAGTGTGAGCTGCGGGGCAGCTATTGTGTGTGATCATACCATTTCCATGCATATAAAGAGGTTTTATCCGTGTTTTACTGTGGTTTTGGCTTCGGGCCTACTGGCACTGTTTTCTAAACCTTGCATGGCCCGGGGGGCCCATTTTTGATGGAAATGATTTGGAAATGGTTGATTTCACTTGTGGAGATTTTTGGGCAAGAAAGTAAAATTATGTTTAAAATCATCAATTTTACGATTATCGCTAGACTCGGCAGGGCCGGGGTGCTAGTTGAGTTTTCTTGTTACTTGAGATGATTTTTTGCCTCGGTCGGACCGAGCACCTGAGATGACTTTTTACTGTTTAGACCCGGTTATTCCCGGGCACCCTTGGAGGGGTTTTGAGACATTTTCCTACTACTTTAGTCCTGGACAGGGTCTGGGCATTGCATATTCGAGACTGGGTCTCCATCCTGATACCGGACTTGCTTCGGACGACATGTTCTGATACTGAGTTTTAGTATGGGGTCTGGGACCTCCATGGACCTTGCCATCCGGGCCAGGGGCTACGGGCTGCGTGTGCCGGAGGAGGGGTATACGGTGGAGTAGAGGTATACGGGCAGTGTCCTTCCATGGAACCTACCTGCTGGGCCGGACCGCCGGAGGAGGTACATACAGAGATACCATTTCACTTGAGATCTTCATGCATCATATCATTCATTGTTTGAGGCTCCACCCTTGTTTGTTGTTTGTTGATTGTACGCTCCGGTAGTATGGGATGCCGGAGGGTTTGTTTTCACTTGTTTGTGTTCCTCGGTTGTATGGGCGGCCGGGGGACTGTAGGTAGAATTTGCTATTTACTTACAGGATTGTTCCCTGTTACGGTTAAGTATGAAACTGGTTACTGCTAGACTGTTAGTTTCTGGATTTGAGATTGATATGATTAGTTGAGTTTGATTCATGTCCCTGAGCATGCCTATCATTACTCTTTCTCTCTTCTTCTTACACTTGAGGTTACCGGTATACCGTCCATTTCGTAAACTTATTTTGTATACACTGTTATTGCAAGGACCCCAGGTGCGTTGTCTCTTACTTTCACCTGTGCCTATGGTGTGTATATTATGCTTACTAGCCTCACATGTGGTTCTGTTGATTTTCCTCTTGGCTAGTTCTTGTGTACCTTTCGTTGATTTCTATGACTGCTTGCTTCTATTCTGTCTATTACTACGCTTTTATCTTATATGTGCCCAGTCGGCCTATGATACCTACTGGGTACCTTATGCTTCGCATTTGGTGCTCACCCCTACCCTCCTGCATCTTTAGGTGCAGATCCTAGTGTGGGCTATCGTCGTTAGATCGCTGTGATTCGTGCTTGGAGATCTGTTGGGGACTACTTCAGATTGAGGGTGAGCTCTTGGCGATCGGAGCTTAGCTTTAGTTTATCTTTTGCTTCATGTACTCTATTACCATTCAGAGACATCTGTATATATAGTTTTGGTTTATTTTGCACTCCATGTATGTAGTTTGGCTCTATACTATGATTCCGGGTCTTGGGGTTTGGTTTAGTTTCCGCATATGTATATATTTATGTCCCTTTTATCTGTTCTCTTCATCTTGTTCCCTTATTTGCTAGATAGTAGCCCATTACTAACTGTTCTGGGTTACGGGGTTTGGTTCACCTACCGGGGGTTGTAGGTGTCATCATGACCGAGAAATTGTGTCGTGACAACTTGGTATCAGAGCTTTAGGTTCACCGGTGTCATCAGTATAGGAGCCAATGTCTAGTAGAGTCCTGCGGATCGGGGCGGAGACGTCCGTACTCAATCTTTGGGAGGCTACAGTGGCATTTTAGGAAATTTGACTCCCTCATTGCTTCTGTGTCGTGCGTAGAACCCTTGAAGTTTCTGGAAATCTCATTTGTTCTACTTCATTCTTCCGCAGATGGTTCATACGATATCATCGACATCACGCAGAGATGAGCCTCCAGCTCCAGAACCAGCTCCAGTACCAGCCCCAGTGCCCACTTCTGTGCCAGCTCTAGCCGCAGCTCAGTCTCCAGATATTCGGGGATTACTATTACAGCTTTTGGGTTTGATTGGAGAGCGGCCTTCTGAGGTAGCGCAGACATCCGCTCAGGGGGCAGCCCTCGGTGCACAGAGCTTAGGAGCGCAGCCAGCTACTATGGCTCCCCGTGCGGAGGTCTTTCCGGTTCCATCTGTTGTATAGCCTCTTGCTCCTCGCCCAGTTATGACAGAGTTAGAGCAGAAGGCGTTTGGTAGGTTTTTGAGGTTAGCACCTCCGAGGTTTGCTGGTACTTCTGGACAGGATCCACATGACTTTATTACTACCTGTGAGGAGATGTTGCATCATTTGGGTTTGTTGGAGACTCACGGGGTTGGTTATACTACCTATCAGTTGGAGGGCCCAGCGAAGTTATGGTGGAGGGCCCAGGTTGCTTGTAGACCACCGTCGTCACCTCCTTTGACCTGGTCTGAGTTTTATGAGGCCTTTATGGCCAAGTTCCTACCACAGAATGATCGTGAGCATCGCAGGAAGCAGTTTACTCACCTTACGCAGGGGTCTAGACTATCCCAGAGTATGAGACCCGTTTTCATCTGCTAGCACCGTTCGGAGCTATGATCATTCCTACCGAGGCTGATAAGATTCGCAGATTTGTATGGGGTTTGAGGCCAGAGATTAGGCAGCCAGCTGAGATATTGATTGCCAGTGGTCGGTCATTCCAGGCCATTGTAGACTATGCCCGCACTGTGGAGGACTTACAGCGACATGATCAGGGGTCCAGAGATAAGAGGCCTCAACATCAGGGTGTCTATAGTGGTTCCAGATATGGCGGTAGAGGTCCTGGCAAGTGGAGCCGGAGTCATCAGCCACAACAGCACCAGGGTCAGTCCAGCTGACCGGTTCAGGCTTCCCTTCAGACTTTTGGTAGTACCCAGTTCGAGCAGGGTCAGAGCAGCCATCAGGGCTATAGCGGCCAGTCTTTGAGGGGTACAGTTTCTGGGGCATCAGGTAGTGGTGGTCATACGGGATCTGCTGGTTCATCTCGACTGAGTAGGCCGTCAGGGGCTTGTTTTACTTGTGGTGCGATTGGTCATTTTGCTAGAGATTGCCCTCAGCAGGGTTCAGCCTCTGGCTAGAGGGGGTGGTCGTCAGAGTAGAGGTAGTGCTCCACGCGGCAGAGCAGGTGGTAGGGATGGCGGTCGGGCAGGTGGAGGACGTCGTCAGTTTTACGCGGTCCCTAGGAGACCAGAGGCAGAGGCCTCAGATGCTGTGATTACATGTACAATTTATGTGTGCCATCAGTCTGCTATGGCTTTATTTGATCCTGGATCCACTTGTTCATATGTATCTTCCTACTTTGTGCCTTGTTTGGGGTTGGCTAGTGAGCCATTATCTGTTCCTGTTTCTGTTTCAACCCCAGTAGGAGATTCTTTAGTAGTGGATCGGATTGTGAGATCCTGTATGTTATCTGTTGGTAATTCAGAGACTTGGGGTGATTTGATAATTCTGGATATGCTAGATTTTGATGTGATACTGGGCATGGACTGGTTATCCCCTCACCGTGTGGTTTTGGATTGTTATGCCAAAACCATTACCATAGCCGTGCCCGGTGTATCCCCGGTTGTGTGGCAGGGTTCTGTTAGCCATGCACCATCTGGGATCATCTCTTGTCCTTCGAGCTAGGAAGTTGATTTCCGTGGGTGTTTAGCTTATCTAGCATATGTCCGAGATGTTAGTGCTGACCCTACTTCTCCTGAGTCCGTTCCTGTGGTTAGAGACTTCCTCGATGTGTTTCCTACCGACCTTCCAGGCCTTCCACCTGAGAGAGATATTGATTTCGCTATTGAGCTAGAGCCGGGCACTAGGCCCATTTCTATTTCTCCTTACCGTATGGCTCCCGCTGAGTTGAGGGAGCTTAAGGAGCAGCTCCAGGATCTGTTAGCTAAGAAGTTTATTAGACCTAGTGTGTCACCGTGGGGTGCTCCTATTCTCTTCGTGAAGAAGAAGGATGGGTCGATGCGCATGTGTATTGATTATCGACAGCTGAATAGGGTGATAGTGAAGAATAGGTATCCGATGCCGAGGATTGATGATTTTTTTGACCAACTTCAGGGTTCAGTCGTATTTTCGAAGATTGATTTGAGGTCTGGCTACCATCAGTTGAGGATTAGGTCGGAGGACATCCCTAAGATAGCATTCAGGACACGTTATGGCCATTATGAGTTCCTGGTGATGTCTTTTGGGTTGACTAATGCCCCCGCAGACTGTTCGTTGAGGGATTTTCTTCCATAGCAGCACCCTTGACTATGCTGACTAGGAAGGATGTCCCATTTCAGTGGTCGGATCAGTGTGAGGATAGCTTCTAGAGGCTTAAGGTCTTATTGACTTCAGCTCCAGTTTTGACTTTGTCAGTTGAGGGTCAGAGCTTCTCTGTGTACTGTGATGCTTCTGGGGTTGGTCTTGGTTGTGTGTTGATGCAGCAGGGTCGGGTAATAGCATATGCGTCGAGACAGCTAAAGGTTCACGAGCGCAACTACCCCACTCATGACTTAGAGTTGGCGGCGGTAGTTTTCGCGCTCAAGATCTGAAGGCATTACCTATATGGAGTTCACTGTGAGATCTTCACCGATCACCGTAGTCTTCAGTATATCACGAGTCAGCGGGAGTTGAACTCGAGGCAGAGGAGATGGGTTGAGTTACTGAAGGACTATGACTTCACTATTCTGTATCATCCAGGCAAGGCAAACGTGGTAGCGGATGCCTTGAGTCGGAGGGCAGTAAGTATGGGTAGCCTAGCTTCTCTTTCAGTTTCAAAGCGACCGTTGGCCTTGGACATCCAGTCCTTGGCTAACCATTTGGTTAGGCTTGACTTGTCGGATTCTAGCAGAGTTCTCGCCAGTATTAAGGTTCGTTCTACTTTGGTTGATCAGATTCAGAGCCATCAGCTTGAGGATCAGCAGTTGAGTGACCTTCGTGACCGGGTTGTTTAGGGTAAGACCAGTCGGGCTACTCTAGATTCAGATGGGGTTCTGAGGTTTGATAGTCGCCTTTGTGTTCTGAGGATTAGTGATTTGATTCAGTTGATACTTCATGAGGCACATTGTACTAGATACTCCATTCACCCTGGCATAGCAAAGATGTATAGAGACTTGAGACAGCTTTACTGGTGGAGTGGTATGAAGCGGGATATAGCAGAGTTCGTATCTCGGTGCTTGAACTGCCAGCAGGTTAAGTTCGAGCACATGAGACCTGGTGGTTTGATGCAGCGACTTTCCATTCCTGAGTGGAAGTGGGAAGGGATTACTATGGACTTTGTTGTTGGTTTGCCTCGTACTTCTCATGGGTTTGATTCCATATGGGTGATTGTTGATAGGCTGACTAAGTCGGCACATTTCTTGCCGGTTCAGACTTCTTATGGTGCAGAGAGGTTAGCTCAGATCTACCTTCGTGAGATTGTTCGGTTGCACGGGGTTCCAGCTTCTATCATTTCAGACCGCGACACTCAGTTCACATCTCAGTTCTGGAGGGCTATTCAGCGAGATTTGGGTACAGAAGTTCATCTTAGTACCGCTTTCCACCCTCAGACAGATGGCCAGTCCGAGAGGACCATTCAGATTCTGGAGGACATGCTTCGGGCCTGTGTTCTTGACTTTGGAGGTTCTTGGATCAGTTTGTTCCCTTGGCAGAGTTTGCTTATAATAACAGCTTCCATTCGAGTATCGGCATGGCACCTTTTGAGGCTTTGTATGGCAGGCATTGCAGATCACCGGTAGGTTGGTTTGATGGTTTTAGTGCTGGGCCACAGAGCACAGATTTGCTTCGAGATTCCTTAGACCGAGTCCGAGTGATTCAGGACAGACTTCGGGCAGCTCAGAGCAGGCAGAAGAGTTATGCTGATCGTAGGCTTCGTGCCTTGGAGTTTAGTGTCGGTGACTTGGTGTTTCTCCGTGTATCGCCCATGAAGGGCGTGATGAGATTTGGTAGGCGGGGCAAGCTTAGCCCCAGGTACATTGGGTCGTTTGAGATTCTGCAGAGGGTTGGTAGCGTTGCCTATCAGTTAGCCTTACCTCCGATGTTTTCAGCTATACATCCTGTATTTCATGTTTCGATGTGCATCGGTATGTCCCAGATGAGTCTCATGTGTTGCAGTGGGATTCAGTTCAGTTGGATGAGGGTTTAGCCTTTGTTGAGGAGCCGACAGCTATTTTGGCCAGAGATGTCAGGAGATTGAGGTCTCGAGAGATCCCGGTTGTTAAGGTTCAGTGGAGGCACCGTCCAGTCGAGGAGGCTACCTGGGAGAGAGAGAGATATGCGGGATCAGTATCCGCAGCTATTTTAGCCTTCAGGTACCCCCTTGACCTTGACTTTCGAGGACGAAAGTCCTTTTTAGTAGTGGATGATGTAATGACCCTTCTGGTTATTTCCATGAATACGTTTTCCTTGTGCCGTTAGAGCATGTTTGTAGCGGCCCCAAGTCATTTAAGGCTTGTCAGGACCGGTATTTCAGCGTCGGGTCCATTTGTTTGATCGTAAGGTTCTTTGATAAATTTCCTGAACTTTGGGTAAAATATCTCGGAGCTTTTCTACCAATATATAAAGAGTTAGAAGTCCCCCGAAATACCAAATCGAAGGTCTACGAGTCTAGTTTCTAACGCACAAAACCTCACGTCCAACTGATCTCGGAGTAAAAAGTTATGACTGTTTTACCACAGACTGTCTGGCAGAAAATGGGTTGCGAACCGGGTCGCGGATCGGGTCGGGTTAAACGCGATTTAAGCCTCAACTTCACGGTTTAAAACGCCATTTCAGTTCCGAAAAAGTGATGAAACATAAGGGAGGATCCCGAGAGAATTCTTGCGTATCAAAATCGTGCGTTGGTGAATTACAAGCCTAAGCTTAAGAATTTTTTTAGCATCGTGCGTGTATTTGAAAATATTTTATTTAAAAATTGAATTTGGTAAAAATTATATTATTATTGCCTTTTCAAAATATTTTAAAGGTTTATGAAAAATATTTTGTTACGATATAATTGTATATGTACTTATTTTATAAGGTTTTTATTCATTGTAATACTTTAACGGAGATAGTAAATTTAATTATGTTGAAAATTATTATTATAATATAGTAAGTTTTGTTTGAAATAATTTTCTATGAATTATGGTATATTTAAAATATTATATTTATTATACTACGAACTTATGCAATACCCGAATATATACGTATTGGGGAATGAATATCTTGGTGCCACCTCTACCTCCACGTGGAAGTGGAGGGAGTGGACACCATAGTCCATACGTTGTAGCCTGCCATGCCAAATGTCCCATTCACCTTAATTGACTTCAACAAACAAATGTTGCCTACTCACTTTAAGCATTGAACAATTACTTGCTAATTGCTGCCAACGTTGATAACACTTCTTTGAAATATTATTGTGGTGCAAAAATTACCACAGTACATCATTCACTTGTCATGTTAAAAGTTGATTCCAATAAGCAAGATCTTGATAATTTATTGGATCACCAAAAAGAAAATTGATTATCTACGTCAAATTATTCAAAAGCCCGAATTCGAGTTTAATTTTATTTTGGAGGTTCTCGGAGTGGTTCCGGCTCGGAAACCATCATTCTAGCAGCTTGTCGTCGGACGACAGGTAGGTTATGGTTTATTTTCCCTAGACTCCACATATATAGAATAAAATTGTATTAATGGGCATCCATGGGTTGGTTTATTAGGTTGGTACCACAGACCTCGACCGCTTTATTCATGTCCGCCTACTTTTGTTCCTCCGTTGCTTGTAGTGTTTGCCGATATATTTTATTTACCCTTGCGGTCCTGTAAGGCCTTGTTGACTCTGGAACATAGAAGGTGGGATTTTGGGAATGTCCGCGAGTCCCGGGCATAGAATTATCCTTCTAGGCTGGTTATGCTTGCTGAGTAGATGTGGGCCTGTGCAGGGTCGATAGGTTGATTGTGAGCTGCGGGCAGCTATTGTGTGTGATCATACCATTTCCATGCATATAAAGAGGTTTTATCCATGTTTTACTATGGTTTGGGCTTCGGGCCTACTGGCACTATTTTCTAAACCCTGCATGGCCCGGGGGGCCCGTTTTTTATGGAAATAATTTGGAAATGGTTTGATTTAACTTGTGTATATTTTTGGGCAAGAAAGTAAAATTATGTTTAAAATCATCAGTTTTACGATTATCGCTAGACTCGGCAGGGCCGGGGTGCTAGTTGAGTTTTCTTGTTACTTGAGATGATTTTTAGCCTCGGTCGGACCGAGCACCTGAGATGACTTTTTACTGTTTAGACCCGGTTATTCCCGGGCACCCTTGGAGGGGTTTTTGAGACATTTTCCTACTACTTTAGTCCTGGACAGGGTCTGGGCATTGCATATTCGAGACTGGGTCTCCATCCTGATACTGGACTTGCTTCCGGACGACATGTTCTGATACTGAGTTTTAGTATGGGGTCTGGGACCTCCATGGACCTTGCCATCCGGGCCAGGGGCTACGGGCTGCGTGTGCCGGAGGAGGGGTATACAGTGGGGTAGAGGTATACGGGCAGTGTCCTTCCATGGAACCTACCTGCTGGGCCGGATCGGCGTCGGAGGAGGTACAGACAGAGATACCATTTCACTTGAGATCTTCATGCATCATATCATTCATTGTTTGAGGCTCCACCCTTGTTTGTTGTTTGCTGATGTACGCTCCGGTAGTATGGGATGCCGGAGGGTTTGTTTTCACTTGTTTGTGTTCCTCGGTTGTATGGGCGGCCGGGGGACTATAGGTAGAATTTGCTATTTACTTACAGAATTGTTCCCTGTTACGGTTAAGTATGAAACTGGTTACTGCTAGACTGTTAGTTTCTGGATTTGATATTGATATGATTAGTTGAGTTTGATTCATGTCCCTGAGCATGCCTATCATTACTCTTTCTCTCTTCTTCTTACACTTGAGGTTACCGGTATACCGTCCATTTCGTAAACTTATTTTGTATACACTGTTATTGCAAGGACCCCAGGTGCGTTGTTTCTTACTTTCATCTGTGCCTATGGTGTGTATATTCTGCTTACTAGCCTCACATGTGGTTCTGTTGATTTCCCTCTGGGCTAGTTCCTGTGTACCTTTCGTTGATTTCTGTGACTGCTTGCTTCTATTCTGTCTATTACTACGCTTTTATCTTATATTTGCCCAGTCGGCCTATGATACCTATTGGGTACCTTATGCTTCGCATTTGGTGCTCACCCCTACCCCCCTGCATTTTTGGGTGCAGATCCTAGCGTGGGCTATCGCCGTTAGATCACTGTGATTCGTGCTTGGAGATCTGTTGGGGACTACTTCAGACTGAGGGTGAGCTCTTGGCAATCAGAGCTTAGCTTTAGTTTATCTTTTGCTTCATGTACTCTATTACCATTCAGAGACATCTGTATATATAGTTTTGGTTTATTTTGCACTCCATGTATGTAGTTTGGCTCTATACTATGATTCCAGGTCTTGGGGTTTGGTTTAGATTCCGCATATGTATATATTTATATCCCTTTTATCTGTTCTCTTCATCCTGTTCCCTTATTTGCTAGATAGTAGCGCATTACTAACTGTTCTGGGTTACGGGGTTTGGTTCACCTACCGGGGGTTGTAGGTGTCATCATGACCGAGAAATTGGGTCGTGACAGCCCCGCACTCCAGCAAGCTGCTAATATTTTTTAATAAAGTGAAAAGACTAGTGCATTTCATATGTAAAGATCTACGCTTCACATGTAAAACGCACAAGGAAAGGGATGGAATTTTT
Organism: Jaltomata sinuosa; assembly: GCA_003996215.1. NCBI lineage: Eukaryota > Viridiplantae > Streptophyta > Magnoliopsida > Solanales > Solanaceae > Jaltomata > Jaltomata sinuosa. The sequence goes on from QJPP01001901.1 coordinate 238,703, forward strand.
CAATTCCTTATTTTCTTTTGTGTTACATATGTGGATCGCAGGGCAATACCTGTGGAATGCACTGGCAACAAGAAACAACCTAAGTTATCCGGGTACTCAAACTTTCTCAGAAAACTCACCATAATTACAAATCAAGGATAGGCTCAATGATTTCCCTTAAGAAGGATGTTACCCCATCTATCAATGAGAACATCAAGCCTTTAATTAAGCAATCAGGAGGCACATTCAATTAACAATAATTTCATGCCCCTTACCCACAATATTAACCCAACAAGCATATTCAATTCAAACAGAACATGGGCACAATGGTAGTGACAATTTTAGCTCCAAATATCATGATTCAACAAAAACCTTGAGAAGATGATGATTTACCCTTAAAAATGACGTCACCTCATCTATCATAGGGAAACATCATGCACCAACTCAAGTGGGTTACTCAGACTTCACCCAAACACAGAATTTTAAGGCTAAAAACTAACACCAATAACATGCATTATCATAGAAACAAAATCTATCAATCTTAAGCAAAATCAACAATATGTAGCAAAGTTGGGGACCCAAAATTTTTGAATCTCACCTAAAATCAACATGGAAGATTTAATGAGCATGCTTCATAATTTGAGGTCCTAATTTCCATAAAAACACATATTTGATGTTAGGGAACTTACCACAAGTGAATATTAGAGGGAGAGAAGGAAAAATTAGAGCTTTTGAAGTGCCAACAATGGAGACCCAAAATTTTGACCGGAGAAACGAGCAGCGACCATGCGGTAAAGTAACAGTGATGCATTTAGGAGAGAAAGCAGAAGGTTTTTGGGATAATTTGAGGGATTTTAAATGATTTTAGAAAAGAGTTATGGAGGATTTATGGAAGAATATGGAAGAAAAGAAGAAGGTGGCAGTTCATAATGAAGGAAAAGAAGAAAGATTGTCGGGTTGGTCTCCGAGTCAGTTCGGTCAATGGGTAGGTCTACAAAAATTTAAAAACTTAGCTTGGTGCACCACGATGTGCGATTCACACAAGCCGATGTGTAGCTCACACACCACTTCACACAAGCCAATTTTCCTCTTAATTTTGCCCAGCTTTCTAACTCGTAGTGCGATGGAGGTGCGACATGCACAATGGGAGGTGTAAAAGGCACAACCCATCGCACATCACCTCTAATTTCAAATTTTCTTTCCAGTTTTCAGGTTTGAGCTTCGGTGGACCATGTGAAGTGCAAACCGCGCGGCCTACCGCACCTGCCTCTATGTCTTTTTTTTTCCACTTAGTCATTTTTCCTCTCCATGCATTCCTAAAATATACCAAAAATAACAAAAGATAATAAAAAATAAAATAAAGACATTTGGGTTGCCACCCAAGAAGAACTTGATTTTATGTTGTGGCTTGGCGATAGTACCTCAATCCTCGACCATTATCCGGAAGCATGCCAATCTGATTGGTGTGGCCTCATCCCAAGAAAGGGAATTGCTCCTTAAACATCCTCATAGCATCATCTTGTTGCCAAGGTGGCAACATCCATAAACTCACCATGGGAATCCACCAATTTGCCCTCAATATTTATCATGGACACAACTCAAAACTCATCAAGAGGTTTTGTGGCTTGGCATACATTAGAAGTGACTTTCTCACTTCTAACTCGAAACTTGAGCTCCACATCAACCAAAGCTCTCCCAGTTTCCAATAATAGTTTCCCTAATATGATGGGCACCTCAAGATCCACTTCACAATCCAAGACTACAAAATCGGCGGATAGGATGAACTTGTCAACTTTGATCAATACATCAAATAGGATCCCTACCAGATGCTTGATGGACCTATCGGCCATGAACAATCTCATTGGTGTAGGCTTAGGTACTACCGAAGCCTAACTTCTTAAAAATAACAAGAGGCATCAAGTTGATACTTTCCCCTAAATCACACAAAGCCTTCAAAATACAAACACTCTGATAGTGCACGGGACGGTAAAGACCCCCGGATCTTCACATTTTTGAGCAATGTTGCTTGTCATCACAACAATATAGCTATGTGATATTTCCATGGTGCCCACATCAACTACACGCTTCTTTTTGAGAAGCTCCTTCATGAACTTTGCATACTCGGACATTTGGATTAATGCATCGACCAAAGGGATATTGATGGATAGCTTGCTAAACATGACCACAAATTTCTTGAATTGATTCTCCTTCTTCTTCTGGGTCAATCTTTAAGGATAATGAGGCGGTATTTTGGGCATAGGTTGTGGCATATTCGGTACACTAGGAGCCTCCTCCTCGATATCAATAGCAACTTGAGAAGGAGAATTAGCCTCATCCTTCTCTTTATTTATGTTATCATCATTAGATCTCACGTTGGGTGCACTAGGCTTCTGATAACAATCTCAATCGAAAATGATCAAAATCGATATCGGAAACACAAAAACAAACAACACAAATTGAAGATAGAGGGATAGATTAGAAAAAGGGATGAGAATAGAAGAAAGAAGGGCTAATTGAATCCACAATCAACCAAGGGAGAAGAGAACTCAATCCAATGCCCGAGAAACCAAATTGAATCCACAAGATGATAACTCGATGATCGATCAAGCAAAGAAGATAATACAAATAATTTGGGAATCCACCCTAATCACTCGATCTAAGCTAACAATTGGAATTTAACCCAACCACTACCCTAAGCTAAAGTAACTAAATATCAAGTCTATTCAAGACAATTAAATCATCAATAATCTAATTATGAAAATGGCTAAGGCAACTATTTATAGTTATTGCCTTTACACAAATAGCCTATTACAAAAATAGCCCAAAAGTGACTATTTTGGAAATAACCCACAAGGTCCCTTCTTGATTGCTCAAATGACATCTTGATCAGCCATGGCCTTATGTATGTGTTGCTCTATGACTTCCTTCAGGCTCCAAGCTATCATCCATATGTAGAATCTCCTCCTAATATGCTCCAAGCTAACCACGATCATATCATCCTCCCCTTATTCAAAAGGATTCATCCTCGAATCTGAACCTTGTAAAAACATAAGAAGGACAAACAACAAACATATCCTCATAGCATGAGGTTAGCACAGGGTTATCAATCATACCAACTTGCCAAGGAGGCACACATTTGAAATACAACCAACTATCCTTTGTGTAAAATAAGATCAATGCATTGTAGAACATATAAAGGATCCAACTATGAGAAATATCATGGAATAAAGAAACCTCAAAGGTCCTAAGACACAATTGCTTCCCTATTTACCCATAAGACCATACCAAAAGTGGTGTCACCATTGGTTCAAACACCCATGAGGGTTTACCGGGGTCAAAGATATAAAAGTCCTATATAGTTTGGTCACAAAGGCAAATGGACCAATCCAAGAAACTCCTACCTCTATATAAAATAAATCCCATACAAACATGGACATCATCATATGCAAAGAGGTAGTAGACAAAGGTGTTACTTAAAAGAACTTCATCCAAGGTGTGACCACATATAGAATCACCCCTTGATCCATAAGCATTAAGTCTTTGATCAAGAATGGGATCACACAAGAATGAAGGGGTCATTAGAGAACATACACCCCTTTCCTTTTGAACACTAACCCCTCCAATAGACGTACTATCATCTTCCAAGAAGAAAGTTTTGTCTTTGGAAAGTGTGTCATCATACCATAGTGGATTTTCAAATAATTGGTAGCCTTCAAGAGTGGCAACACTTCCCAAATTATAAGACACACCACTATCTTCATCATTCACATTAGTCATGCCATCATTGAATAAAGGATTATCCCTAAGTTCATACTCTATCTCAAGATCCTAAGATCCACTTTATATGTATTAGTTTCATTTATGGTATTGTCTTTTGGGTTTTGTCTTACCGACTAGGGGTGGGAGGTTAGTAGGCATCATCATGGCCCAATTTTGGGTAGTGACACTTAGCTTCTGAACTGAGCAATTGATAACCCGCATAACTAAAACTGAAATAACTAAAATGAATTGTATGCCATCATCATAAAAACTCTTTATAAACTAGTGGCCTCTTCTAAATTCATACTATATGAAAATAACTGAGTTTTCTATTTGGGAGCTTCTTATAACCGACATACATCACGTGAGCTCATGATGTCCAACTTCTAATCCAAGTTTGGAGAGTTGTCCTATACCTTAATGGATCGATATTGAGCCTTTGGGCTTAAAGCGAGTCACTTGGATTTTTGGCATGCTCCTATCCTATGCTAGCATACATAGTTTTAGGACATGTGTTATCTTAACTCATACCCTTCTCAATTTTAAATGGTCCTCTCAAAACATATATATGATTATATTGTACTTAAATCATGTTGGTGAATGATATGCCCAAATTACACCTCAAAAATAAGATATAATATGGTCATTATTAAATATAGAATCCAAACAAGGTTAGGGTCGAATCCCACAGAGAATATGGTGAGAACTATATCAGTAGTGAATATTCGACTAGTAATTTTTATTTCTAAAGGGGGTTTTGCTGAAAAGTAAACGTAAGCAATTATTTGTGAGTTATTAGCAACAAGGTGTTTGCAAAGTAACTGATGTTGTGTTCAAGAATAAAGAAGAAACTAGAATTGTGTTCCCCATGATTTCATAACTTAGTAGGTATACGCAACTAGTGACTATCCTAATGATATGCATGCAAAACTAGTGATACATTATAGTTCAACTAACGTCCGGTCGGCCCACTTAGAAGAATTTCACTTGATCTCCGGTCGAACTCACAAGTGTTGAATTACTAAACTTCATTAATTTTTCAGATTGATTATCTCTGATTGGTCTCAAATCATTAGATGAGGGTTAGTATCCTCAAATCTCTGTTGTTAATCTCTTTCCTAATATATTACCTCTTTGGTCTGGCAAGTAAAGATTAATGGTGGGTTCTAATGTTGCGCACCGTTAAAATTCAGTTAAAGTGAAGAGATTAACAATGCATGCATAATCACCATTCAAGAATCATTGATTGCTGAACCTATATTTGTTAATTTATTATGATTCCCATAACCCTAGTTATTGCATTTAGCTACTCATGCTTGAGAGGATCATAGCAATATTGATAAGAATAAACTTACTTGTAGTAACCATAAAAATCCAACAACAAGAGTTAAAACAATCTTCAAGAATCAAGGACAATGAAAAAGCTTCATATTAATCCTCAAAATAATTTAAAGCCAAGTCAAAAATGTCGATAAAAGTTGAATATGTTGAGTAACGGGTAAAAGAGACCCTAGGGAAGGTATTTATGACATAAAAATTGAATCCTACACAAACTGGGAAAGCTGACAGCGATGCGTTCCACGGTTTGCCTCATGCCTCGTTAACTGCTCCACAGTTTGCCGAGGTGAACTGTGAACTCTTTAGTTTATTCAATAGAGTTCTTCCTCATTCCCACGGCTCAGGTTGATGCCCTGTGGTAAACCTCACGGTCCATCAGAGGCTCTTGTTAGCTAAAGTCCACTTCGCAACATTATCTGTCTCTACCTCACGACCTGGAAGACAATTCGTGGCACACTTCACGGTCCATTGCAGAAATCCCTTCGTTGCAACTTCATTTGTAATGCTTATTGGCATGAACTCACAACTGGACTTGACAGCTCATGGCAAGTCCTACAGTTTATCAAAGGAGTCCATCGAGTGCATTATACTTGCACTTTTCTCTGGATAAATCCCACGGTCTGCTTTCACAGCCTATGAAGTACTTCACAGCTCGTGGGGCATTGTTTTTCTCTAGAAATGACAACTTTCAGGCTAAAAATCAGTTTCCCTAAACATGTAGCAAATGAACATTAACAAAAACTCTCTTAAAACTCATAAAATCATAAGTTTTAAGCATCAAGGGTGACGTGAAATCCCACACATCAACACCCTTAACTTAGAATCCTTGATTGTCCTTAAGTAGCCAAATAAGACTCAACTACGATGCTTAGGCATCATCAGACTAAGAAAGCTCTGGCAGTTATCAGGAACACTTTGGTAACACACTCTTTTATCATAATCTACCCTTCCTTTATATTTAAAATAGATGTCCCTATGTTCAATGCATCTCAAGCTAACACTAAAGGATTAAAGAATGACATTGTGCTGTTGACAGACAACCAAGCATACACCAATGACTCACAACTTCACATATAGCATTTAGATAATGTTACCCTAGTGCCCTCACATATCAAAGAAATCCCCTCACACATATATGAAACAAAGATGGGACTATGATCAAAATGTGTTCACACTCACAAATAAGTTCAAACAATGCGTGTGCAGATACCATAGGTTGCCCATATTTTCTATGCTTTTGTTATTTAGACATTTGATCAAGATCACTATAGTACTTTGCTCGACTTGTAATGTAGTCTTAGGGATGGGTATGGTAGATTTGGATACGTGACTCAACCCTCCTTGGACACTACACTTTTCTTGACTTTTACTTCTCGGCCTTTTTTTTCCTTTCCCTCACTTTGTTTCAATCAGCTCGGATGTGGTTTTATCTCCAACTTTTTTGCTTTTTTTCTTTTGGTGCAATAGATTTTCAGCATTTTACTTTTCATTCTCTTTTCTGTTTCACATTCTTTTTCTTTCTGTTTCAAGCTTACCAAACTCTATTTCAATGCTTATTTTTCTTTTTTTTCTACCCAACATTCCTTTTAGAGTTTCCCAATGTCAACCACCCTCAACTTAAGCGATTTACCTAAGTTAAAGCATAGTATCAAAGGAGGGACTGGGGCCAAACAAAAGGGATCAACTTAATTAAAACTGAGATGGCTATCAGGCTAATCAAAGAAATGGCTCAAGACTCAAAGTAGGGAAGTCACGCCCAGAGACTACCCCCTAAACGTAACACAGGACTCAAGATCACAGGTAACCTCAAGATAACCCTATGGCATTAGCATGACTTAAAAACTGAGCAAAATATAATAACGGAAGCTTAGCTGAAGTAATGAGCAACTTAATCTGTTTATAAAATATAAGTCTAAAAATGACAATCTGAATACAACTGAACTTCTGACTCTATATTTGAAAGCCTCTACTACTGGCGAGTTGCTAGAATAGGCCCCCAACTAACTCTAAATACCAAAATACTGGGTACACAAACTAAATGCTGAAATGAAAGCAAACACCCAAGCCCTCAAAGGAGGAGGACTCACCAAGCTGACTGGGTGTGCTGCTGATCTACTAGCCACACGGGCTGGGGAGCGGGCTACAGAATCTACATCATAATAGGATTCAACACAACGGAGTATGCGTCAGTACTATAAGATGTACTGAGTATGAGAGATATACATATGTCATGATAAAATATACTTGAATGCGTGCTTAAAATTGATATCATGCACATGTTATAGTAAAATATGTGGGAACATAGTTCTGGGACTAAGGGCACTCTCACCCTATCAAACTCGGTGCTAAATAATATTCCCAAAACACATATATATATACCTTATATAATACTGGGGCATATATGATCCCAAAACTGATCATAACTAATGACATATCTGATGTCAAATCTGTATGGATGCATAAAGACATATTTGATGTCAAATCTGTTTGAAAGCATAAAGACATATCTGATGTCATGCAATACAAATTCATGAGACTTAGAACTTAGCATTGCCATCATTCAAAATATACTTTCCTTTCTAAAATCATAACTTGAAGAATTAGGCATGCAATTTCATGAAAATAGAGGTCATGTTATCTAAACATACCAATTTTACTTGAAGACATATAATTCAATGAAATCATGCTAGAATTCATCCTCAACATATGGGCCATTGAAAACACTTAATATATCTCAAATAAATCATGGGTGATGAATTAGAAACCATAAACTGATACTCTAAAACTGAACCCATAAGTTCTCCGTAATTTGGGTAAGAACCCTACTTTCATAAATTTGACAAGGATTATCTTTAAAATCATGGATAGGAAACCACTTATAAAAATCCATGTAAAATCATGCAATTTAGAGTTAGAATTCATAGAAGAATCATGAGGAAACAATTTATAGAAGAACCCCTGAGAATTGGGTAAGAACTCTAATTTAGAAATTCATAAAATCACTTTAAAAGATTGAGGTTTTGGGCATAAGGGTGAAGGAATTCCCTTATTGAATACCCACATACCTTATTTTAAGCTAGCCCACTAAGAATTTGAGAAGAATGGAGACTTGGAGTGAATCCCTTGCTATGGAGCTTGAAACCCTAACTTGAAGCTTGAGAGGATGGAACTCCTTTTCTTCTTTTGGAACTTGATTGAAAGAATGGGAGAGAACTTAAGCTAAGTGGGAATAAGAACCCTTCTAAATAGGCTTAAAATGACTTAGTATAGGAGCTAAAAAAGTGGGAAATTACAAAAATACCCCTAGACTTAAGCTTGGAAAAACTGATAAAATGACTCGGCTTTAGGGACCACGAGTCAGTCTACGGACCGTCAAAGAAAATAACAGACCATCATCTGGTTCATGGTTTCAGGAACCACTTCTGAGAGTTTACTGGAATTCCATTCCACGAGTCACTCTATGGTCCGTGATTCTGAACGACGGACTGACCTGTGACTCGTGGTTTTGACTTTAGGAAATAAGGAACCTCTAACCCTCAGAAACTACGGATGGAAGGACGGGTCATGGAATAGGCACTCATGGAATTTAGAGGACTTGGTACCTCTCTGAAGGTTATTCCATGAGTTACAGGATGGACCGTCATTCAAAATGATGACTCGTCAAGTCACTAATGGAATCTAGGGAAGAAAAGCTGAATTTTGACAAACTACGGGTCACTCTACGGACCGTGGTTTTGGTCTATGGGTCATGAACCAACCAGTGGTTTTGAAGATGAAAATTTTAAGGTTCAGGTTAGTCACGAGTCACAGTACACACCGTGGTTTAGAACCACGGTTCGTCATCCCGTTTGTAGTCATTGATAGTGCTACAGTAAAATGCCCATAACGTTTTACTCCGGACTCAGATTAATGCGCGATTGGTGGCATTGGAAAGAAGACTCAAAAACCTTTAAATTGATGGGTACTAGGCCACCTAAATCTTTATATTTTAGGAGTAATGATCGATTGAATTTGATACTAATTTAGTCTTACATGAAAACTTACTAGGGTGAGGTGCTTGCAACTTAACTTGTTGATAGGAGTTTCTTATGATCATGATTCACATCCAAAGCACTCACCACACTAGGGAAATGTTCATTACACTCATGGAAAACGTTAGGGTATTAGCTTAGGACTTTTGGAGTGTTACAATATCTCCCTCTTGGGATCATTCGTCCTTGAATGAAGACTAAGCAAGGGAACTCTAGAGAGAAAATAGCCCAACCAAAAACAAAACATGAAAACAGAAGAATAAGCATGAAAACTGACTTCTCCTCTCAAACCCTAACGGAACTAACTCCGAGAAACATGAATACATGCTAGGTTTATGAGAGAAACTGCTGGAATAGAATTGGTAGGACATACTAAGGATGGAACTACTACCTCAAGCTGAAACTTGATCGGAAGGAGAAGGGTGAGAGTACTTGGCCTTCAAGAATGATTCTGCTTCCCAAGTAGCTCCTTCAACTGAGTTGTAAAAGCTGAAGTACTATCATGGTAACCGACTTCTGATTGAAATAAAAACTGAGCTGGATTCATAAGACACGTATGCATGCTGAGAATGTAAGAACAGCCAATGGGATAGGAACTGGATATCCAACATGATAACTAGTCTGGGATGAGAGTAGGAACTCATCTAAAACTCATAAAGAAAAAACATACTTTAGAAATCACAGTTAACCAAAAGGGATACCAAACTGAGAGAAGTAGATATATAGGAAAAATATTCTCTTCTAAATACCACTCCTACCATTTGCAACTAACAACCTCAATAGTGTACATAAAGGTACTAAGGTCTGAGTCTAACTATCTGATTCTCCATGTTCAAACCTATCTCGACCAGATCTCTTGCATCAAGAACGTCTTCTAAGGATAGTATCCCCTCTTATCACAACAACCAACTAACCTAGGGCTCCCAACCAAAGGGTCACTAGTTGCGCAAAACAAATATCCACATGTATCCGATCACGATATTCAAGCTTATAACTATGCTCACCTTATGGTTTCATAGCTTACCCTATTTAAGTCTTCTCTCCTTTTCCCTATCATAACTAGGAGTCGTAAATTCAAGAACTTCTACAAAGGGACATACTAAAATTCCTCATCTAACTATTTCGCACGAATAATCCTTACCTCATAATTCACCCACACCTAGAAGTAAAGGTGGAACAAGTACACTAACAAGGAAAAGGAATTTGCTACCTCCCATCTAGGCTACTACAAGGCCTTCTCCCCTAACGCTTATAACAACATAAACTAGAATTATTAAAAGAAAAGAGTGGGAGCAGGAGCATCACGAATGAAGGATTACAGATTGATCTTGACTTACACTTAGCTTGATCAAGCCACTCAAGGTGAGGCTTGGGGAGTTTAGCGTAATAGGCATGAGTATTTCACATACTTGGCACATAAGGCACGAATGGTAGGGATCACCACCCCACATCATCAAAGGCAAAGGTCAAGGGCTTTAGAGCAAGGAAATCATAAGCGCGAACCTTCAAGAATCAGGTCAAAGCATATACATAACGTAACATGATTTGATTTGCCATTAAGGCATGTATAAAGAATGAACTGAGCAAATAGAACCGAGCATACTGAGAGACATGAGTTTACATAGACACCAACCCTCAGGGCATAAAGCTAGGATTTATAGAATCACAGGATAAGAGTAGAGTCGTTGTCTGAAGCAATCACTTGTCATTCTAGAATCTAAACATGAGCGTGAATCTAAAGAGGACCATGGCTCTGACACACAAGGCATGAAAAGGTATGATAATGGCAGAAGTATACTTAGGATGCTAGGATGGAAATAATCTTCTGCCTCCTCTCTTGACTTTGTTCTAATACCCACAAGCATCGCTACCTGAGCCTCTAAAATCTGATCGATTCTACATTCCACTATCTCCCCCTTAAGTTTATGCGACCATCCTATGTCTATGGATCTCTCACCAACCTCTCAAAGGAACTATGATCGTTTTACCCTAACAGAATATACACTACTCCAGCATCTAGCATGAATACCCACTTCCTTCTATAGTCTAAGACCCTCCTTCACCTAAAAGTCTAGGCCTCAATCCTCCTATCCCCACTTAGTTCTAGGTCAAGACAACTCACAACCAAACAAGAATAGGGGTTCGGGGAGTATGGACGCATACAGGAAGAAAATATAGTGATGTACCTAATTCAACTTTAGGAGGAATACTCTAACTTCGCTGGCTAGGCAATGAAAGGAATTGGTTTTGGAGCTAAATACCACAGTTGCTACGCTTAGATGAGGAGTAATTCCTAATCCTATGGACTAACTAACAACACCTAAAACACCCCTCCTTGCCTGTAAGACACTCACCTAGATGGAGCTTACCACAACTACTACAATGAGGGTACCTCAAGGTCTTCGAAGCCCTATAGTGATAAGACTAAGAATCCAGGGCAGGTGTGTTAACTAAAGATGGGGTTGGTCCGTATGACCTCTGCTGAGAAGATGATTGGTTCCATATTCTGGTCTTCTTGTTCTTCCTTTTCCGCTTCTTTAGTTTCTCTTTCTCATTCAACAGAGCTATCATGGCTTGAGACAACATACAGATGGCTTCACAAAATTCTACATTCGTAAGTTCATGATATGGAGTGGTCAGATTAGAATTCCTCGTGGGATTTCTTTGCAGAGACATTATCTGAAATGCATATGGAATGGATTAGAAGGGTAAGTAGAGTTGAACTCTATCGCACAATAGTGAACATGAAGAAGTAAAGTTTTTCCTAAAACACCTCGTAGCTTCCCTCTCATAAGTGTGGCGCGCTTCACACCCATGAAAGAGACTCTACTTGATGCGGCTTTCAGACACTCTAGGACTCTTGAACCTGATGCTCTGATACCAAGTTTGTCATGCCTCGAGACTACCCCCTGGACATAACACGGGACCCAAGATCACAAGTGACCTAAAGATAACCATCTGGCATTAGCATGACTTAGAAACTGAGTAAAACATAATAATGGAAGCTTAGCTGAAGTAATGAGAAACTTAATCTGTTTATAAAATATAAGTCTAAAAATGATAATCTGAATACAACTGAACTTTTGACTCTATGTCTGAATCCCTCTACTACTGGCGAGTTGTTGGGACAGTCCCCCAACTAACTCTAAATACTGAAATACTGGGTACACAAACTAAATGCTGAAATGAAACCAAACATCCAAGCCCTCGAAGGAGGAGGACTCACTAAGCTGACTGGGTGTGCTGTTGATCTACTAGCCACGGGCTAGGGAAAGGGCTACATAAGCTACATCATAATAGGATATATAGCACAAAGGAGTATGCGTTAGTACTATAGGATGTACTGAGTATGCGAGATATGCATATGTCATGATAAAATATACTTGAATGCATGCTTAAAACTGATATCATGCATATGTCATAGTAAAACATGTTTAAATCGTAACCAAAACTGAAGTCGTATAGTGATAGTAAAATCTGTAATAACATGACTCAATGCAATATCATAAGTTGGAAACACCTTTAGAATTATAGTAATAACAGAATTTCTGAAATCTAAACACAAAGAGCCAATGCACTTAAAACTTGAAACTGTTTCTGTGGGAGGTTCTCTAACTGACATAGACCATGTGAGCTACATGGAATCCGATGTATACACCCCATATAAAGAACCCAATATACCTTGATAGAGTATACAGGCATGACTGTGGCGTGATCACTAAATTAGATGCCCAATAGAGGGGACTTAAACCTATAGGGGCACGTAGTTTTAGGACTAAGGGTACTCTTACACTATCCAAATCGGTGCTAAATAGTACTCCCAAAATATATATATATATATATAGTTCATATAATACTAGGGCATATCTGATGCCAAAACTGATCATAACTAATGACATATCTTATTTCAAATTTGTGTGGATGCATAAAGACATATCTGATGTCAAATCTGTTTGAAAGCATAAAGACATATATGATTTCATGCAATACAAATTCATGAGTCTTAGAGCTTAGCATAGCCATCATTCAAAATATATTTTCCTTTCTAAAATCATAACTTGAAGAATTAGGCATGCAATTTCATGAAAATAGAGGTCATGTTATCTAAACATAGCGTTTTTACTTGAAGACATGTAATTCAATGAAATCATGCTAGAATTCATCCTCAACATATGGGACTTTGAAAACACTTAATATATCTCAAATAAATCATAGGTGATGAATGAGAAACCATAAACTGATACTTTAAAACTGAACCCATAAGTTCTCCCCAATTTGGGTAAGAACCCTACTTTCATAAATTGGACAAGGATTAGCCTTAAAATCATGGATAGGAAACCACTTACAAAAATCCATGTAAAATCATGCAATTTAGAGTTAGAATTCATAGAAGAGTCATGAGGAAACAATTTATAAAAGAACCCCTGAGAATTAGGTAAGAACCCTTATTTAGAAATTCATAAAATTACTTTAAAAGATTGGGATTTTGGGCATAAGGGTGAAGGAATTCCCTTATTGAATACCCACATACCTTATTTGAAGCTAGCCCACTAAGAATTTAAGAAGAATGGAGACTTGGAGTGAATCCCTTGCTATGGAGCTTGAAACCCTAACTTGAAGCTTGAGAGGATGGAACTTCTTTTCTCCTTTTGGAACTTGATTGAAAGAATGGGAGAGAACTTAGGCCAAGTGGGAATAAAAGCCCTTATAAATAGGCTTAAAACAACTTAGTATAGGAGTTAAAAGAGTAGGAAATTACAAAAATACCCCTAGACTTATGCTTGGAAAAACTAATAAAATGACTCGGCTTCAGGGACCACGAGTCAGTCTACGGACCGTCAAAGTATTTCACGAACCACTTCTGGGAGTCTACTAGAATTCCATTCCATGAGTTACTCTACAATCCGTGATTTTGAATGACAGACCGTCCTGTGACTCGTGGTTTTGACTTTAGGAAATAAGGATCATCTGACCCTCAGAAACTACGAATGGAAGGACGGGTCATGGAATAGGTTGATGGCTCATCAACCTACTCATGGAATTTAGACGACTTTGTACCTCTCTGAAGGTAATTCCATGAGTTACAGGATGGACCATCATTCAAAATGATGACCCGTCAAGTCACTCATGGAATCTAGGGAAGAAAAGCTAAATTTTTACAAACGGGTCACTCTACGGACCGTGGTTTTGGTCTATGGATCGTGAACCAACCAGTGATTTTGAAGATGAAAATTTTAAGGTTCAAGTCAGAAATCATAAGTCACAGTACGGACTGTGGTTCAGAACCACGGTTCATCATCCCTTCTGTAGTCACTGACAGTGTTGTAGTAAAATGCCCATAACTTTTTACTCCAGACTCGGATTAATGCGCGGTTAGTGGCATTGGAAAAAAGACTCAAAAATCATTAATGTGGTAGGTACTAGGCCACCTAACTCTTTATATTTTAGGAGGAATAATTGATTGAAGTTGACCATAATTTAGTCTTACATGAAAACTTACTTGGGTGAGGTGCTTGAACCTTAACTTGATAATAGGAGTTTCTTATGAACATGATCCGCATCCAAAGCACTCACTACACTAGGGAAATGATCATTACACTCATGGAAAAGGTTCGGGTATTAGCTTAGAATTTTTGGGGTGTTACAAGGGATCTAGGGATATGCATATCATTTGGTTGGTCCTTTTAGGTATGAGTGGCTTATACAAAGAAGGCCTATGATCCTTTCCAAACCTTTTTATCCTATGATAGTAGAAAAACTAACCATGCAAGTTCTAGATTGCACACACATAGTAAGAACTGAGCTAAAATGCCTCATACACACATAGCACAAGATTACATTACTAATTACCACTTATTCAATTGGCATAAAAGATTAGCAACAATTATCAAATTCAATACTCACAATATCAGAAACTGAGCCTAACAGGTTAACATGTCAATCATGAGGCACATATTCAAAAAAATTGGAAGGGTCTCACTTTATTCATAAAATAGTTCAAAAATTGATCATGTGTGGCTAGTTTATATCATTCCTAAGTTCTTCTAGCTACATATACATAACACATCAAACATCTTAAAAATATTGGTTCAATAGAAATAAAAGTCCTCATGGAAAGAAAACAAGAAGAAAACCCCAAGGATGTGAATACTCAAGGTACCTCTTGGGTTGACTGTCAAGCAGTGCTTGATTTAACATTGTAGCATGATGCATGTATCTTGACTACTCAGACTTTATAATACACATCAAAATACACACAGACTTACTTACTACCCTGCCCCACCAAAAAGAATTGTGCATTGTCCCCAATGCACTAACGAAGAGTAAATGCGTGGGAGGCAAGAACATAC
Source organism: Jaltomata sinuosa (assembly GCA_003996215.1). NCBI lineage: Eukaryota > Viridiplantae > Streptophyta > Magnoliopsida > Solanales > Solanaceae > Jaltomata > Jaltomata sinuosa. The sequence goes on from QJPP01001901.1 coordinate 254,160, forward strand.
TTGTGACACCTAACCGCCGGCGTGTTGTGTCAAAGACAGGGCCTGTGGTGTGACTCCTATAGTATCAATGGTTTTTACATGTGCAACATCATTAAATGTTCCCGTACTGGGTGCTCTCTTAATGGGGTCTAAAGAATGGTTTTTGCTTGCTTATTGGCTTTTTTCTATTTCTTAGCTCTGTCAATCAGAGACAAATCAACATCGTCATTCTCACCCTCACTCCCTTACTAGTTGTTAGCTTTGCAAAGGACAATAGATCAATCAAAGGCTCTTCCTCCTCCAGAATCTCCATGGGGTACTCATTAAACAATAGAGTGGGTCATGCTCATAACTCAACAACCTCATCTCACAATTGAGCCATGTCCTTATTTACTTTTTCAAGTCTAGGGTAGCCATGTCATTGAGTCTTGCATTCACCCTCTCTTACATTGCATCAATGCAACCATGCAATGTTTTATATGAGGCAATGGCATTCTTGATGGATTCATACACAAACGGCTACAAATGATTAGCATGCTACTTAAACTGACACTCAAGCCAATCTTTTTTCTTCACTACTCTTCCAAAGTTAACCGGAGTGAGTGTAGATGGATGTCAGATCTGGAGAAGGACGGGAAATTATGACTAGACTAGCAGCAGCATAGTTAGAAGGAGCAGTAGTTGTAGTAGGGACTAAAATATCAACATAATGAGGAGTCAACACCACTTTACTATAGGGTGTCCTGAAGTAACAATAGCTTCCCCCCCTATGGCTGTCGTGATGGTCTTATTAAGACTCCCTTGCGGTGATGTCAGTGCTGCAACATATGGTTCAATTTCTGGAGGCAGATTAAAGGCATCATGAATAGTCATAGGCTCTGTCGACTCTAATATTGACCCTCTACTATGTCGCAGTGGCTTATTTTCATCTTTTGTCTTGTTAACATTTTGTGTTTTGGTGGTCGAGATGGAATGGTCAATACCATCCAGATGTGGGACTACAACATTGGTGCATAACTGAGTTATCAGGAAAGGAAATGAATATGATGTAGCAATCTTGGTCACCCTCTACCAAATTTCTTCCATAATAATTCAGCCAAAGTTCAGCTTGTACTTTGACATCAGACTTGCCACTAGAATAACCCGCTCTTCCATTAATTGATTGTCACCACCTGTGGGCATGAGATAAAGGTGACCACTACCCACCAAAACATTTCTTTAAAGCTCAATGAGGGTTTAAGTATTTTTAGTTTTTGTTGATGAAGCCATTCTGGTGCTCCCTAGGTTAGAACCTGTGCCAACCACTTAATCTCATCTACTTAGTTGGTATGCCAGTAGTCATACTCCACCATGTTTTCTAGCTCCATATATTCTAGCCAATAGAGAAACTGGTTTATAGTTTAGGTAGATATGTCAACCTGGACCCTGCAGACAGGAACACTATCAAGGGCTGGCAAATCTTTGGCTTTTTGGCCCTTCGTGCAGTTGTTATCAAGTGTTATTACATAGTTGGCATAGAACTCTCAGAGTATCTCTGATTGGTAATCTCGCAATGGTCGACTGGTGTAATCAAGGTGATAGTAGCTAATTACTTCATCAATGGTAGGGTACTATTTGAGCTCAAAGGAGTTGATTTTAACTTTCTCAGCTATAGGTCATCTGCAGTGCCATTTTGCTATAATACCTATGCCATACCGGTGGATCTCTTTTGGCTTTTTGACTTGCCAATGGATCTGCTTTCTGTAGGCAGGGTCTTTGCTTTTAAGAACCAAATCCCTACTCGGCTCTATAGTAGTGTCTGGAGTCCCTCTCTTTGCTGTACTACTTCAAGCATCAAAATTCAACTCTTTTTCACTAGATTTTGGTGCAGCAATATCTTTAGCACTAGACACCTGAGCCTCAGTCTCTTCCTTATTAGAGATAGCTAACACGAATGATGTGTCTCCTTCCTTTTCAGACTGGGATAAGTATGTGTCGATCTAGGTGTCTTTATTGATTTATGAACAAAAGGGGATGTCTTTATCTCTTCCACCTCATCCTTAGAATCCGTGGGTTGATCCTTGATGCACGATGGAGTGGTATCCTTTGCTTTTTGGGGGCCTCTTCATCATAATGGAGTCTGTGGAGCCATGAGTAACTATAGGAAACAAGATTAGTATACAAGAGCGGAATGAAAATAAAGAAGCAAAATAAAAGAAAAAATATTTTTATACAGCTCATGGATTGTGGGGTGACCGACAGCCCATGAGGTGAGTCATGATACATCCCATGGCTTGTTCGATAACTCGTGGGAATGGGAAAGTGGCTTTGCAACACAATCTTAATCATCCCACAATTGAGGCCACAGTCCATGAGGTGGCTCACGGCTAATGAACCCGACCGTGGGATGGGATAGTGAGAAGTTAGAGTTGGGAGTTCCTTTTTCCTTTTCCACGGCTAAAGACAATTATTTGTGGATCACTCCACTTCTCGTGAACTCTACCCATGGGACATGGACAGAAGCCTACTTTCTTGGGACCGAGGTCAAAAACTTGTTTTCTTTATTACCTAGGTACTTGAGGTTATGAACCCTTACGGGGTGTAAGTCTCAGTGCTTAATGAAACAAACAAGCTTAAGGCATGTCTCATCCCTGTCACATAGAACACACCATTGCGATTATCAAAAATATACAAATGTAATCCTCCTTCTAGTTCAACACTCAGGGTTACTCAGAGTTCACCCCTTAACTCTTTTCTTAATACTATCATTGGGTGTTAGTAGGCAAAACCACTATCGAAATTCATTTCCGAATATCTAATATTGTAATGCCTTCTGACTCAATAGGGGGGACCACCCAACCAATGTACACAAAATATTTGCACAGGTTTTAGTCCCAATACAAATTTAGCATATATTACTTCACATGATCCCAACAATTTAAGAAAAAATACAATTACAAATTTTGACTTCCCATTCAAGCAAACTTATACCTAGGGTTCACTATTCATATTGAATTCAAATAACACATTGTAGAACCCATAGGTGAATGATATCGAAGAAAACTTGAAAAAAAAGATAGTATGATGGCATACCTTAATTAAAGAAGTTCTTGACTTAGAGAGGATGAAAAAGATTGTGTGTGTGGGCACACGCGCTCTGTCGATCAATGCAGTGAAGGAGGGTAAACCCTAAATTCTTGTTGATTATAATAGAGGAAGGATCGACAATTATGTTTTCCTTTTGCATGATTAGTGGGGATTTGATTGAGTAAGGATTGTGCAAGGAGTGGGAGAGTTTGAATAAAATATGACCTTTATTGATCGGGTCTCTCCATCTTATTAAAATGGGAAATAAAAGCCGAGTCGGGTCAGATTGGGTAAGCCAAACATTTAAAAAATTTGACCCAGACCACGACTAGGATTCATGGTCTGTGGGGCAAGCGATGGCCCATTCCATGGACTCCTTACCTGGGCTTGACGGGCTAAGATCCTAGGGCTATCAGAGATGCAATGGTCTGTCATCCAACTTGTGGGAATGAGATAGTAGAATATCAACAAGGTTTAGAAACTGACAGGTTATGCCATGGTCTATGAGATGGTTTAAAGTCCATGACATACACCATGAGTTCCTTCCTGTAACACCCCGTATTCTGCATATACTAGTCCTATTCATATATCACTTGACATAGCCTTGTCGTATAGGTGAAGGACCGAGTTTCTTATATGAGCAGTGATAGTTTAATGTTTATTGGGAGGTACTGTAATGCCCCATTCAGTTCAGCACGTAAACGGCCAAGTTAACCTCAACAAAAGTATTTAAACTCGAGATGGTAAGGTTGTATTTGAGCGTAATATTGAGGGTGAAGTGTTAAGTTAAAGCAAAAGGGATTAGAAATTAGAAAATGGAATAAAATAAGTGAGCTGCTTGCTTGACTTAACTAAGCTAGTAGGTGACAAGTAGGTGCGTCACCTACTTTGACTTATTGACCAGCCTAAAGAACTAAGTAGGTGCATCACCTACTAAGACTATTTTGACTAGCTTAGAGGGCCAAGTACACCCATCACCCACTTGAATAAATTCTGGCCCACGAAAGTGAAAGAAAGGGGAAGAATTGGCAGCCAAGGCCCAATAAGGTTAAGTCCAACAAAGCCCATGTTAAATGGCCAAGTAGGTGTATCACCTTCTTGACATTTTGTGGCTCAAAATGATCAAGGAAAGTCGGCCAAAGCAGTCCCCCTTTAAAGGGACTAAGACCAGCTCATTTCACCCATTTTAACTTGGAAACAAAATTGAATTTTAGAAGTTCTTTCTTTCTCTCTCTCTTAGCTTCACATAGCAGCCATAAAATACCATTAGGGTTCTTAAGTATTCTCCCTCTTTTCAAGCTAAGTTGGAGGTGAGTTCAAGCTCTTGAAGAAGTATAAGTTAGGAGAACAAATTTTCAGAATTTGAGGTAAAGTTACTGCCCATTTTTTACCCTTTTATATACAAGTTTGATGGAGAATTTTGTATGTGTTTATGTCAAGAACCATGGGGTAGTGATTGGAATCCTTGAGTTAAAATACTTTATTATTATGTTAAAGGATGTTCGGGACTATTTTAGGAGCGGTTTTATGTGTATATATTTAGGACATCTTGGTTGAACTTGTAAAAGGGTGTGTGAAGTTGTATTGAAGTATGGAAGGAGGGTGTGGATTAACACCACTTAATTGGGTGTTATGTTAACTTGATACCTGCACACCTTTGTATGTTGTTTGGTATATGTTGTGAAGTCGGAAGAGTTTCAAGGGACTTTATGAGAAGGTCGTACAGTATATAGATATGTTTACAGGAGAAAAGGTGAAAGGAACACTCTTGGTTTGATCAATTACGAGCTTACTGCCCAGTTACTTATTTAGTGAGATCAAGTAGCCCAAATTGGTTAACTAGATACTAATACTAGTTTTGCCACGTATTTCATTGTAGATAAATAATCTGAAAGGGGGAAGCTTAATTCGTTGTAATATCCGAATTACACAACAAGGTATGTAAGGTTTTTCAGTTTCATATTCCTTGGCATGAACTCTTATATTTAGCTTACTAATTGTGTGCTTTCTTAAGAAAGAAATTCATTAATTGGGTAAGGATTCAATAGTAGGGATTTGGAATTTTCACCATAAATTGAGGTTAGAAATAGCTTGATTTAGGAAATTCCCACCTAAGAGTTAAGGCTAGAAATAGCTTGACTCACCTAAGCCAATTGGTTAATTTGTTGCTCAACTATGGGGTTTGAAAGAGACCATAGTGTATATATGTTTAGTGGGTTGAAAGACAACTAAGCATGACTTGAACCAAGGATACCCACATTTTGATTGAGAATTAGCTTGAATAATCAACACATATCCCTTTGCATAACCCTATCATAAGCACACCCCTAGTTTTCCAATCTTGATAAAGACAATCGTGCTTACATCGTTGTTTTGTTACTATTCAAATTTTAGTTCCCAAAACCAATTCCCCTATTTTATTTACATGATTGGACATTTTGCTTCCTCTTGTGAATCAACTTGACAATTAGTGGTTAATCTTCATACCAATCCTCATGGATTTGACCCCAACTTGCATTTGGTTATTTATTATTTTACTCAATGACCATTTCCACCTCCTTTAGGAGAGTTTTTTTAGACGTGATAAACAATGGTGCCATTGTTGGGGATTGCCTTTTTATTTTCCATTTATTGTCTATTGATTCACTTTTTTTAGTGTTTTGTTCTCTTTTACATTTTGTTATCCTTGGTTTTAGGAACAGGTTACTTGTGAGCCAAGCTAGCAAGCAAGGTAGCATGGACAGATTCATGGATACAGAGGATGAACTGGTTGTTCATGGTGTCACAGGTGCCATCCGACTACCTCCAACTATTGATAATACAATCTTCCACGTGATAAGCACTATGTTGCACTTGATACAAATGAAGGGCTTGTATGGAGGACTAGCAAGTGAGGATGTAATCGGTACATTTGAAACTTTGTGGAGATTTGTCAGCCGTTAACATCCAAAATATTAGTCAAGAGTCAATCTGACTTTGACTATTTCCATTCTCTCTTACAGGAGAGGCAACCACAAGGATAGAAGAGCTCCTTGAGGGCTCTATCATATCATGGAATGAGTTAGTCGAGGCTTTCTTGGACTGGTTCTTCCTACCTTCAAGGATGTTGTAATTGCATGATAAAATCACAAACTTCCGACAATTGCCGAATGAACCTTTGCATGAGGTATAGTTAAGGTTCAAGAAGAAGTTGTTTCTATATCAAAACCATGGGCTTCTAGATGGTGTTTTACTATAAAGCTTATATCGGGCACTTGATTCAATGAACAAGTCAGTAGCAAACAATATTGCAATTGGATCTATCATGGATCAAATATATGGTCTTACTTTAGCTCTTTTGGATAGAATGATGAAGACAAATAGAGCTTGGCACACGAGAGAGGCCGAGGTGACGATGTCACCTCCTCCATCATGACTAATAAGATGAGAAGGAAAGAGGAAGAACAAGATGAAACTATGGCTAAGATGATGACTCAAATTAAATTGTTTGCCAAACATATGATAGGTTCTAATACTAAAGTGTAAATATCATTAGAACTTATGGGTAAAAAAGGCATGATAAAGGTGGTGCTTATACATCGGTGGATGAAGAAGTATGTTATTTGTTGGTGGGTTCTCACTCGGGGTAACAAGGTGCAAATCAAGGCCCTTGGTGACCTCAAGATGAAAATCAAGGTTGAAAGGATTGTGATCATGATCGTGAAAAGGATCATGAAGCTCATTGGAGAGATCATGAATGATAAGGTGATCAATACAATCATCAAAGTGGTAATCCATATGCACCTCCACCTAAGGCAAATGCTTCTACCTTCCAGCCAAGTGCGAGTGATCCCGCTTCCTCAAAAATTAAAGACATGTTGTCACGTGTGTTGAAGAAGGTAGAGTCTATAGATGATAGGGTTAGAGATTTGAAGACTGATCTTTCTACCCTTAACCAAACCGTGAGCTCTCATTCAACATCGATCAAGCACTTAAAATCCCAAATGAATCACCTATTATCCAAAATGATTAAAGGGCACCCTTCCTAGTGATACTCTTCCAAATCTTAAAAATGATGGCCATGTGATGACAATTATCACACCAAGCAAAAATATTCTTGATGGTGTAAGCAAACCAACCAAAGAAGTTGTGTTTGAGAAGAATGAGAATGCAATAAAGGAGGTTGAGAGTGAAAAGAAAAGTGTGGCAAAAGAGGTTGAGAGTGAAAAGAGAAGTGATGAAAATCAAAAGGTTGGGGTGAAGCTTAGTGAACCCAATGTGATTGTTGATGATCAAAGCCCAAATGAGGAGATGGAAGAAATTGAGTTACCTCCTCAAGTTGTAATTGGCATAGAGGAAAAGAAGGAGGAGCAAATTCCTAGTAAGACAAGGTTGTTGCCTAAATATCATCCTCCGTATCCTCAAAGGTTGATCAATAAAAAGGAGGATAAACAATTCAAGAAATTTGTGTATATGTTCAATATATTGTCCATAACATTCCTTTGATTAACGCTTTAATGCAAATGCCAGGATATGAAAAAATTCATGAAAGAGCTGTTGAAAAAAAAAGACTGATTGATGTGGGGACGGTGAAAATGTCCCACAATTGTAGTGTAGTCAAGACAAGCAATATGGCCCCAAGAGAGAAGATTCGGGTGCTTTTACTATTCCCTGCACTATTGGAGTTTATTTGTTCAACAAGGCTTTATGTGACCTTGGGAAAGCATCAACTTGATGCCTCTTGTGATCTTTAAGAATTTGGGTTTAGGATATCCGAAACCAAGACTGATGAGGTTGCTAATGGTTGATCAATTGGTAAAGTATTCGGTAGGAATTTTGTTTGATATATTGGTAAAGGTGGACAAATTTATACTCTCAGTGAACTTTGTGGTGTTAGACTATGATGTGGACTTAGAGGTGCCTATAATTTTAGGGCCCCTATTTTTGTCCACCAAAAGAGCTCTCGTTGATGTGGAGTTGGGAGAACTCAAATTTCAAGTGGGAAGCAAAGAAGTCACGTTCAATGTATGTCAACCTATGAAGCCTCTAGATGAATATTAGGTCGTATCTGTGATTGACACAAAGGACGAGTTGGTTGAGGGTCCTTGTGAAGAAGAGGTTAGAAGTGAACCACCGAGTGATCAGCTTGTTCCATATGAAGGTCGAGGGGAGAGGGACCCCAGAGACTTTATCATGCCTAAGACACCTAATTTGATGGATATGCACATGGGTCCTAATGATACCTCACCATTGCCCATATCTAAGGTGTTGAAAGCTTAGCTAAAGGATGAGTTGATGAAGATCTTGAGAAAGTACTTTCAAAGTTTTGGATGGGATCATTCCAATCGTATTGGCAGGACTCTGTCAATAATTGATTCTTTAGGTACTATCATCATGCCACAACATAAAATCAAACACCTTTTGGGAGGTGATATGATATCGCCTGGCAATATTCATGCTAGACTTACACTTCAAGGTCTAAACAAGAGGATCTAAGCCACACTCACCATTGGAGCACAAAAGAAAGCTTGGAAGAGCCTCATTACACTCCAAATAAAGTAATTCCATATTTGGATGATTTCTTGCAAGCAAGAGAGAGAATAAAACACGAAGATGGTTGCTGCCAAAGTTGTGCGAAGCCATGTGGGAAGGTCAATTTGGGAATTCTTATTTGGAAGAGAAAGGTGACAATTATTTAAATTTTGATACTTGTCCCTTGGATTGTCCTAGACCTATTTGTATATTTGATTTTGTTCTTGATTCCAATAGTGAGCTTATGAGCAATAACACCATGGATGAGGTTATTTTGCAGGACACCTTTCTTTACTACCTGTTTACACTTGATGATGTTCATACTTGTGTTCAAAATACATTGTGTAGAGGTAGAGAACTACTTGAAGTGTGTGATTATTTGAGCAAGTAAGACATGTGGGTCTCCTATCCTTTTGACCTCGGAGATCCTTTGCTAGTGTATGATCTCATGCTAGTAACTCTTATGGTCAGGCAAATGTGTCATTGCCTATTGTGGGTGCCACTTATCTTCTTGTATTCTTTTTTGACACTCTTGTGCTTCAGTTGTATAAGCTACAACTTTTGAATTCCAAGTCCATTAATTAATTGTGGGAGAGTCCATGGGGTACACTTGGTACCAAGATTGTATTGTCAACTTCTTGTCACCCTCTTGGGGATGGACATGTTGAAGTAGTGACTTGGACTCTTGGGAGCATGCTTAGGCTCATGATTAGAGGAAACCCAACTTCTTGGGAGGACCATTTGTTGTTGATTAAATTGGTTTTTAATAGAGTTCTCAATCCCTCTAGTAGCATGACTCCATTTATGATCTTACTTCCCTTAGGAAGTTGCTTGAGAAAGAGAGGCATAATATGCTTAAAACGTCTTATCTCATCTTCTTGTGGTCTTGCTTATGAGAACACCTTAGATGAGGTTAGTATCCTTAGCACTTTTCTTTACTACCTCTTTGCATATGTTGATGTCCATATTTGTATTGGATTTGTTTTTTAAGGAGGTAGGGATTCGTTTGATTGGTCCAATTGTTTTTGTGACCAAGTTAAGTGGGTTTTATATCCCTTTGACCCCGAAGACCCTCTAAGGGTGCCTTCTTGGCATGCTACTACTTGTGCTAACCCATGTGCTAACCCTCATACTATGAGGAATTTGTGGTTGTTGTCCTTCTTATATTTTTGCAAGGTTTGGATTCGAGGATGAATCCTTTTCAAGAAGGGGAGGATGATACAATATCGCCCAACAATGTTCATGCTAGACTTATACTTCAAGGTCTAGACAAGAGGATCCAAGCCACACTCACCCTTGGAGAATAAAATGGAGCTTGGAAGAGCCTCATTACACTTCAAATGAAGCAATTCCACATTTAGATGATTGCTTGCAATCAAGAGAGAGAAGACAACATGAAGATGGTTGCTGCCAAAGTTGTGCAAAGCCATGTGCAACCAGCATAATGGATGGTGCATTTTGCACCTCACTTTGCACATGACGTGCGACCTATGTAGTCTTCCAAGGTCACTTTTGGGCATTATTTTGAATAGCCACTTTTAGGCTATGTTTGTAAGAGGCATACTATAAATAGATGTCTTAGCTATTTTCATTCCTTAGATTATGTTGAATTGAGAATTGAAGAACTCTTTTGAGTGTAGCTTGTTATAGGGTGGATTCCCTTAGTTTAGCTTATTGTAGCTAGTGTTAATCTAGGTTATTAATGGGTGGATTTTCATTGTTGATCTAAAACTCTTTTACCTTGATTTTCACTTGAGATTGCTCATTTATAGATTCATTTCAGTCTCTCATTCAAGCTCTCTTCCCCGTTAGTTTAGTGTGGATTCAATTAAGCCTTCTTTCTTTACTTCTCATATCCTATTTCTCATCTATCTTTTATTTCTATGTATTTGAAAGATTTCAATTGGTACCCCCGATTGGGATCTTATCAGGAGGCAACCCAAGTCTTTTTAAATTATTTACTTCACATTTTTGTTATTCTTCATTTGTGTTAGAAATGCATGGAGATTGAAAAAGTGGCTAAGTGCTAAAAGTTCCAGGAAAGGATGTGCACCCCACCTATAAGTCGTAGGTGCCAACTCACGGCACGCAGGTAGAGTCGCTCCTCAGAGGCAGTGAACTGAAGTAAAAAGGAAAATTGTGAGACATCTTCTAAGGCAAGTGTGAAATGCATAGGAGGACCCACGACACGCATGTGCAATCATAAGTCCCAACCAGTGCACTAGAACTAAATTGGTTGAAATTCATCACCTACAAAACCACCTGTGAAATGCAATTGACCACCTACGAAATGCAAGTGGTGTCACAGGCACAGGTATGGATTTTAAGTTGTTTGACCTACCTGTTGACTTGACCCGGCCCGGATGCAACCCGCGTCTTTCTCTTTATTATTCCACCCCTTAAACTCTCTTTTATTCTTCTTTGTCACCATTAAACTCCTAAAACCTTCAAAACTCTCACCATAATCCTTCTCAACTTCCACACTCTTCTCAATAATCTCTCTCTCAACTCGCAGTTGTACCACCACTGATAACCGCAGCCACTGCCATCACCCGTTTTCCAGCTAAATTTATGGGTCACCATTTGTGGGTCTGAAAGCTTCAATTTTTCACTCTCCACTTCACTATCTTCACTTGTGGTACCCTATATTAAATATTTGTTTTTATGTGTTTTGGGCATACTATTAGTGAAGCATGCTACTTGAAATCTACCATAGTCTATTTTTGCTTGAGATCTAATTTTGAAACTAAATTCTGGGTCATACTGTTCTTATGGGTTGTCAAAAACTTAGTAGACTTTGCATTTATGATTATGCATGTTATTTGTGATGAATTATAACCCAAAATTGTAAGTTTGGGGTGAAATCTGAGTAACCCACTCATTTGTAGTGCATGGTTGGCCCAATGATAGATTGGATGATGTCATTCTTAAGGGCAAATCATCATTGTTTCGAGTTCAATTGAAATATTATTGTGTTGGGATGGAATTGTGAATCATTGTGCTCTTGAGTAGTTAAATCAACTATGAATTGTTTGGTGAGCTTTGGTTGAGTAGGAGTGCTTATTTTTACATTTTTATGTGCTTCTCATGATTAATCGTATAGCTTAACATTCACGATAATAGATGGGGTAACGTCCTTTTTAAGGAAAGTCATTAAGCATACATGATTATGATAATAAGGTCTTGGTATGATTATGAAGTTTTTTGGGGAAGTCTGAGTACCCGTTAAACTAAGAAATTGGTCAAAAATAGTTGCATGTGCATGAATACTAGTACTTAAATAGCTATACACATGTTTAGCACGTGCGTGCCACAGGTGTTGCCTTGCAAAACGTAGATGCAATGCAAGTGAAAATGGAGAGTTAAAACACTCATTATTTCTCACGTGTGTTTCACCTGTGTATCGCAAGTCTTCACCTACGGAACGTAAGTGGAGACATAGTTGAGAGCTAAAACTGGCTAGTTGACTGCCAGACACTTGCGCTAGCAAGTGCGTGCCATGAGTTTCCACCTGCAAAATACAAGTGCCTGCATAGGTGACCTTCTTGTTAGGAGCTTTTTGTCATGCACTTGCAAAATTGCATGCATGTCGTGGGAGTCCACATGCAAAATACATGTGGTGTCACATGTGTCAGCAAGCTAGCTGGTGCTGCTTCTTTCTTTTTGCATTTCCTTTCTTTTTAATTCCTTAACCCTTATAGTGTTTTATTTACCCATATAAAAAAATACAAAAACATTATATTTATCCTAGTGGTGCTCACCTCTTTTTGCAGGAACATGTCTTCATCCAAGCGTAAATCTAAAGGAAAAGCCCCAATGGGAGCTATAACACCTGGCAATCCTTCCGAGCTTGTGCAAAATGGGGAACTATCAAAAACACAACTCTGATTTGGCCTTGAGGGGATGGAATTCTATTATCTCAGTTTTTGTGAAAAGCGAGCAATTACTGAAGAATCTTGGTTTGATGTAGACTCTCCTTCAAGGATGACTTCCCCAGTATAGCAGAGCAGTTTGATAAATGAGTGTGGGACAAATATGCTGAGGTTTCAGGACCTTATTTCCCTGAGTTATTAAGATAATTTTATGCATCCTATCGAGCTCGGCAAGACATTTTGAAGAACAAAGGCTGAGTAGACAAGATATTGTATTTGTCATTGATTCTAGTGCGGGGAAAAGAGGTTGACATTACTATCGCTGCCATCAACTCTATTTTCTGGGATGTGCTTGTGCATTTGGTATTAGAGTTTCCCAGGAATTTCGCTTAACAAGATGATCAATATTCTTGGGTGGCAAGTGTTATTGCTAAGGGCCAACCACTTTGAGCGGTGTCCAAAGGTGATATTTCCCGCCATGATCTAAAGTTTGAGGCTCGGATGTGGTTAGATTTTGTGTGCACAAGGCTCATTCCTTCAAAGAATACCTCCCATGTCTCTTTTGAGGTAGTTATTCTCATCTCTTGCATAATGACTAGCATTCATATCAATGAGGAGGAGATTATAGCTGATCTATTCAAGATAAAGGCTAGGCATTATTCCACTTCTATACCCTTTCCTTTTCTTATTAGTACACTCTACCTCCGAGAAAAATGTCCTTTATTCTGGCCATTAGATAAAACCTCCAAAGCGGAGGGCGTGATAAAGATGCTCCATTTGTCAAGAGGAGAAAGTTTTCTTCAAATCCTCATGCATCAGAAGGTATTGGTTCTCCCCGTAATGTATCTAATGCTTAGTCGGAGGAACTGGCTCCTACCCTTGGGGTGCCGGGACATGCCCGCACTACTTCCCTACTACCTAACCCTCTCATGCACTATCAACTTTCTGATCCTGTGATTTTCTCAAGATTACTCATATGGCATGAGACCACGATTGATAAGATCTCGATTAGGGAGAATAATCGAAATCCAAATGTGGAAATTAAATAAACAAAAGATATGTGGATTATAGCCTATTAACCAAGTTTATGGGCAACAAAGGACTTTATACCTTCACCTCCTAATTGAACTTGTTCAATAAACAATAACCCCTCAATCAAACAAAAAGACAAACAAATGAATCCACAAGTGGATGACTCTATGATTAATTAAGCAAAGAAGTTAACAAGCAATCAAAGGAATCCACCCCTAATCACTCAACTGAACTTTTAGGAATCCACCCAATAGATTTCTATACTAGATTAACTAATTGGGAAATCCACCCAATGACTACAAGCTAGAAATTAGCAACTAGAAGCTTTCAAAGCAATTCATTATTCATCAAAATCTAATGAATGTAAATGACTAAGGCATGTATTTATAGTGTTTTCCTTATATAGCTAAAGGCCCAAAAGTGACAAGAAGACTCTAAATTTGGCCCATGATGGGTCTTGAGCGAAGTTGAGATGCTGGCCACACTTCCCAAAGTGCCCAACGCACATGATGTGTGAAGGTCTTGTGTGAAACGCACCAGTGGTTGTGCGTGTCGCACCATTGGTTGCACCTTGAGGCAGAAACTCTATCAACCTCATCTTTTCTCCACGTGATCATCCACAAATCATAGACCCTTGATCTACATTCTTCAATGGTCTCCAAAGCCTCTTTCTTCATGAATATAGCTTGTAAGGCTTAGAGACCTTTGGCTTGCTTCAATTGGAGCATAATAAGCTCTTCCAATCTCCCTTTTGTGCTCCAAGGGTTGGTGTGGCTTGGTTCCTCTTGTCTAGACCTTAAAGTATAGGTCTAGGATGAATGTCGTTGGGCGATATCATATCATCCTCCCCTTCATGAAAAGGATTCATCCTTGAATCCAAACCTTGCAAGAACATAGGTAGGACAAACAACCACAATTTCCTCATAGTATGAGGATTAGCACATAGGTTAGAACAAATAGTAGTATGCCAAAGAGGCACATTCTCAAGATACAACCAAGTATTTCCTATTACAATGACAAAATAGTCAACATATGGAGTACAAAGGAATTAGTTGTTCAACCCATCACAAAGATAGTACCCATCAAAGGAAGGTACCACTTGGTCACACACACAATGGAATAAACCAAAGGTATGCGTACACCTTTTACATGCAATTTCAACATAACCATGAACATCATCAAATGCAAAGAGGTAGTAGAGGAAGGTATTTAGCACTCTAGTCTCATCAAAGGTGTTTCCACATGCAATAATTCTAATAAGCACATGAATTGTATCAAGCAAAGCACAACAATGGGGAATACCTAAGGATAGAGTGATGACATTTTGGTACACATATCCTTCGCTTGTTACAAAACTCACACCCACATAAGATGCATACTCACTCCAAACATGAATATCATAATATACAAAAAGATAGTAAAGAAAGGTAACAACATCAATAATGTAAATCATGTCGTCCTTATATGGAAGCTTAAAATTAGGAACAAGGATCCTATCAAGTATATTCTCACATATTTGGAAACATGATAACAACATTTATTTCAACACACAAGTGTCACCTTTTCTTTTCACACAACTCCTCAAAGGGAGGGTATCTTCTAAGATAGGCATGCTTGTGAAGGGAATGAGGGACCTACTAACAATACATTCATTCAAATACACATGGTCCTCCCAAGAAGTTGGGTACACTTCAATCAAGAATTCAAGCATGCTCACAAGAGTCCAACCTGTCACTTCATGTTGACTACCCATATGAAGGTAACAAGAAGTTGGTATCATGATATTGGTACTAATTGTACCACATGGATTCTTCAACAAACAACATATAGAATTGGCATCCTAAACTCGAGTGTTGTGCAAACTAAGCACATTAGCATCAAACAAATATGTAAGACGCGAGACATTAACATGTTCATGATAGGGCATATAAGCACTCATTCTAAAAAGTCTACCTACCATAACATAAATGTCATCATGGCTCCAAGGGTCACTTGGAACCAAAGGGGGTGGGTACATACCTTGGGTTGGAGAGGCCACCTTGACATGATCATGTTCAAACCTTGGCTTGCAAGGCATTCTCATCTCAAGAATCATCTTGGACCAATAGGATTGGTCCTCTCTTTTCTCTCTCAAGTTGGAATCCTTAGAGTTGGATCCCATGACACGTGTCATTCTATCTTTGTGAGGCAAGTTTAAGAAACCTTATTGGAAAGCAATCCTTTATGATCCTGCAAAAGAAAAGAATTGGAAGTAGGTAAAATGCTAGGACCTTGGTTAGTGTGCATTATAACCTCAATGGTGATGAGTCCCATTAAAGAGTGTTCCTCATCCATGTTTTTCAAACATTTACTTTGCTTCATGTTCATAAGCAAATCATCTTCCTCACTAGCCAAGTCCACCTTCTTATGCACAAGCAATAATTCTCTCTCATCCTTTTCAATTCCTTCCCTTTGAATCACTTCCTGAAGTTCTTTCATGATCTTATAATCCTCACGCACTTGATAGGGTGTCAAGGGTGCAAGTGTAAGCTTTTGTCCTCCAAATACAAATGAGTAATTTTTAGACCTCCCATGATGTTGCACATCCCTATCAAATTGCCATGATCTACCAAGCAACATATGACATGCTAGCATGGGCACAATATCACATAGAATCTCATCTTGATACTTGTCAATGCAAAACCTTATGGTTGCTTGATTGGTCACCTTCATCTCACCATTGTCATTGAGCCATTGTAACTTGTAGAGGAAAAGATGCTTCTCACTAGGAAGTTGCATTCGTTCAATCATGGTTTCACTCACAACATTAGTGCAACTCCCAGTATCAATGATAAGAGAACATACCTTATCCATGATCTTGCAACGAGCATGGAACAAGTTCTCTCTTTGATAAAGATCTTCTTTATCAAGTACGCCTGTAACACCCCAGAAACGTATACAGCTTTTAAACTCAGACTTGCAGAAAATTTTGGACTTCTAGGGACCATGGGTCAAGTCCACAAGTTGTGGAAGGTTCCACGAGTTGTGGGAGTGACTCGTGATCCCAGTCCTGCAGACTGACCTCAGTACTGACAAATACGAGTCACTTTCATGACTCGTAAAAGTTTCTATGGGTTGTACTGTTGACTCGTGGAAGCTGATCAGAGGTCAGTCATTTTCCCTGACTTCCATGACTAGGTCCTACGACTCATGAAAGCTTCCACGAGTCATCATGTTGAACCATAGAAAAGCTTTTCTATGCAGGTTGAAATCTTGAATAGTTTCCATGATAGGAGTCTACGAGTCGTGGAAAGGTCAATGAGTCGTATACTCCACTCGTGGTCACTGAGGTTGACTATTTTTCCAGCTTTCTTCTAATTTAATCTCAAGGGCTTTTTGGTTATTTCCCACCCTTTTAACTACTAAGTGAAGTCATTTTGACTACTTTTAGAAGGTTTTTCACCCATATTCTCCTAAGTCTCTTCTAAGTTCCTCATTCTTCTCTCAAAAAGGAAAATTCTTCTTCAAGCTCAAGTCTCCAAGCTTAAAGTCAAGCCTCCTAATATTTTCCAAATCAAGTGGGTAATCTTCCACCAAGGTATGTGGGTTTTTAACAATGGGTTCTTTTCACCCTTGTGCCCAAAATCCCCAATCCTTATGTTGAATTATAAACTTATGAAATTAGGGTTTTGATCTAAAATTGGGGAGAGTTTATGAAATCATCTTCTATATTTAAATTCATGGTTTCTTATTGATTATTCATGATTTAATTATGATTCTCTTGTTGGTTTTAAAAGCCCAAGCATGAAAGTTGATTTCTAGCATGAAACTATGAATTTGCATGTTTTCAAAAGAAACTTGGCATGATTAGATATCATGGCCTCTATGTATATTATAAAATTGCATGCCTAATTCTTCAAGTATGAATTTAAAAAGAAAAGCATGTTTTGAATTATGGCTATGCTAAGTCTATATATGTATGAATTTGAATTGCATGGCATCAGATATGTCTTATTGCTTTTCAAATAGTTTTGGCATCAGATATGTCGCCAGTTATGAATAGCTTTGACATCAGATATGTCATTGATTATAAACAGCTTTGACATCAGATATGTCTCAGTATTATATGAGCTATATGTATGTTTTGGGAGTAGTATTTAGCACCGAGTTGGATTGGGTGAGAGTACCCCTAGTCCCAAAACTAGGTGCCCCCGTAGGTATTAAGTCCTCTCTATTGGGCATCAGTATTTAGTGATCACGCCACATTAATGCCTTTATACCCTGGCAAGGTATATTGAGTCCTCTCAATGGGGAGGATACATCGAATTTCATGTAGCTCACATGGTCTATGTCGGTTAGAGAACCTCCCACAGAAAACAATTATGCTTTTAAAACTTGCATTAGACTCTTACTCAAATTTTAGACTTATGGTATATAATTATGTTTCAGTTTATGGTAAGTTTAGAGTCATTGCGTCAGTGTTATCTTTAAAAGCATGATTTCAATTATTTAAGTATACTTAATATGTTTACTTCAAATTTATGCATTGCTCACATACCTAGTACATTCCATAGTACTAACGCATATCGCGCTGCATCCTTTGAGGATGCAGATTCAGGTGTACCTTCAAAGCTACGTGGCTAGAGTCTCGGCCACTCCCACTCAGCCTTGGTGAGCCCTCATAGTTTGAGGACTAGACCTTACTTTAGTTTGATGTTTTCCTTACCCTTTCAGATTGTCGAGTTAGTTGGGGTATTGTCCCATCAACTCTTTATACTAGCCTTAGAGGCTTTTTAGACATAGATGTTATCGGATGATATTTGGGTTGTATCCCCTATTTAGTACTCTATCTATGATATGTCTTCCTATTTTGGATTCCCATATGGTGCTTTCGCCATGTTTTCCTTATGTATGTATGCTTGAGAATGCTATGACCAAGGGTTAACTTAGGATCTTTGTGGTTCTGAGTCTCGTGTTACGTCTAGGGGGTAACCTCGGGGCATGAAAAACTTAGTATGAGAGCCTCAGGTTCAAGAGCCCTAGGATGTCTGAAAGCCGCATCGAGTAGAGTCTTTTTCTGTGTGTGAAGCGTGCCACACATCTGAGAAGGAAGCTATGAGATGTCTAAGTAAAACTTCATTTATTTCATAATCACGTCGTGTGATAGAGCTTTACTTTAATATCCCTCTAAGCCTTATCTTATGTGTTTCAGACTATGCCTCCTCGATGTGCTATGCCTCCCCGAGCCACTCGGAATGCTGCTCCTCAAGTTCCAGTTCCCGATGTCACGAATGATGAGTTCAAAAATACCATTCATTTGCTAGCCCAAACTTTGGCCACTCAGGACAATCAACAGGATCCTGCCCCAGCCCATCCTCAAGGAGGGGTAGCGGCCTACGTTCGTGACTTTATCCGTATGAACCCGCCGAAGTTTTGGGGTTCAAAAGTGAGTGACAACCCGCTCAACTTTATTGATGAAGTAAAGACAATCTTTGAGGTAATTCAAGTGGTTGGGGTTGATTGTGATGAGCTTGCATCCTATCAATTCAAGGATGTGGCTCACATTTGGTTCATGCAATGGAAGGAGGCTAGGGTGAGGATGCGACCCCCATGACTTGGGAGTGTTTTGAGAGAGCCTTTCTTGATAGGTTCTTTCCCAGTGAGTTGAGACAAGCGAAGGTGGAGGAATTTGTGAACTTGAGACAGGGTTCGATGTCGGTGCAAGAGTGTAGTTTGAAGTTCACTCAGTTTTCTAGATATACTCCCTCCATGGTAGCAGACCCGCATGATCAAATGAGCAAGTTCATATATGGGGTTTCTGATGTGGTGAAGAAAGAGTGTAGGTATGCTTTGTTGTTAAGTGATATGAACATCTCTTGACTCATGACTCATGCCCATCAGATTGAGGGTGACAAGCTTAGGGAGATGGCAAGGGAGAACAAGAGGGTTAGATCCGAGGGATCAGGTTTTGGTCATCACAGGTCCGAAGGTGGACATCACTTTTCTTTCCAGAAGAAGTCATCAGGATCCGTTCATTCTTCTGCTAGTGCTTCTTCTCAGGCTTAAAAGCCTTGTTATGATCAGGGTGGTAGAGGATCTGGTTCCTATTCCCAGTCTCAAGGTAGTGTTGCTAAGGGGTCTTCTTACCCAGCTTGTGTTAACTGTGGAAAGACTCACGGTGAGTGTTTGGCTGGTAGAGAGGGTTGTTATGGGTGTGGTCAGATTGGGAACCATATCAGAGATTGCCCTTCGGCCAAGAAAGGGCAAGGAGGTGGTAGGACTCAGTCTACCCCAGCAGCTTCAGGTGGTATACTAGCCCTGCAGGGTGCAGCTTCTAGTTCTGGTGGTCAGCGCCAAAACCGTCTTTATGCTATGTCCTCCCGTTAGGATCAGGAGAGTTCTCCCGATGTGGTTACCGGTATGTTGAAAGTCTTCTCTCTTGATGTGTATGCCTTGTTTGATCCCGGTGCCTTCTTATGTTTTGTAACCTCTTATGTGGCTTGTAAGTTCGAGGTTCATCCTGAATTGCTTTTAGAACCCTTTCATGTTTCTACTCCTATTGGTGAGTCACTCCTAGTCAAAAGAGTACCAAAATTGCCCTATCTCAGTCCTTCATAGAGTCACTTCAGCGAATTTAGTAGAGTTGGAGATGACTGATTTTGATATTATTCTTGGTATGAAATGGTTGTATGCATGTTATGCCTCAGTTGATTGCCACACTTGTGTGGTTAGTTTCAAGTTTCCTAATGAACCTGTCCTAGAATGGCAAGGTAGTACCTCTTCCTCGAAGGGTCATTTCATATCTTATCTTAAGGCTAGGAAGATGATTTCTAAAGGTTATGTCTATCATATAGTTTGGGTTTTGGACATGGAGTCTGAGACCCCAACTATTCAGTATGTTCCTGTTGTGAACGAATTTCCAGAAGTGTTTCCTGATGATTTGCCAAGAGTCCCCCCGCAGAACTCAAGGAGTTGAAAGATCAGTTGAAGGACTTGCTTGATAAGGGTTTCATCAGGCCCAGTATCTCTCCTTGGGGTGCCCCAGTTTTGTTTGTTTGGAAGAAGGATGGATCTCTTAGAATGTGTATTGCTTACCGCCAATTGAACAAGGTCACAATCAAGAATAAGTATCCCATTCCTAGGATTGATGACTTGTTTGATCAGCTTCAGGGTGCTAGTTTCTTCTCCAAAATTGACCTTAGATCCGGTTATCATCAACTTCGAGTTCGGGAATGTGATATCCCTAAGATAACCTTCAGGACTCGGTATGGTCATTATGAATTTGTTGTGATGTCTTTTGGTCTAACGAATGCTCCTGCAGACTTTATGGATTTGATGAACCGTGTGTTCAAATAGTAGTTGGATATGTTTGTGACTGTTTTCATTGATGATATCCTCATCTACTCTCGGAGTGAGGAGGAGGATGCAGATCACTTAAGGGTTGTGTTGTAAACTCTCAAGGATAGGCAGTTGCTTGCTAAGTTTAGCAAGTGTGAGTTCTGGATGCAGTCTGTGGCTTTTCTGGGTCACATTGTGATAGGTGATGGTATTTAGGTTGATTCTCAAAAGATAGAGGCAGTAAAGAACTGGCCTAGACCTACTTCTCCGTTTGATATTAGGAGCTTTTTGAGTTTTGGATGGTTACTATAGGAGGTTTGTGAAAGGTTTCTCTTCAATTGCTTTGCCTTTGACTCGATTGACTCAGAAAAAGGTAAAATTTCAGTGGTCTGATTCGTGTGAGAAGAGTTTTCAATAGTTGAAGACTAGATTGACCACCGCTGCAGTGTTAGGTCTACCTGAGGGCTTAGATGATTTTATTGTGTATTGTGATGCTTCTAGGATTGGTTTGGGTTGTGTTTTGATGTAGCGTGGTAAGGTGATTGCTTATGCTTCTAGATAGCTTAAGACTCATGAGAAGAACTATCCTACTCATGATCTTGAGTTAGCAGCCGTGGTCTTTGCTTTAAATATTTGGAGACATTACTTGTATGGTGTGCATGTAGATGTTTTCACCGATCATAAGAGTCTTCAATATGTGTTCACTCAAAAGGAATTGAATTTGTGACAAAGGAGGTGGCTTGAACTCCTTAAGGATTATGATATGAGTGTGCTTTACCATCCGGGTAAGGCCAATGTTGTGGCGGATTCTTTGAGTAGGTTGTCCATGGGAAGTGTAACTTCTATTTAAGATGGAAAGAAGGAATTAGTTAAATAAGTTCATAGGCTTGCTCGGTTGGGAGTTAGCCTTATGGACTCGACCGAAGGTGGTGTGATTGTTACCAATGGTGCAGAATCATCCTTGGTGGCTGAGGTAAAATCCAAGCAAGACCAAGATCCCGTTCTACTTCAGCTTAAAGGTGTAGTTTGTCAGCAAAGGATTGAGGTTTTCTCCTAAGGGGGAGATAGTGTGCTTCGTTATCAGGGTCGCTTGTGTGTGCCAGATGTTGATGGGTTGAGACAGCAGATTTTGGCTGAGGCTCACAGTTCTAGATATTCCATTCATCCGGGTGCCACTAAGCTGTACCGTGATCTATGGGAAGTCTTTTGATGGAATGGTATAAAGAAGGACATAGCCGAGTTTATGGCTAAGTGTCCCAACTATCAACAGGTAAAGGTGGAACATCAAAGGACAGGTGGCATGCTTCAAGATATTGACCTTCCCACTTGGAAATGGGAAGCAATCAATATGGACTTTATTACAGGTTTGCCTCGTACTCGAAGGCAACATGATTCCATTTGGGTAATCATTGACCGGATGACCAAGTCATCCCATTTCTTGGTTGTTAAGACTATGGATACAACGGATGATTATGCCAGACTCTACATTCGGGAGATAGTCCGATTGCATGGTGTTCTTTTGTCTATCATTTCTGATCGAGGTCCTCAGTTTACATCTCAATTTTGAAAGTCATTACAGAAAGGTCTTGGTACTAAGGTGAAGCTCAGCACAACTTTTCATCCTCAGACAGACGGCCAGGCAGAGCGTACTATTCAGACTTTGGAGGATATTTTGAGAGCGTGTGTGGTTGATTTCAAAGGTAATTGGGATGATCACGTACCTCTTATCGAGTTTGCCTACAATAATAGCTTTCACTCTAGCATCTAGATGGCTTCATATGAGACACTTTATGGCCGAAGGTGTAGATCTCTTATTGGTTGGTTCGAAGTTGGTGAGGCAGCCTTGATTGGTCCAGCTTCTGTACATGAGACCATAGAGAAAGTTTAGCTTATTCGGGAGAGGTTGAAGACCGCTCAGGGTCGACAAAAATCTTATGCAGATGTGAGGAGAAGGGAGTTGGAGTTTGAAGTTGATGATTGGGTTTTCCTTAAGGTTTTACCCATGAAGGGTGTGATGAGGTTTGGCAAGAAAGGAAAGCTTAGTCCCCTTTTTGTAGGTCCTTATCAGATTTCGAGGAGAGTTTGTAGTGTTGCTTATGAGTTGGAGTTGCCAACGGAGTTGAAAGCGGTTCATCCAATTTTCCATGTTTTCTTGTTGAAGAAGTGTGTTGGTGATCCGACCTTGATTGTTCCTTTGGAAGATGTGAGTGTGAAGGATAGTCTCACTTATGAGGAGGTTCCCGTGGATATCCTTGATCATCAGGTTCGGAGGTTGAGAAATAAAGAAGTCACTTCGGTGAAAGTCCTTTGGAGAAATCAACTTGTAGAAGGGGCTACTTGGGAAGCGGAGAAGGCCATGAAGGCCAAGTATCCTCATCTCTTTCCTTCCGACTCAGTTCCAGCTTGAGGTAATAGTTTCCTCCTTAGTATGTCCCTCTGATTCTATTCCACCAGTTTCTCTCATGATCCTAGCAGGCATACATGTTTTATGAAGTTATTTTATCATGTTTTCAAGTTGAGAAGTTCAGTTTTCATGATGTTTCATTGATTTCCATGTTTTGATGGTTGGTTGGGCTGTTTTCCTCTCAGTATTCCTTGTTTAGTCTTCATTCGAGGATGAATGATCCCAAGGGGGAGATATTGTAACACATCAGAAACGTATCCAGCTTTTTTACTAAGACTTGCAGAAAATTTTGGACTTCCAAGGACCACGGGTCAAGTCCACGAGTCGTGGAAGGTTCCACGAGTCGTGGGAGTGACTCGTGATCCCATTCCTGTAGACCGACCTCAGTACTGACAACCACGAGTCACTTCTATGACTCGTAGAAGTTTCTATGGGGTCGTATTGTTGACTCGTGGAAGCTGATTAGAGGTCAGTCAATTTCCCTGACTTCCACGACTAGGTCCTACTACTCGTGGAATCTTCCACATGTCGTCCTGTTGAACAGTAGAAAATATTCTGCAGGTTCAAATCTTGAACAGTTTCCATGTAGGAGTCCACGAGTCGTGGAAAGGTCTACGAGTCGTAGACTCCACTCGTGGTCACTGAGGTTGACTATTTTTCCAGCTTTCTTCTAATTTAATCCCAGGGACTTTTTGGTTATTTCCCACCCTTTTAACTACTAAGTGAAGTTGTTTTGACTACTTTTAGAAGGGTTTTCACCCATATTATCCCAAGTCTCTTCTAAGTTCCTCATTCTTCTCTCAAAAAAGAAAATTCTCCTTCAAGCTTAAGTCTCCAAGCTCAAAGTCAAGCCTCCTAATCTTTTCCAAATCAAGTGGGTAATCTTCCACAAAGGTATGTGGGGTCTTTAACAATGGGTTCTTTTCACCCTTGTGCCCAAAATCCCCAATCCTTATGTTGAATTATGAACTTATGAAATTAGGGTTTTGATCTAAAATTGGGAAAAGTTTATGAAATCAACTTCTATATTTAAATTCATGATTTCTTATTGATTATTTATGATTTAATTATGATTCTCTTGTTGGTTTTAAAAACCCAAGCATGAAAGTTGATTTCTAGCATGAAACTATGAACATGTTTTCAAGAGAAGCTTGGCATGATTAGATATCATGGCCTCTATGTATATTATGAAATTGCATGCCTAATTCTTCAATTATAAATTTAGAAAGAAAAGTATGTTTTGAATTATGGCTATGCTAAGTCTATATATGTATGAATTTGAAATGCATGGCATCAGATATGTCTCATTGCTTTTCAAATAGTTTTGGCATCAGATATGTCACCATTTATGAACAGCTTTGACATTAGATATGTCATTGATTATAAATAGTTTGACATCAGATATGTCATTAGTATTATATGAGCTATATGTATGTTTTGGGAGTAGTATTTAGCACCGAGTTGGACGGGGTGAGAGTACCTTTAGTCCCAGAACTACGTGCCCTCGTAGGTATTAAGTCCTCTCTATTGGGCATCAGTATTTAGTGATCATGCCACAGTAATGCCTTTATACCCTGGCAAGGTATATTGGGTCCTCTCGATGGGGTGGATACATCAAATTCCATATAGCTCAAATGGTCTATATCGGTTAGAGAACCTCCCACATAAAATAGTTATGCTTTTAAAACTTGCATTGGACTCTTAATCAGATTTCAGACTTATGGTATATAATTATGTTTCAGTTTATGGTAAGCTTAGAGTCATTGCGTCAGTGTTATCTTTAAAAGCATGATTTCAATTATTTAAGTATACTTAACATGGTTACTTCAGATTTATGCATTGCTCACATACTTAGTACATTCCATAGTACTAACGCATATCGCTGCATCCTTTGATGATGCAGATTCAGGTGTACCTTCACAGCTACGTGGCTAGAGTTCCCGACCACTCCCAGTCAACCTTGGTGAGCCCTCATAGTTCGAGGACTAGACCTTACTTTAGTTTGATGTTTTCCTTACCCTTTCAGATTGTCGAGTTAGTTAGGGTATTGTCCCATCAACTCTTTATACTAGCCTTAGAGGCTTTTTATACATAGATGTTATCGGATGATCTTTGGATTGTATCCCCTATTTAGTACTCTATCTATGATATATCTTCCTATTTTGGATTCCCTTATGGTGCTTCAGCTATGTTTTCCTTATGTATGCTTGAGATTTCTATGACCAAGGGTTAACTTGGGATCCTTGTGGTTTCGAGTCTCGTGTTACTTCTAGGGGGTAACCTCAGGGCGTGATAAACTTGGTATTAGAGCCTCAGGTTCAAAAGCCCTAGGATGTCTGAAAGCCGCATCGAGTAGAGTCTTTTTTATATGTGTGAAGCGCGCCACACATATGAGAGGGAAGCTATGAGATGTCTTTGGAAAACTTTATTTCTTTCATGATCATGTCGTGCGATAGAGCTTAACTTTAATGTCCCTCTAATCCTTATCTTATGTGTTTCAGACTATGCCTCCTCGATATGCTATGCCTCCCCGAGCCGCTCAGAATGCTGCTTCTCAAGTTCCGGTTCCCAATGTCACGAATGATGAGTTCAGAAATTCCATCCATTTGCTATCCTAGAAGGCCACTCAAGCCAATCAACAGGCTCCTTCCCCAGTCTATCCTCAAGGAGGGGTAGTATCCCGAGTTCGTGACTTTATCCGTATGAACTCACTGAAGTTTTGGGGTTTGAAAGTGAGTGAGGACACTCAACTTTATTGATGAAGTGAATAAGATCTTTGAGGTTATGCAAGTGTTTGGGGTTGATTATGTGGAGCTTGAATCCTATCAACTCAAGGATGTGGCTCGCATTTGGTTCACGCAATGGACGGAGGCTTGGATGAGGGATGCGACCCCTACGACTTGGGAGTGTTTTGAGAGAGCCTTTCTTGATGGGTTCTTTCCCCGTGAGTTGAGACAAGTGAAGGTGAAGGAATTTTTGAACTTGAGACAGGGTTCGATGTCGGTGCAAAAGTATAGTTTGAAGTTCACTCAGTTGTCTAGATATGCTCTCTCCATGGTAGCAGACCCGCATGATCAAATGAGCAAGTTCATATATGGGGTTTATGATGTGGTGAAGAAAGAGTGTAGGTATGCTTTGTTGTTGAGTGCTATGAACATCTCCTGACTCATGACTCATGCCCATCAGATTGAGGGTGACAAGTTTAGGGAGATGGCAAGGGAGAACAAGAGGGTTAGATTCGAGGGATCATGTTTTGGTCATCACAGGTTCGGAGGTGGACATCGCTCTTCTTTCCAGAAGAAGTCATCAGGATCTGTTCATTCTTCTGCTAGTGCTCCTACTCAAGTTCAGAAGCCTCATTATGATCAGGGTGGTAGAGGATCTGGATCCTATTCCCAGTCTCAAGGTAGTGTTGCAAAGGGGTCTTCCTACCCAGCTTGTGTTAAGTGTGGGAAGACTCACCCCGGTGAGTGTTTGGCTGGTAGAGAGGGTTGTTTTGGGTGTGGTCAGACTAGGCACCATATCAGAGATTGCCTTTTGGCCAAGAAGGGGCAAGGAGGTGGTAAGACTCAGTCTACCCCAGCAGCTTCAGGTGGTAGACCAGCCCCGCAGGGCGCAGCTTCTAGTTCTGGTGGTCAGTGCCAGAACCGTCTTTATGCTATGTACTCCCATTAGGATTAGCAGAGTTCTCCAGATGTGGTTACCAGTATATTGAAAGTCTTCTCTTTTGATGTGTATGCCTTATTAGATCCCGGTGCCTCCTTATCTTTTGTAACCCCTTATGTGGCTTGTAAGTTCGAGGTTCATCCTGAATTGCTTTTAAAACCCTTTCATGTTTCTACTCTTGTTGGTGAGTCATTCTTAGCAGAAAGAGTCTACCAAAATTGCCCAATCTCAGTCTTTCATAGAATCACTTCAGCAGATTTAGTAGAGTTAGAGATGACTAATTTTGATATTATTCTTGGTATGGACTGGTTGTATGCATGTTATGCCTCAGTTGATTACTGCACTCGTGTGGTTAGTTTCAAGTTTCCTAATAAACCTGTCCTAGAATGGAAAGGTAGTCCCTCTTCCTCGAAGGGTCATTTCATAACTTATCTTAAGGCTAGGAAGATGATTTCTAAAGGTTATGTCTATCATATAGTTCGGGTTATGGACACGGAGTCTGAGACCCCGACTATTCAGTCTGTTCCTTTGTGAATGAATTCCCGAAGTGTTTCCTAATGATTTGCTCGGAGTACCTCCCGAGTGGGAAATCAACTTTGAGATAGATCTCCTTCTGCATACGAATCCTATCTCTATTCCTCCCTATAGAATGGCCCCCATGGAACTCAAGGAGTTGAAAGATCAGTTGAAGGACTTGCTTTATAAGGGTTTCATCAGGCCCAGTATCTCTCTTTGGGGTGCCCCAGTTTTGTTTGTTCGGAAGAAGGATGGATCTCTTAGAATGTGTATTGATTACTGCTAATTCAACAAGGTCACAATCAAGAATAAGTATCCCTTTTCTAGGATTGATGACTTGTTCGATCAGCTTTAGGGTGCTAGTTTCTTCTCCAAAAGCGACCTTAGATCCGGTTATCATCAGCTTCGAGTTCGGGAATCTGATATCCCTAAGACAGCCTTCAGGACTCGATATGGTCATTATGAATTTGTTGTGATGTCTTTTGGTCTAATGAATGCTCCTGCAGCCTTTATGGATTTGATGAACTGTGTGTTCAAACAGTATTTGGATATGTTTGTGATTGTTTTCATTGATGATATCCTCATCTACTCTCGGAGTGAGGAGGAGCATGCGGATCACTTGAGGGTTGTGTTGCAAACTCTCAAGGATAGGCAGTTGCTTGATTTAGCAAGTGTGAGTTCTGGATGCAGTCTGTGGCTTTTCTGGGTTATATTGTGACAGTTGATGGTATTCGGGTTGATTCTCAAAAGATAGAGGCAGTAAAGAACTGGCCTAGACCTACTTCTCCGTCTGATATTAGGAGATTTTTGGGTTTGGCTGGTTACTACAGGAGGTTTGTTGAAGGTTTCTCTTCCATTGCTTCGCCTTTGACTCGATTGACTCAGAAAAAGGTAAAATTTCAGTGGTCTGATTCGTGTGAGAAGGGTTTTCAGGAGTTGAAGACTAGATTGACCACCGCTCCAGTGTTAGCTCTACCCGAGGGCTTAGATGATTTTGGTGTGTATTGTGATGCTTCTAGGATTGGTTTGGGTTGTGTTTTGATGCAGCGTGGTAAGGTGATTGCTTATACTTCTAGACAGCTTAAGACTCATGAGAAGAACTATCCTACTCATGATCTTGAGTTAGCAGCCATGGTCTTTGCTTTGAAGATTTGGAGACATTACTTGTATGGTGTGCATGTAGATATTTTCACCGATCATAAGAGTATTCATAACTAACGTGCATGCCCTGGGATAATATTCATTGAGGAACTCGTGTTCCTATTCGCTCCCAACCCATGAGTGGTATGCGGTGAGTCTACCCGATTAGGACTCTCAATATTCACGATCTTATCCTCCATACGATCCATCCTTCCATTCATATTATCCACGCTCCCATTTAAATGTGCTAAGCTCCCATTCATTTTTGCTATTTTCTTTGTGATTGAGGCAAAGGCCGCCCCAATATTATGGAACTCTCTCCTTCATAAGGACAATCAAGTGACCTTGACATTGTACCTGCAAAATTCAACACACGAGGTGAGTAGTAAAGTTCCTCACCCTCTCGTATGTGAACACGTACCTACCTTCTATGCGTCTTCCAAGGATTGATAGTGAACTCCCTTTGCTCAACCATGTCACAAGTCACCTATCCTTTATGGAGGAATGGATTCTTGTTTCCCAAAAGAAGGACAACTCAAAATCAAACTGACGGAGCCAAGAAGGTTTCCAAAGAATGATCAAATGATAAAAGCTCACAAGAAATTGGTATGAAATGAAACGGACACAAAAAGAGCTAATCGCAACTAAGTAGATCAATTACTTATTGTTAACTAGTCTTGGGATTTCTAGATGATAGAAGGATCAAAGAAATGAAACTAAGTAGATTAAACCTGAGATTTGTTGGAGGAAATCGATTTTTCAACTTTCAGCTCGTGCCCTGGCTAATGCGATTCGCACGTGGGAGAGTACCCTTCGCATCCCAAAATAGAATGTTGATCTGCCTGGGGCAAAGTGCTGGTGCGAAACGCACCAAGCAAAGTGTTGGTCAGCACCTACCCAGGCAGAACGCTGTAGCTTATTCCTTGTACTCATTTTTCAGCTTTTTTTGTACTTTTCTTCTTACTAGTGCCCCTTTTGGTAAATTTTCTTTTGTATAAACACAAGTGCTCTTTCATTTTGCTTTTCCTTTGGATTCAACTCCTTTATTTAACCTTATTCTTCAACAATACCTTGAAGAACACCAATAACAACTTATGAATTTAAAATTTGCAACTCTCTCAATTTAACTCGGAATGACTCCAAATTTGAAACGTAGCCTCTCCTCGATATAGAGAACAAAGCCCGATACAAATTACAATCAAATAAAATCAAATTGAAGAGAACCAATTTGTATTATTCAAGTTCTTCCAACTTCAAAAATGGTAGATCCTTCAAACCTTGACCAAATCCTCTCAAATTTGAGATTCAAGCTCCTTATGAATAGGAGATCAAAGCCCAATAGGTTTAAAGTATCAAATCAACCCCGATATCAAACTTGTTCTTCAAGCTTCTTAACCCAACAATGGTGATTTCTTCAATTCAACTCAAATCTCAGATCTAGACTCAATTGATACTAGAGAACACAAATCTAGTATCAGATTTTCAAACAAAACACTAGATCAAACAATTTTTTTCCAAATTTTCTAAAAACGTTTTTCCTTCAAATTTTTTTGAAATTTTCAGATTTATGAACTTAGTATTAAGAATTGTGGGAACAATCCTTTACTCTAAGCTCTGATACCAACTGATAAGATTTCGATTAGGGAGACTAATTAAAATGCAAATGCAGAAATTAAATAAACAAAAGATATGTGGATTGCATATTAACCAAGTTTATGGGCAACAAAGGACTTTATACCTTCACCTCCTAATTGAAATTGTTCAACAAATAATAACCCCTCAATCAAACAAAGAGACAAATAAATGAATCTGCAAATGGACGACTCTATGATTAATTAAGCAAAGAAGTGTTAATAAGAAATCAAAGGAATCCACCCCTAATCACTCAACTAAACTATTAGAAATCAACCCAATAGTACTATTAAGAATCCACCCAATAGATTTCTATACTAGGTTAAATAATTAGGAAATCCACCCAATGACTACAAGCTAGAAATTAGCAACTAGAAGCTTTTAAAGTAATTCAATATTTATCAAAATCTAATGAATGTAAATGACTAAGGCATGTATTTATAGTATTTGTCTTGTACAACTAAAGGCCCAAAGTGACCTAAGAAGACTCTAAATTTGGCCCATGACGGGTCTTGGTGCGAAGTTCAGATGTTGGTCGCACTTCCCAAAGTGCCCAAACGCATATGATGTGTGAAGGTCTTGTGCAAAATGCACCAGTGGTTGTGCGTGTCACACCACTAGTCGCACCTTGAGGTAAAAACTCTATCAAACTCATCTTTTCTCCATGTGATCATCCACAAGTCGTAGACCCTTGATATACTTTCTTCAATGGTCTCCAAAGCCTCTTTCTTCATGAATATAGCTTGTAAGGCTAAGAGATCTTTGGCTTGCTTCAATTAGAGCGTAATGAGGCTCTTCTAAGCTCTCTTTTATGCTCCAAGGGTGGGTGTGGCTCGGCTCCTCTTGTATAAACCTTGAAGTATAGGTCTAGCATGAATGTTGTTGGGCAATATCGTATCATTGATGACCTTTTGCGTAAGATAACGAGAGATGTTCCATCCATAATTTAGAATGCTATCAAGGCAGCTTTAAAGTTAGTAAGGAATAGCTTGGGGAGACTTTGTGCTCGAATTGAGACAGTAGAGGGGGATGTCAGTTCACTCATGGAAAAATTAAATCTAAGTACATTTAAGGTTCCACAGTTGGGCTTGGATTTGAATTTTCTGGATCCCACTCCAGTATTAGCTTCGAGAGAAAGGAGTCCTCCAGATGTTTGGTGTATGGGTGAAGATCTGAATGAAAATATTGAAAATTCTTAGATTAAATAGGTGGAGCAGGCTCATTTGAATGTCACACTACCCCCAGGTTCCTCACTGGGAAACAAGCAGGATATTCACCTACATAGAGTGGAAATTGAATATCATTATGCTTACTACAGTTGGGGTCCCCCAACCCTCTCTTTTCTCCAGTTGATGAAACTCCTAGATAAATGGAAAGTTATCGACCCATATGGTCCACTTGAGGTAGACTGGGATCCATCAATTCCTTTCATTGCTGAGTTCAAGATTGATCCACCCCATGCTTACATTTCCACAGAGCCTACACATACAAGAGAACAGCGTCCTAAGCATTATAGAAGGCATCATCTTTGTTCTTAGAGTCTACATAGAGTCCTTATACCCATTGATTTTATATTACCTTCATGCATTGGTGACAATGTTGTGTTTTAAGTTGGGCGTGAGGGATATTATTTTTTTGCTGATTGGTGCCCTTGTTAGGCTTGATTGTAATCTTTATTTGACCCTTGTCAAGTATGCCTTCTTTGATGTGCTATATCTTCTGCCCTCCTTGGGCTTGATCTTTTATGTTAGATGTAAGTATGCTATTGTTGCCGGGTTAGTCCTACATGCTAATTATTTCACTACTCGTGCTTTGCAAAATGCACTTAGTGTCTACGCCAGGCCTAGTTCTCCATTGATCTATGAGTACATAACTCGAACATTGCCTTTGTAAATAATAGTTTATTTGAATAAACACTGAGGATTTTCTTCATGCTATGGTTCTTTCCCAAGGAAAAAAACAATTCTTTGATTTTTGTGTCAAACCGGGTGTCATTTCCCTGTGATAGATTGATAGGTGACTTTCTTAAGGGAAAATGTCAAGTTTTAGTGTTTAGATTAAGTTCGTGTTTTACTTGTCTCAAATGGGACCACCAAAATAATTTTGTGGCACAAGAATTTTAAAAGTACAAAAAAGAGGGGAAATGATTTTTGCTAAATCATTCTCTCATCATGACTTGCACATTCTCCATTTGGCTTGACTAATTCACAAATAAGTGTGCGGAACTTGGAATAGCTTGTCAAAAGTCATTCGTTCTAATTGATTTTTAGACTAATTGTGAACTTCTTGTGTTTGGATGCCTTGTGCAGAAAGGTCTACTTAGTTCTTCTGTATGCATGTCATCTAGAACTTGCCCAAAATGTGATTCAAGGTGAAATCCGAGAGGTTTCTTAGCTTGGAAGATGACCTTAGGCCCTCTTTGAATAGTTATTTTTTCCAAAAGTTCCTTCACTTAACATTGATCCTAGTCAACCCTCTTTGAGCTATAACCTTTCCTTGGTACCCATGTTACACACTTTTACCTTCTTGATTCCTCTATATTGCCACCCATTCCTCCCTAATTTCTAGCAATGAAAGTGTAGGCTAAAAGCCTAAGTTTGGGGGGAATATGAAAGATAAAATGGAATGTGATGCAGGCAAAAGCTTAAGTTTGGGGGTGTATGCATTATTGATGGTAGAAGGAGGAATTGATCTTTAATTAAGAGGTAGCACCCTATGCTTATCTTATGAAGTGAATCAAAATGTTCAAAAGAAGTTATAAAAGAAAGAAAAAGAATTGAGTGGTGTTACCTCATAAGCTAAAGAAAGGGTGATTAGAATAATAGTTTGTGCAGAAAATTGGGATTGTGAGAGGGATAGCTTGTCAAAAGTCATTCATTGAACCAAATGTGAGAGGGATTGTGAGCGGTGAACTTGAATGCTTATGATAGAATTAGAGAGGTTTAGTCACTTGAATCAAATTAAATCCTCACCTTAACCCTAGCCTACATAGTTACCCAAAAATCTTTAGTGAATTTGAGCTTTACAACTCTACATTAGTGGCGGATTACATAAAAATCAAGCCTATTGTCTAATATGTGTACACCTGAACTTTTTTGAGAGAGTGAGAGTCTTTGTGTTCTCTTATAATCCCTATATTGTGAATTGTATGACTGTGAGTGGTATTCTCTCTTATGGTGAGTGGCATTGCATCCTTGAAGTAAAAGGTAAGTCTTGATCTCAATTGAGAGGAATTAATGAGATAAGTTATGCAGCGAATCTGGAGGCAAACCTTGAAGGTTGATACCAATGACTTGAGAAGCTTGAATGATTTTGTTTTGAAGGAAAAGTTCCCCTGATTTTGAATGAAATAATTCTCTTGAAAAAGAAGTGTTTTGAAGTGAACAACTTTGCCTCTTGTTTGTGGTGGTACCAAATGAGTGAGTGCCTTTTGTTTTGAGTCTTTTGTTTTTGAGTCTTTTGTTTATTATTTTCTTGAGTCTTTGAGTCGGTATAGTCCTTTGTGAAATTCTTATGTCTTGAGAAGTTGGTGTCAATCCTTTTCCTTGTGAGTTCTTTGCTTGAGGACAAACAATAGTTTAAGTTTGGGAGTTTGATAAGTTGGTAATCTACCAACTTATTTATCTCTTATTAATGAGTTATTGTCTTAATGTGATGTGATTTAGGAGGATTTTATGCCTTTATTGTCTTATATGCAGGCGCTCTTGATCAATGAAAAAAGAAGAGGATTTGAACCCAAATGAGCTACAAATGGAGGCTAAGTCAAGAGATGAACGGAAGAGAAAAGATTTGTCCAGGACATGCGAGAGAGGATGTGTGAGTCGCATGATGGAACCTACATTTTGCAGGTGTCAGCATATATGGCAGTTGAAGAACTGCTCAGCAACACAGGAATATGTATGCCGTAAGTTGCCAAGGGAGACCTCAGGTGCCCGTGCAGATAGAGCCGCAGGCAAGAGCTACATCACTGCCTCAATGACTTGGCACCTACCGCAAGTCCGCATGGGTGACCGCAGGTGCCATCACAAGTGCCCCGAAGGAGATAGTTGTTAGAGTACACCTTAGAGTACAAGTTTTACAAGTTTTCTTCTTCCTTGAATTGAAAAACACCATTGTTGAATACTTGAGCTTAGAATTGAAGATAATTATTGAAGAATGAATGGAATTATTAAAAACCCACTTGGTATCTTCTCTTGTTCCTTCATTATGAGTAGCTAAATTCAATTCTAGGGGTGTGTTCATGATGGGTGTTTCAATTTGGGAGTGGGTATTGATTATTTGGGTTTATAATTGATTATTATGTATGAGTCTATTGAATCCTTCATGTTTTCATTATAAAATTGATGGTTGAAAATATTTATTTAGCTTACTAATTGTGCGCTTGCTCGAGAAAGAAGTTCATTAATTGGGTAAGGATTCAATAGTAGGGATTTGGGATTTTCACTATAAATTGATGCTAGAAATAGCTTGATTTAGAAAATTCCCACCTAAGAGTTAAGGCTAGAAATAGCTTGACTCACCTGTGCCAATTGGTTGATTTGTTGCTCAACTATGGGGTTCAAAAGAGACCATTATGTATATAACCACCCTCTCCCTACGAGTCTATCAAGCATTTGGCCCATGAACAACATAGGGAAGTGGTCCTTCTTGGTCCAGAAGTTCAGTTTCCTGTAATCCATGCACACTCTTCATCTTTTAATTGTACGCATACGGATCAGCTCATTCTTGCTATTAGAGACAATAGTAATCCCTCCCATTTTTGGCACAAATTGAACTAGACTCACCCACTTACTGTCAGCAATAGGAAATACCACACTGGTATCCAACCACTTGATGATCTCTTTCTTTACCACTTCTTGCATCAGCGGATTCAGCCTCCTTTGGTGTTCAATGCTAGGAATACAATCCACCTCTAGCTGAATCTTGTATGATTGAATACCTGGAGGAATCCTAATAATGTCATCCATAGATCCTATTGTCACACCTCGAGGCTAGCCTCTATATGTAACACGGGACCAAGGATCACAAGTGACCCCAAGCTAACCCTGAAACTGGCATATCACAAGCATACTTAATATAATTCTAAACAAACGGAAGCAT
This sequence comes from Jaltomata sinuosa, assembly GCA_003996215.1. NCBI lineage: Eukaryota > Viridiplantae > Streptophyta > Magnoliopsida > Solanales > Solanaceae > Jaltomata > Jaltomata sinuosa. The sequence goes on from QJPP01001901.1 coordinate 289,395, forward strand.
ATTGAATAAATCATAACTAAAAAAGAATAATGATTCTAAAAATATCTGAAATGATAGTCTGTATGAAAATCAACTGAACTATATAAGCTGAAGTCTGACTCTATGTCTGAAAGCTTCTAATATTGATGAGCTGCTGGGACAAGCCCCTAGCTAACTCCAAGTACTGAAAATAAGGACAAACTGTCTAACTCAACAAGCCTATAAAAGATATGTCCTCAGATGATGAGGACTCACCACTGACTATTGCTGAGGTGGCACCGGTATACACTAATCACATGGCTGAAACTGAGAACCTGAACCTGCATCATGATAGGATGCAACACATAGAGTATGCGTCAGTACTTTGAATGTACTGAGCATGAGGGATATGCAGGGCTGACTGAAATATAAATATGCTAAAATACTGAAAAGCTGTAAACTGAACTAAACTACAGTATATAGTCCCAAAATAGAATCATGCATAAATAGCCAAAATGCAAGAGTAATCTAGAAACATGCTGAAAGCAAAAAAACTGAGGGCCTAATGCACATTATTGAAACTAACACTGTGGGAGAGTCTATTAACCAACATAAACCACGTGAGATAAACGTGGAGTCCAATATATATGCCCCATCGAGAGGACCCAATATACCTTGCCAGGGTATAAAGGCATGGCTAATGTGATCACTATTTTTGAGGCCCAACTGAGGGGATAAATGACCTATAAGGGCACATAGTTCTGGGACTTTAACGATATGTTGAACCCTAGTCCAACTCGGTGCTAAACACTACTCCCAAACTGAAGACTAATAGCTCATTAAAACTAAAGTCCTGAATTTTCTGAGACTCAACTAAAATGGTCTGAAATCACTAATTTCTGTAATACTGTAGTAGACTGAAAACTAGCTAGATTCTAATTTCTTTTAAAGCCCATACTGATAGTCTAGGTAGAATTTTGAAGAAAGCTAACACTTTAGAATCCTACAATTTAGGGCAAATTTCATGATTCCTCAAAACCTTGTAAAAATCCATGCAGTTTAATATAAGCAATATATATCATTAAAATAAGATGAAAATCACGTATAAATCAAGAAGATGGATTTCTATAGCAATCTACTAAAATAGGTAAGAACCCTAGTTTCAAAACCATGAAAATTACTGTAAAAACTTGAGATTTTTGGGCATAAGGGAGGACCAAACCCTTATTGAATACCCACATACCTGGTGGAGAAGATTCTTCAAGAAAATTTGAAGTTGAAGCTTGGAGGAGAAAGCCCTAGGTCTGAAACTTTGGAGAAGAATGCTCTTTTCTGACTTGAGAGGAGGAATGAGGAGAAATGATATGTTTTCGGGAATTTGACTTAATAAAACAAGCCCAAGACTATTTATAGTCGGAGCTAAAATAAAAAGAAAAGGTCTAAAATACCCCTGAGAAACTAATTTAAAAACTGCTAGAATATTCGCGACTGGTTTCTCGGGCAGGTTTCCATGGTTCGTGAAAACTTCCATGACTTGTGGAACCCTATCATGGTTCTTGGGTTTTTATTCCTAATTCCAGGTCTGATAGCAACGATCCAGGTTCATGGCTCGTGAAACCATCCATGGCTCATGGAACCTGCTCGTGGTTCCTGAGGGATTTGAGGACCCTCAGGTCTGAATTCCATGGGTGGAATCCATGACTCGTGGACTGTTCCATGGTCTGTGGTTCAAACTCATGAAACTGACACTAACTTGCTGGCCTTTGACTGAGTTCCACGAGGCCATTCCACGACCCGTGGTCCTATTCATGGTCCATGGACTTGGTTCATCATTTGGGTATTGGGGGACTGGTCTGCAGGAGTTCCACGGATAGGAACCATGGTCCGTGGACTGTTCCATGACCCGTGGAACTGGTCTGTGGTTCCTAATCTGGCCTGGACAGTTCAAAATTTTAAGTTTTCTGGGCTAGTTCTAGGATTAGGATTTCTAGGGTGTTACAATATCTCTCCCTTGGGATCATTCATCCTTGAGTAAAGACTACAACTGATACGATATCGCCCAGCGCCATTAATGATAGACCTATCCTTCAAGGTCAACCCAAGAGGAACCAAGCTATACAAGCCATGATGGCACAAAGAGGAGGTAGGAACCAAGCTATACAAGCCATGATGGCACAAAGAAGAGCTTGGGAGGGCCTCATTGAGCATCAAATGAAGCAATTCCACATTTGGATGATTGCTTGGAAGTAAGACGGAAAAGATAACACGAAGAAAAGTTGTTGCCAGGGCTGTGCGAAACCATGTGTCAAGGGCACAACGGATAGTGCAAAACGCACAAGCTTCGCACATGATGTGCGACCTATGTAGTCTTCCAAGGTCACTTTTGGGCCTTATTAAATAGCCACTTTTGGGCTATGTTTGTAACAGGCATACTATAAATACATGCCTTAGCTATTTTCATTCCTTAGATTATAAAGATTATGTTGAATTGAGAATTGAAGAACTCCTTTGAGAGTGTAGCTTTTTAGCTTAGTGTAGTTTGGGTGGATTCCCATTAGTGTAGCTTAGGTTAGTGATGGGTGGATTCCTATCATTGATCTAAAACTTCTTTACCTTGATTTTCACTTGAGTTGCTCATTGTGGATTCATTTGGGTTACTCATTTCTATGGAATTCAAGCTCTCTTCCCCCTTGGTTTAGTTGTGGATTCAACAAAGCCTTTCTTTCGTCACTTGTCATCTCTTATTTCTCATCTATCTTTAATTTCCGCGTATTTGAAAGATTTCAATTGGTAACCCCAATTGGGATCTTATCATATGGTATCAGAGCTTAGGCTAAAGGATTGTTCCCAAAATTCTTAATCCTAGGTTCATAAATTTGAAAATAAAAAAAAAGTGAAAAAACGTTTTTGAGAAAATTTAAAAAAAAATTATTTTGATTTTGTGTTTTGATTGTGTTTCTAACACTAGATTTATGTTCTCTAGTGTTTATTGTGTCTAGATCCGAGATTTCATCTTGTTTGGAGTCTATTTGAGGTTTTCACCATTGTTGGGTTGAAGATCTTGAAGAACAAGCAAGAGGGTTTTGAAGATCTGAGTTGTATTGACGATTCAAAAGTATTGGGGGGTTTTCTCCCCATCATAAGGAGTTTGAATCTCAAATTTGGAAGAAATTGGAGCTAAATTAAAGCTTCTACCATTTTTGGGTTTGAAGCTTTTGAAGAACTTGAAGAACATGGAAATGGGTCTCTTCGATTTTGGTTATAATTGACTCTAATTTGTACTGGGCTTTGTTCTCTACATTGAGGAGAGGCTACGACCAGCACATTGTTTAGTGCGTTTCACATAAGCATCGCACTAGGGACAACTTGGTTTCTTGTTTGGTTGTGCGAAGTGAGGTGCACGCACTAGACTCCGCACCAATGAATAGTTTCAAATCTATTTTGCTCTAACAAATCTCAGGTTTTATCTTCTTTGTTTCCTTTCTTTGATTCTCCTATCTTATATAAATCCTAAGAATAATTAACAACAAGTATTTGTTCTACTTATTTGTAATTAGATCTCCTGCGTCCGTTCATTTTGTGCCAATTCTTTCAAGCTTTTCTTGTTTGATTTTATTGTGAATTGTTTGGCTCTTGTCCGTTTGTTTTGAGTCGTCCATTGTTCGATTAACAAGAATTTATTCTTCCACAAAGAATTAGTAACCTTGTGAATTGATTAGGCGAAGGTAGTTCACTATCAACCTTGGGAATGGCACCCTAGGAAGGTAAGTTGAGAGAGGAAAAAGGCAAGAGGTGAGCATATCTAAGTGGTGCTAGCCAAGCACAATTGAGTGTAAACACGAGTGTTGGTAAGAAACTCTTACTACTAACCTTGTTTGCTCATTTGCCAGGTAGGTAACCAAGGAGTTATAAGGAAACATGTCATCCATAGCCTCGGATACTTGTGATGATGTCATGGAAAGCTATGCTTGTAGCAGCGGAGGCTACGAGTCTAATGTTGAGTCCTATGAAGGATATGATAGAGCCACCAAGGCCTATGACTTCAAACATGATGGAGCCAATGAGGGCTATGATGGTTCGCGTGACCATGGACAACATGGTGATGAGTACTACTACTTCAGAAGTGAATTCAAGGCAAGCGCTCATAGATCATATGATGAAGATGAAAGAGTAGGAGAATCGTATGATGAGTCTTATGATGATGGTGAAGGTTCTCACACTATACACCATGAAGATGGAGGCGACGTGAGGTATAACACTTTCTCACACATACCTTGTGAGTCATTTGATGGAAGTCCTTGAAGAAATGGAGGTTGTGAGGTTGAATTATATGCCTCGTCTTGTGCTACTTTCTATCCTAATCAAAAGGACATGAGTGTATGTGTTGAAACAAGTAGGAGTCATCCAAAGAATGATGGTATATGGGTATTTCCTACTTCTAGGAGTACCGTGTCTCGTACTTCTTATCCTAATGCTAATGTGTATTGTTCGCCATATGGATATGGCATTGGAGGAAGTAGAGGGAATCCAATGTTTCAAGATAAGAGTGGCTCGGGGAGGCAACTTCTTGAAACAAAATGAATATTTATGGTAGTATGGGGTACGATTTTGAACTTGATGACCGTAGTTGGACCAACTTCATCACCCCTCAAGTAGTTGAGTGGTTAAGACTACCTTGTGTGAGGAGACACAACCCTTATCCCATTCTAAATGGATATTGGGTTGATCGATATGTGAAGGTACTCTTTTCACTTGGAGAGTATCAAGAGGTGGTTTGGTATGATGTGGCTCCTATGGATACTTGTCACATACATTTGGGACATTCTTGGTTCCAAAGTCTTAGGATTCCATGTACACAATAATGGTACAAGTATATGGCAAACAAAAAGGGGAAAGTTCTCTTCCCACCAATGCCCCCTAAAGAAGAAAGTGCAAGTGAACCACTCCCGAATGCGAAAGAAGATCATACATATGTGAGGGATTGGTACAAGTATATCACGGACTACAATGTGAAACTTCTCTTTCCACCAGCACCTCCTCGAGAAGTTAAATCAAATGAGCCCCTTCCGGTAAGGGATCGTGAATCCTTAAGCGAAAAAGAAAGAAGGGCTTACATACAAAGTGAATTAGACCGACTTTGTCGATGGGCTGCCAATCTTAAGCCCGGAGATTTACAATAGAGCATGAGGAAAACCACTTCTCATGAGGATGGACCTAAGGAGTTGCCTTTGAAAGCAAGGAAGCTACTCCTTGTGATGATGGAACTAAGGAGTTGAGCATGGAAGTTGAAACATCCACTCCTTGTGCTCCAAAGTGGAAACTTGAGTTGAAGGAATCTTCTAACCCTTCTAAAGGGATACTTGGCACTTGTCCCAACTCTAATAAAATTGAGAGAGAAAAGATTGAGAGGAGTAAGGGTGTGAAAAGTGACAACTCTAGAGTGGAAAAAGGAGAGGTTTTGAGGAGTAATGTGAGAGGGTTGTCACGACCTAATCCTAACTCATGTAACTTTTCTTTTATCTCTAGTTTTGATGATGATTGTGCAGGTATTCTTGGAAGCAAGCCCAATGATGAACCTCAAAATGTGAAACAACTTGAGGTAGTTGAGAGCTTCCAAAAGGAGCAAATGTTCTCTAATGTTGACAACCAAGGTGAAGGTGATTCTCCTTATGAGGTACAAGGTAACAAAGCTAGTCCTTACACTCTTTTCTTGAACTTGGAGGATCATTGTGTGGCTAGTAGCCCTTTGAGTGTGAGTGGTAGCTTATCTTTGTGTGAGCTTAATAAACCTTTACCTTGTGGTTAGCCTAGTGTCTCTTTCTTGTGTGTTGATAATGTCATTTCTAAAAGTATCCATGATGCTTATGGTTTGAATTAAAATACATTATCATGTGAAAAAGGTGATCAAATGCTAGTTGGCCTTAATTGTGGGTATCATGTGCTTGATTCTTGCGAGCTTAATGTGCTACCAACTAGTGTTAATTATTGTGATGGTCGACTTGGTTTTAATGATGACCCACTAAATGAGGAATTTTGTGATAATCTAAATGAACCTCAATTTAGTGATGGTCTTGATGTAGTTGATCATGTGAATAGTCATGCAGATTCCTTGCATCTAGATCATAATTCCTTGATTAGTGATTCCATTTCTTGTTTCTCTCAAAGAACTCTTGTGATGGAATGTTTTTTCAAGGATAATATCTTACTTGATGGTGACGTGACTATTAAAAATGTGCATAGGGGTAGTTCTTGTAATGTTGAAAGTGTAGCTATTCTTGAAGGCTATAAGTTGTTTGGTAATCCACTATGGGATGATGACACCCTTCCCAATGAAGGAACTTCCTTCTTGAGGGATTATGGACCTCTTACTTGTGAGGTGAAGCTTGGTCAAGATGACAAGCAAGATGTGGGTGAAGGTTGTACTAACTACCCACTTAATAATATTCTCCTATCACTTTTCAAAAGGGAAGACACTTTGGGTAAAGACAATAATGATTTTCTTGGTTATTTGAGAAATCCAAATTGTGATTACCTTATGAAATTAGTGATGATTGTGACCCTTTGTATGACACCCCACCTTTGTTTGATAAATATGAGGATGAGCTAGTTAATTCATGTGATGACTTGACTTATAACTTCCTTGATTTTAGTGGTGGTTTGGGCGAAATTGGGGGTTCTTGTTTTGAGGAGGGAGGTGACACTTATCTAAAGTTTGATACTTCATACATGGAGTCATCTCATGTTGGCACCCTTCCCTATGATGGAAAGTCTTTCTTGAGGATTCCTAATCCACTTGATGGACTAAATTTTTGTGGGGAAAGGACTTCCCACAAAGAAGAATGCTCTTCAAAGAAGGAGAGCGATGTGAAGGTAAAATAGCATTCCCTTAATGTGGGCTATGCCAAGGCTTCTAACCTAAAGGGTGAGAATATGCTACATGAATCTTGGTGTAGGACCAATGAGCTTAAAGGTATAACTCTCTCTCTTGATAGACTTGATTATGTGATTGACTTATTTGTGAAGTCTTGTCAAAGGAGGAGTCTTGAGAAGGAGGATCGTTGGAGCAAACCACCTTGGCAACATATCCGATTTGGTGCATTACAAATTCCTAAGCCTAAGGATGGTATGTACTCATGGCTTATGCTTATTCTTGGACTTTCTAAAGCCATGGAGGTAAGATCTTCTTGTGATGAGTATGGTAGTGACACTTCTAATCTTTCATGTTGTTCTAACATAGTGTTATTACTTGACTTGATGGGCTTGAATGTGACAAGTTTGCCCATTTGTTGGGGGTATACCTTTGTATTTGACCCCAGTGATGAAGTGGAACTCGTTCCATTATTGAAGTGGGCTAGTGCTTTTGGGGGATTCGTAACTTGGGTTGATCTAGTTTATAACATTGCAGTTAGCCATGTGAGTTATAACTTGTATCATGACTTAAGGGGAGAGATGTAATTCTTGATGTGTATAACCAATGTGAACTTGTGTGTTTGTTTACCTAAATATATTGGTTCTCTTGATTTACTCTTTTGTCAAAGTTGCTTGAGTTGCCTAGTATCTCTTGAATTGTTTGAGTATTTCCTCTTTCTAATTCATTTTGATACTTGGTTATATCATAAGAGTGAGTAATTTGGAGTGTTGAATAAATACTATGCTTGCTTTAATACTATCATACACACTATGATGATTACCTTGTTTGGGTTGGGAGAGGACTTGTACTTATTCTCTTCGATGTTTTGCAGGATTTGGATTTGAGGACGAATACTTTTCAAGAAGGGGAAGATGATATGATATCGCCTAACGCCATTCATGATAGACCTATACTTGAAGGACAACCCAAGAGGAACCATGATATACAAGCCATGATGGAACAAAGAGGAGCTAGGAACCAAGCTATACAAGCCATGATGGCACAAAGAGGAGCTTGGGAGGGCCTCATTGAGCATCAAATGAAGCAATTCCATATTTAGATGATTGCTTGGAAGCAAGACGGAGAAGATAACACGAAAAAAGGTTGCTGTCAGGGCTGTGCGAAGGGCACAATGGATGGTGCAAAATGCACAAACTTCGCACATGATGTGCGACCTATGTAGTCTTCCAAGGTCACTTTTGGGCCTTATTTTAAATAGCCACTTTTGGGCTATGTTTGTAACAGGAATACTATAAATACATGCCTTAGATATTTTCATTCCTTAGATTATGAAGATTATGTTGAATTGAGAATTGAAGAACTCCTTTGAGAGTGTAGCTTTTTAGCTTAGTGTAGTTTGGGTGGATTCCCATTAGTGTAGCTTAGGTTAGTGATGGGTGGATTCCCATTGTTGATCTAAAATTCCTTTACCTTGATTTTCACTTGAGTTGCTCATTTGTGGATTCATTTAGGTTACTCATTTCTATGGAATTCAAGCTCTCTTCCCCCTTGGTTTAGTTATGGATTCAATTAAGCCTTTATTTCTTCACTTCTCATCTCCTATTTCTCATCTATCTTTAATTTCCCCGTATTTGAAAGATTTCAATTGGTAACCCCAATTAGGATCTTATCAACAACAAGCTGCATTTGGAGGGAAGGAGCTGCAATTCCTACCACTGAGTATTAAAAGCTGATTTCTAGCTGAAATAGGTTCTAAGTACATGAAAGAGTGCTGAAATTCATGAATAGCTTATGGAATCTGATACTGAGACTGAAATACGCATTAGAATAAGCTGAGAAACTGGAGAGGAACTATTACCTCAACCTGAAGCTGGATCGGAAGGGAAGAGGTGTGGGTACTTGGTCATCATGGCTGCTTCTGCTTCCTAAGTAGCTCGCTCAACTGATTGGTTCCTCCAAAGAACTTTTACTGATGCGACTTCCTTGTTTCTCAGCCTCTGAATCTGGTGATCTAGGATCTGAACTGGGACCTCTTCGTAAGAGAGACTGTCCTTCACACCCACGCTCTCAAAGGCACAACTAAAGCTGGAACACCAATGCATTTTTTTAACAAGGATACCTAAAAGGTTGGGTGCACCGATGCTAAGTCTGCGGGCAACTCTAACTCATAGGCCACCTTACCAACTCTACTTAGAATCCTATAAGGGCCTACACATCGGGGACTAAGCTTTCCCTTCTTACTGAATATCATCACACCCTTCATGGGTGACACTTTCAGAAAGACCCAATCATCAACCTCAAACTCTAGCTCCCTACTTCTCACATCTGCATAGGATTTCTGATGACTTTGAGCCACCTTCAACCTTTCTCTAATAAGCTGAACCTTCTCCATAGTCTCATGGATTGAATCTGGCCCTATCAAAGCTACTTCACCTACCTCAAACCAGCCTATAGGTGATCTATACATCTGCCCATAAAGTGCCTCATACGGGGCCATATGAATGCTAGAGTGAAAATTGTTATTATAGGCAAACTCTATAAGAGGTAAGTGATCATCCCAATTACCTTTAAAGTCGATCACGTAAGCTCTCAACATTTCCTCTAAGTTTTGAATAGTACTCTCTGCCTGACCATCTGTCTGCGGGTGAAAAGTTGTACTAAGATTAACCTGAGTACCAAGACCCTTCTGAAACGATCTCCAAAACTGAGATGTGAACTGAGTACCCCTATCTAAGATGATGGATAAAGGAACTCCATGCAACCTGACTATCTCTTAAGAAGTGGGTTGACTTAGTCACCCTGTCTACAATCACCCAAATAGAATTATTCCATCTACGAGTATGAGGTAAGCCTGTAATAAAGTCCATATTGATCACCTCCCACTTCCAAGTGGGAATGTCCATTTCCTGAGTCATACCACCTAGTTGTTGATGTTCTACCTTCACTTGCTGACAATTGAGAAACTTAGCTATAAAATCAGCAATGTCTCTCTTCATACCATTCCACTAATAGAATTCCAGTAGGTCACGGTACATCTTGGTGGCTCCAAGATGGATGGAATACCTGGAGATAAGAGCCTCTATCAAAATCTGTTGCCTCAAGTCACATACATTAGGAACACATAGCCGACTCTGATAATGAAGTACACCATCTCCCCCTTAGGAGAAAACCTCTACTCTCTGCTGCTGGACAACACCTTTTAGCTGAAGTAAGATGGGATCACTGTCTTGCTTTTCCTTCACCTCGGCTACCAATGAAGACTTTGACCCATTCTGAACAATGACACCACCTTCTGATGAATCTGTGAAGCGAACCCCTAACCGAGCAAGACTATGAACATCCTTGGCTAATTCCTTATTTCCTTCCTCAACCTGTGACACACTCCCCATGGATAACCTGCTAAGTGCATCTGCTACTACATTGGCCTTACCTGGATGGTAAAGCACGCTCATGTCATAGTCCTTAAGAAGCTCTAGCCACCTTCTCTAATGAAGATTCAGTTCTTTCTGGGTGAATACATATTGAAGGCTCTTGTGATCAGTAAACACATCTACATGGACACCATACAAGTAGTGTCTCCAAATCTTCAAGGCAAAAACCACTGTTGCTAACTAAAGATCATGGGTCGGATAGTTCTTCTTATGAGTCTTAAGCTCTCTAGAGACATATGCAATGACTTTACTATAATGCATTAGAACAAAATCGAGGCCAACTTTGGATGCATCACAGTATACTATAAAACCATTTGAACCCTCTAGCAGAGTCAAAACTGGGGCTGTGGTGAACCTAGTTTTCAACTCTTGGAAGTTTTTCTCACACTCATCTGACCACTAGATCTTGACCTTCTTCTGAGTCAGCCTAGTCAACAGAGAATCTATGGATGAAAAACCCTCCACAAATCTCCTGTAGTAACCAGCCAAACCCAAAAAGATCCTAATATTTGTTAGAGAGGTGGGTCTAGGCCAATTCTTTACTACCTCTATCTTCTGAGAATCCACTCGAATACCCTCCTTAAACACTACATGACCCATAAAGGCAACTGACTGCAACCAAAACTCATACTTACTGAATTTTGCGAATAATTGTCGATCCTTGAGAGTTGCAGCACTACTCTCAAATGATTAGCATGCTCCTTCTCACTCCACGAGTAGACTAGAATATCATCTATGAAGATAATAATGAACATGTCTAAATACTGCTTGAAGGGGTTCATCAAGTCCATAAAAGTTGCAGGAGCATTTGTTAGTCCAAAAGACATAACCACAAATTCGTAGTGACCATATCGAGTTCTGAAGGCTGTCTTTGAATTATTACACTCTCTAACTCTAAGCTGATAATGACCGGATCTGAGGTTAATCTTGGAGAAGTAGATGGCACCTTAAAGCTGGTCAAACAAGTCATCAATTCTGGGGATGGGATACTTATTCTTGATTGTGTGACCTTGTTCAACTGACGGTAGTCTATACACATCCTGAGAGAACCATCTTTCTTATGCACAAAGAGAACTGGAGCACCCCATGAAGAGATATTGGGTCTGATGAAGCCCTTATCGAGAAGGTCTTTGACCTTTTCTTTCAACTCCTTAAGCTCAGCTGGATCCATTCTGTAAGGAGAAATAGATATGGGTAGCGTATCTGGAAGAAGGTCTATCCCAAAGTCGATCTCCTGATCAAGAGGGACTCTAGGCAGATCTTCAGGAAACACCTCTAGAAACTCAATAACTACTAGAACTGACTGGAAAGGTGGGGTTTTGGACTAAAAATCCTTAAATCGAACAATATGGTAGATGTAACCCTTTGAGATCATCTTCCTAGCTATGAGGTAGGATATGAAGCAACCTTTTGATGAAGTAGGACTACCCTACCACTCTAAGAGAGCTCATTTGGAAACAGGAATTTCACAACTCTGGTTCTGTAGTCGACTGAGGCATAACAGGCATGTAGCCAATCCATGCTAAGAATGACATCGAACTCGGTTATATCTAACTCTACTAAATCTGTTGAGGTGGTTCTACGAAGGACCGAGACTGGGCAACTTATGTACACCCTGTTAGCTATGACTGATTCACCAACTGGAGTAGATACTGGAATGGGTTTTGGGAGAATTTTTTGATGGACTCCAAAATTTACATGCAACATACGAGGTCACAAAAGATAAGGAATCCCCTGGATCTAACAAGGCATAAACATCAAGAGAGAAGACTGATAACATACCAGTGACTATATTTGGTGAACTCTCTTGATCCTGGCGTGAAGATATGGCATAGAGACGGTTCTGACATTGACCACCAGTTGTGCCAGAAGTAGTACTCTCTTGAGCTGTGTGACCTGCTGAAGTGGTAGATTGAGCTCTGTTACCTCCCTGTCCTTGCCTCGCAGAAAGGCACTCCCTCAACTTATGGCCGAGCTGACCACACCCAAAACACCCCTCTCTGCCAGCAATACACTCACCTGGATGATTTTTATGACACTTGGGGCAGGCTTGAAAAGTGCGGTTACCTGAAACACTACCCTGAGACTTAGAGCCTGGTGCTTGCTTTTTTTAATCTTGTTGAAGCTTGGGAGATAGAGAACTAGCTGATGAAGGCACTGGGGCTGAAGACCTCTACTGAAACTGTGAGCGATTTCCACTGCCTGACCTCTGCTGAGATTATTCATAGTTGCCTGTCCTAGCCTTCTTGCTATCCTTAGCCATCTCCTTAAGCTTATCTTCCTCAACCTGCTGAGCATGGTTCATCAATCTAGAGATATCCATATCCCCTAATAACATAGCATTCCTGCACTCTATTTTCACTAAGTCGGATACCCCATACAAGAACTTGCCCATTTGTGCCCTCGGATCGGCCACCATAGATAGGGCATACCTGGAAAGCTGAGTGAACTTCAACCCATATTCCTGGACAGACATCGATCCCTGTCTCAGATTCATAAACTCTTGGGGCTTAGCCTCTCTCAACTCTCTCAGGAAGAACCTGTCCAGAAAAGCTCTAGTGAAATAATCCCATGTCGCAGGAGTTGCATTTACACCCCTATTGTCTTTCCACTGAGTGAACCAAATGTGAGCCACATCTTTGAGTTGATAGGATGCTAACTCAATGCTATCAGTACCAGTCACTTGTAATACCTCAAGAATCTTCTTGATCTAGTTAATGAAATTTTGTGGGTCTTCACAAACCCTTGACCTTAGAAACTCTAGAGGATTTATGGGGGGAAAATCTCGGACCTGGGCTATAGCTGATCCACCATTTCGGTTTGTAGGAACTGGGCTTGCTGATTAGCCTGATTGGCTACAGTCTTAGTAAATAACTAGATCGCATTATAAAATTCTGCATTTGTAACCTCATGGTTTGGGGCAGGAGGATTAGTGTTAGCATTGTGAACGTTAGCTTTGTGAGGAGGCATGATCTAAAATGCATAACGAATGGATTAGAGAGGAGAAACTAAACTAAACTTCATCGCATGATAAAGATAATGAAAGAAGTGAAGTTTTTCTTACACACCTCATAGCCCCTCCCTCATAAGTGTGGCGCGCTTCACACCAATGAAAGGGACTCTACTTAGTGCGGCTTTCAAACACCCTAGGACTCTTGAACCTGATGCTCTGATACCAAATTTGTCATGCCCCGAGGCTAGCCCCTAGATGTAACACAGGACCTAGGATCACAAGTGACCCCAAAATAACCCTGAAACTGGCATATCACAAGCATACTTAATATATGTAACACCTCGTATTGTGCGTATGCTAGTCCTATTCATATGGCACTTGATATAGCCGTGTCGAGGTGAGGGACCAAGTTTCTTATATGAGTAGTGATGGTTTTAAATAGGTTTAGAAGGTACTATAATACCCCATATATTTCAGCACGTATACGGCTAAGTTCATACTGACAAAAGTATTTAAACTCAAGGTAGTAAGGTGGTATTTGAGCTTAAAGTTTAAAGTAAAGTGTTAAGATAAAGTAAAAGGGATTAAGACTTGAAAATTGATAATAACATTAGTGACCTGCTTTTGTTAAGACTTATTAACCAGACAAAAGGACCAAGCAGGTGCATCACCTACTTGGACTCTTTGACCAGCTTAAAGGTCCAAGTAGGTGCATCACCTACTTAGACTTTTTGTGGCCCAAACAAATCCAAGTGGAGGCTGGAAATTGAAGGAAAGAGAGGTGGACAAGGGACTGTATATGACTAAAAATTGAGGTCGAAGAATATTGAGGTGTTAGACATAAGTGGTGATCCCTTTGGATATTTAGAGCCAAAGTAGGCATTAAGATTACTTAATTGATAGCAGGGAACGTATTTATTATGTATCAACAGAAGAGAATGCCACTTGAATAACATAGGCCAAGTGTGCACATAGCATAGAGCTCTAGGTAGGGAGAGATGGGTTGAGTAAAGTCCATTGAAAGTAAGAATACGATTATTGTTAGTTTTATAAGAGGTTACAGAGGAGTTGCATTAGTTGTTTCCTTATTACAAAGGGTGCTTGTCAAGAACGTGAAGTAAGAAAAATATGTTGATTCTTCAATCTGACCAGTTGTAAAAGTGCAACCAGAAGTGTTCTCTAAAGAACTTTTTGGACATTCGCCAGATAGAGGGATAATTTTGGTATTGATGTAATTTCTGGTACCCAACCTATGTAGCTAAAAACTGAGAGATAAATCAAAGATCACCTTAATACACATTTGACCTGGTATAATACCTAAGGGTGCATCTTTTTTGCCCCTATTAAAGGAAGAGGTAGTTCATTATGCATATATATAGATTTCTGGTGACTTATTGAAATTATCATGAAGTATAAGTATCATCTATTCTCTTGGGTCTGTGATGTTGTAATTCACTTGGTGAATAACAGCTTAACTAAACTGCTCAACTAAAGGGATTGAATTACCCTCACTTGTTAAGCCCAAAGGTTTTAACCCTTATGTGCTACAAGTTCATAAGATAAGTTCACGTATATTTGACATTTATGTGTAACTGACCGTAGATAAGAGTTCATATGCTATAGTGCCTTTAAATTACTTTATTCATTTGCTTATTTGAACCTTTATAAGGTACCAAACATCAAGTGTAATGATGTGTCACAGGCTAGTAACAAAGATAAAGTTGACCTCGACCTCCTACTCCTACATATGAATTCTCGGGGATTTCTTCCTATATGGGCCCTAGTATTTATACTGACTCAAAAGACAGCCAAGTTTCAATGGGTGGAACACCTATAAGAAGAGTTTTTGAGAGGTTGAAAAGATTACATGGGAAATCAATTGCATGTGCTTTGAAGTGAGTAAAGATTATGAGCAAAACTATCCCACCCATGATTTAGCACTAGCGATAGTGTGCATGCACTTAACTTATCTATTTGTAGGTCATATGACCTTTGTGGATGATCTTCTTACATGTTACATGTCATAAAACACTTTCATGTAGGTGTTATCCGCTTCATAGAACCCTAATCTATAATATGTATCACAAGACCTTGCCCTATATCTTATATATGTTACACAGGTTGCTTGCTACAGACTAGTTCATATTTTATTTGCATCACAGATTAATTGATCATTTGCTAAATTAGTGCTCATGAGTTATAGATATCACAGATCACTTGTCTACATGTTATATGCTTCATAGACCATTTGCTTAGATGTGTTACATGCCTCATAGCCTACTTTCTTAAGCATTACAAGCCTTATTATTTATCTACCCATGTGTCATATGCTCACTTGCTCATATTTCATATATATACTTGTTCACATGTTAGTCTACTTATCTTTGTGATATAGTCCACCTGTTCAATGTGATTCACGATTCATGATTCTTTTTCTTATATCCCACCTATTTTATAGACCACTTATCTAGTCCATTTTCTCAATGTGTTTTATGACCCACTTGCTCACATATTGTACATTTATAATCCCTCTACCCATCTGTTATAGTAAATTTTCTCATGTGCTACCTTATAATTTATATGTGCATGTGATGCATGCTTTCATAGCTCACTTGCACTGATATCACAAGTTTCTATAATTCAATTTTCCATATCTCACACATCTATTAGGTTCATCTGTTCATATGTTAAGTGCTCTTTTTGCCAATTTGCTTTTGTATAATAGACTCTACGTGACAAGTAAGTATAAGTTTATATGTATTATGTGTCTAATAGTAGAACTTATCTAGTCTTGAACTTATTTGGACTGTCTAACTATGCTAACATTCGAGGATGAATATTCCTAAGGAGGGGAGAATGTAACACCTCGTATTCTATGTATGCTAGTCCTATTCATATGGCACTTGATATAGCTATGTCGAGGTGCGGGACCAAGTTTCTTATATGAGTAGTGATGGTTTAAAATAGGTTTGGAAGGTAATATAATACCCCATATATGTTAGCACGTATACGGCTAAGTTCAAACTGACAAAAGTATTTAAACTCAAGGTAGTAAGGTGGTATTTGAGACCACTTATCCAGTCCATTTTCTCAATGTGTTTTATGACCCACTTGCTCACATATTGTACATTTATAATCCCTCTACCCATCTGTTATAGTAAATTTGCTCATGTGCTACCTTATAATTTATATGTGCATGTGATGCATGCTTTCATAGCTCACTTGCACTGATATCACAAGTTTCTATAATTCAATTTTCCATATCTCACACATCTATTAGGTTCATCTGTTCATATGTTAAGTGCTCTTTTTGCCAATTTGCTTTTGTATAATAGACTCTACGTGACAAGTAAGTATAAGTTTATATGTATTATGTGTCTAATAGTAGAACTTATCTAGTCTTGAACTTATTTGGACTGTCTAACTATGCTAACATTCGAGGATGAATATTCCTAAGGAGGGGAGAACGTAACACCTCGTATTCTATGTATGCTAGTCCTATTCATATGGCACTTGATATAGCTATGTCGAGGTGCGGGACCAAGTTTCTTATATGAGTAGTGATGGTTTAAAATAGGTTTGGAAGGTAATATAATACCCCATATATTTTAGCACGTATACGGCTAAGTTCAAACTGACAAAAGTATTTAAACTCAAGGTAGTAAGGTGGTATTTGAGACCACTTATCCAGTCGATTTTCTCAATGTGTTTTATGACCCACTTGCTCACATATTGTACATTTATAATCCCTCTACCCATCTGTTATAGTAAATTTGCTCATGTGCTACCTTATAATTTATATGTGCATGTGATGCATGCTTTCATAGCTCACTTGCACTGATATCACAAGTTTCTATAACTCAATTTTCCATATCTCACACATCTATTAGGTTCATCTGTTCATATGTTAAGTGCTCTTTTTGCCAATTTGCTTTTGTATAATAGACTCTACGTGACAAGTAAGTATAAGTTTATATGTATTATGTGTCTAATAGTAGAACTTATCTAGTCTTGAACTTATTTGGACTGTCTAACTATGCTAACATTCGAGGATGAATATTCCTAAGGAGGGGAGAATGTAACACCTCGTATTCTATGTATGCTAGTCCTATTCATATGGCACTTGATATAGCTATGTCGAGGTGCGGGACCAAGTTTCTTATATGAGTAGTGATGGTTTAAAATAGGTTTGGAAGGTAATATAATACCCCATATATTTTAGCACGTATACGGCTAAGTTCAAACTGACAAAAGTATTTAAACTCAAGGTAGTAAGGTGGTATTTGAGCTTAAATCTTAAAGTAAAGTGTTAAGATAAAGCAAAAGGGATTAAGACTTGAAAATTGATGATAACATTAGTGACCTACTTGTGTTAAGACTTATTAACCATCCAAATGAACCAAGCAGGTGCATCACCTACTTGGGCTCTTTGACTAGCTTAAAGGGCCAAGTAGGTGCATCACCTACTTAGCCTTTTTGTGGCCCAAACAAATCCAAGTGGAGGCTGGAAATTGAAGGAAACAGAGGTGGCCAAGGGACTGCCTTTTAAGGCTAATATTCTGATCCATTTTTTATCTTCATATTTCACTCACAATAGCACAACTCCTTCAGCTCACAAATATCTCTCTCTAAAAATGACAGCCGCGTCAAATTTTCCTAGGGTTCTTGAAGAAGCCCTCCTCTTTCCAAGTCAAGGTAAGTGAAAATACTCATGGGTTTATTTTAATCTTCCATGTAAGACTAGTAAACCATGTTGTTCAAACTTAAAATATAAGGAAGATCTGTCCCTAAGCTGCCTGCTCATTTCTTGGTTATTAAGAGAGTTATCTCTTCTTCTTTTGTTTAAGTGTGAAGGATTTCAGTCAAGCTCTTGAAGAAGTACAAGTTCAGAAAATAAATTTCAAGAAACTAAGGTAAGACTACCACCCATTTTTCCCCTCCTTACATACAAGTTTGGGTGGAGAATTCTGTATATTCTTGCAATAACTCATGGATGATAATGAATCCTTGAGTTCAATATTCTCCTATTAAGCTGAAGGGTTTTGGGACTGTTTTAGGGGATGTTTTATGTGCATATATTGGGGACAACTTGGTTGACCTTGGAAAATGACATATGTAGTTGTGTTGAAGTATGGAAGGAGGGTGTGGTGATACACCACTTAATTGGGTGTTATGTGAGCTTGCTGCCTGCCATACTTTTTGTTTACTGTTTTGTAGGTATTGTGAAACCTGAGGAGTTTTAGGGACCTTAGAAGAAGGTCGTATAGTATATAGACGTGATTAGAGGAGAAGGGGTGGAAAGAACACTCTTGATTTGATGAATTATGGGCTTACTGCCCGGTTACTATTTCGGTGAAATCGAGTAGCTCTAAATCTATTGATTAGCTACTATTATTAGTTTTACCACTTACTTCATTGTAGATAAATAATCTGAAAGGGGGAAGCTTACATCATTGTAATATCCAGGTTGCACATAGGTATGTAAGGTTTTTCAGTTTCATATTCCTTGGCATGAACTCCTATATTTGAGTTATTACCAACAAAGTGAATTTCCTAAGTGCTCTTCCTAGAAAAGGGCACATGGTGGCAACGTACAACCTGCAACACATCTAACGATCTTTTCCTCACTCCATAGTGTGTCAAAATACTTCAATATGTGTTTACTATTAGATCTGCATGTTTACTCTACCTAGTACTAGTATGAAAAAGGTACTTTCAACAGCAAGCTTTGTGAGTTATTCTCTAAGCCAAATGAGGTTCATTGTGTTATATAAGTTCCTAAAAATTATGTTGATGTTACATGTACTCCTTATATCATTGTTACTGCCTTAAGTGCATATTCACATGTCTTCTACTACTGGTCCATAGTTTCGAGCTCAATAAAGATTACGACCACCAAAACAACAATCTCAAAGATTAAAGAAACTATATGAAGTAATCTGTATATATGTGGTTGGCAGCCCAGGGGTGAAAGCCTAGCATGGGTCGATCCCTATTTGTGTACTTATGGGTGGCAGCCTAGGGGTGAAAGCCTAGCATGGGTCGATCCCTATTTGTGTACTTATGGGTGGCAGCCTAGGGGAAAAAGCCTAGCATGGGTCGATCCCTCTTTTTGTACTTATGGGTGGTAGCCTAGGGGTGAAAGCCTAGCATGGGTCGATTCCAATTTGTATATTTATGAGGGCAACATCTCAGGAGCTAAATCTCCTAGCATGGGACTCCTCTTCTACCACTGATCAGTTGCTCATTTATATCACAAAGATTATAAAGCAAAGAAGATTAAAGAAAAGAATGTAATGTACATGATGATCCCACAAGAGTAAGAAAATGTGGTCTTTCATCCTTATCTATACATTCATATATTGATACCTAATTTCATTTGAGTCCCTATTTTACATATGCTTACTTTATGCCTTATATATTCAGTATATTCTTTCGTACTGACGTCCCTCATGTGGGACACTGCATTTCATATTGCAGGCACGGGTACTTCAGCTAGTGGACCTCCCTAGTAGTAGCACATGACACTCAGCATCCATTAGTGAGCTCCAGGTTGATTTGGGGCTTGTCGAGTCTTTAGTATATATTTTGATATTGTATTATAGTTAAGGGTAAGGCGGGGACCTGTCTCGACCTAAAACTAAGTTTGTCCATCTTTTAGAGGCTTTGTAGACTAATATTAAAGTCGAGGACAGTGTGGCTCATCTCTTAGTAATTGCAGCCTCATGGCCAAGTCATGAATATGTAATTTTTGGGCATACCTATGTTGGTCTTTTTGTCAAAGTATCCTATTTATGCTTGGAAAAGCTTTATGAGCATCATATATACTCATGGTAAGCACAGGTTAGGAGTGGTTCTCTCGGGCTTTTAGGGCATCAGGTGCATGTCATCTTAATGGGTTTGAGGCGTGACAAAAGTGGTATCAGATCAGGTCATCCTAGGGAGTCTACAAATCCGTGTCTAGTAGAACCTTACTTATGAATGTGTTGCTTGCCATATTTATAATTAGGCGGCTGCTTGGACATTTATGAAATGTGACCTTCTTTTATAATTCAGATCGTGCGATAAAGCTAAGTTAAGAAGTCTATTCTTACTTATATTTTGATCTATTTCATCCAAATTATGCCTACCATGGCTAAGGTCAAAGGTGGCCAAAAGGCCAGCACCAGTATTGCCCAAGAGGCAACCTTTAGAGAAAGATCTCATTTTATCGAAATTCAGAGAATGGCTTGTAGACATTTTCTGTGTCACTTGCATCTACAACCACATTTGTATCACTTATATCATCTTGGTTCATCTAAGTGAGATATAATAGGATCATTCATATGCTTGCACAGTAAATGGTTACCTAGTCCCAGAGATGGGCTACAACATTTTCTATTACAGCTTCTTAGGAGGAAGTGACCAGTTCATGAGTTTGAGATTTGCTCAAACATGACTCTGCTAGTGGTTTTAGGATCTAATCCTTAGAGGAAATTCAGTATTTCATCAATAATATACATAGAATCTTTAGAATCTTTAGGGTTACCCATCTATTAGATATAGAAGCTATTTAACTAGCTTTATGTTAGTTAAAATATGTGGCAGTAGCATGGTCTGATAGGTGAATGTATCAGCACAATATTATCCCTAGTTGGGTGATAGGGCCCAAATGCTAACCAGATATCATCCTGGATATATTAATAGTTGGCTTTCATATGATATATGTGTATGACCATCATGAAGAGGTAATAAATAACATGTGAGATCCGTTTTGCGATTAAAAGACTTAGGGATAAGTATTTCACTTATACACTATGTATAATAGTTCTGTGTTGTGATCCATGTTTTGGTTATAGAGGATTTGTATATGACTAAAAATTGAGGTCGAAGAATATTGAGGGGTTAGACATAAGTGGTGATCCCTTTGGATATTTAGAGCCAAAGTAGGCATTAAGATTAGTTAATTGATAGTAGGGAATGTATTTGTTATATATCAACAGAAGAGAACGCCATTTGAATAACATAGGCCAAATGTGCACATAGCATAGAGCTCTAGCTAGGGAGAGATGGTTTAAGTAAAGTCCATTGAAAGTAAGAATATGATTATTGTTAGTTTTATAAGATGTTATAGAGGAGTGGCATTAGTTGTTTCCTTATTACGAAGGGTGCTTGTCAAGAACGTGAAGTAAGAAAAATATGTTGATTCTTCAATCTGACTAGTTGTAAAAGTGCAACCAAAAGTGTTCTTTAAAGAACTTTTTGGACATTCGCCAGATAGAGGGATAATTTTGGTATTGATGTAATTTCTGGTACCCAACCTATGTAGCTAAACACTGAGAGATAAATCAAAGAACACCTAGATACACATTTGACCTGGTATAATACCTAAGGGTGCATCTGTTTTGCCCCTATTAAAGGAAGAGGTATTTCATTATGCATATGTATATATTTCCAGTGACTTATTAGAATTATCATGAAGTATAAGTATCATCTATTCGCTTGAGTCTGTGATGTTGTAATTCACTTGGTGCATAGCAGCTTAACTAAACTACTCAACTAAAGGGATTGAATTACCCTCACTTGTTAAGCCCAAAGTTGTTAACCCTTATATGCTACAAGATCATAAGATAAGTTCACGTATATTTGATATTTATGTGTAACTGACCGTAGATAAGAGTTCATATGCTATAGTGCCTTTAAATTTCTTTAATCATTTGCTTATTTTAACCTTCATACGGTACCAAACATCAAGTGTAATGATGTGTCACAGGCTAGTAACAAAGATAAAGTTGAGCTCGACCTTCGACTCCTACATATGAATTCTCGGGGATTTCTTCTCTATATGGGCCCTAGTATTTATACTGACTCAAAAGACAGCCAAGTTTCAATGGGTGGAACACCTATAAGAAGAGTTTTCAAAAGTTTGAAAAGATGACATGGGAAATCAATTGCATGTGCTTTGAAGTGAGTAAAGAATATGAGCAAAACTATCCCACCCATGATTTAGCACTAGCGATAGTGTGCTTGCACTTAACTTATCTATTTGTAGCTCATATGCCCTTTGTGGATGATTTTCTTACATGTTACATGTCATAAAACACTTTCATTTAGGTGTTATCCGCTTCATAGAACCCTAATCTATAATATGTATCACAAGACCTTGCCCTATATGTTATATATGTTACACCAGTTTCTTACTACAGACTAGTTCATATTTTATGTGCATCACAGATTAATTGATCATTTGCTAAATTAGTGCTCATGAGTTATAGATATCACAGATCACTTGTCTACATGTTATATGCTTCATAGACCGGTCATTTGCCTAGATGTGTTACATGCCTCATAGCCTACTTTCTTAAGCATTACAAGCCCGATTGTTTATCTACCCATGTGTCATATGCTCACTTGCTCATATTTCATATGTATACAGTGTTCACGTGTTAGTCTACTTATCTATGTGATATAGTCCACCTGTTCAATGTGATTCGTGCTTCATGATTCACTTTCTTATATCCCACCTATTTTATAGTCCACTTATCCAGTCCATTTTTTCAATGTGTTTTATGACCCACTTACTCACATACTATACATTTATAATCCCTCTACCCATTTGTTATAGTAAATTTGCTCATTTGCTACCTTATAATTTATATGTGCATGTGATACATGCTTTCATAGCTCATTTGAACTGATATCACAAGTTTCTATAATTTAATTGTCCATATGTTACACGTCTACTAGGTTCATCATTATGTGTCTAATAGTAGAACTTAACTAGGCTTGAGCTTATTTGGACTGTCTAACTATGCTAACATTCCAGGATGAATATTCCTAAGGAGGGGAGGATGTAACACCTCGTATTCTGCATATGCTAGTCCTATTCATATGGCACTTGATATAGCCATGCCGAGGTGAGGGATCAAGTTTCTTATATGAGTAGTAATGGTTTAAAATAGGTTTGGAAGGTACTATAATACTCCATATATTTCAGCACGTATACGGCTAAGTTCATACTGACAAAAGTATTTAAACTCAAGGTAGTAAGGTGGTATTTGGGATTAAAGTTTAAAGTAAAGTGTTGAGATAAAGCAAAAGGGATTAAGACTTGAAAATTGATGATAACATTAGTGATCTGCTTTTGTTAAGACTTATTAACCAGCCAAAAGGACCAAGCAGGTGCATCACCTACTTGGACTCTTTGACCAGCTTAAAGGGTAAAGTAGGTGCATCACCTACTTAGCCTTTTTGTGGCTCAAACAAATCCAAGTGGATGCTGTAAATTGAAGGAAAGAGAGGTGGCCAAGGGACTGCCTTTTAAGGATAATATTCTGATCCATTTTTTATCTTCATATTTGATACTAGCATGGATAGCATGGTTGACACGAGCATGGATGGCATAGATAACAGATACGATATTCGTGCAAAGGGAAGCTTATGAGTCCGTGGGAGTGATGTGGATGAAGAAAAGAGGCCATTTGTGCAAGTGGCTAGGCTTTAAATTCAAGAATCCATAAAGAAGACAACCAAACAAGGCCCTTGCCTTATTAAGGGCAATATTGTAAAAAGTCAATGTCTTCTTATTTCCTTAGTATATGTAGTAGCTTTTCTTCATTTTGAAGACTAGTTTTGGATGTTGAATACTGATACTCTAAATTTGTAGTTGATATCTTAGTGATTAGTGATTAGTTTAATTCCCTTAAGGAATTAGTGAGTGATTAGGGTGAACTCTCCTAATTGTTAGTTAACTTCTTTTGCTTAATTAATCAAAGTGTCACCCATTTGTGGAATTCATTTGGTTTCCTTGGTTGATTGAGTAGGGTTAATTTCTTAGTTATTGAAATCAATTGGGAGGTGAGGGTATCAAGTCCCTTGTTGCCCATAATTTCAATTTCTAGTTGTTAATCCACAAATCTTTTACTTCCTTCTTTCTTGTTTGTTTAATTCCCGTTATCATTTGGTATCAGAGATTGGTTTAGGTTTGTTTCCACAAATCTAAGTCTTGGAATTTGATAACTTCAAAATCCAAAAAAAAAAAAATCTTGTTTGTTTTCTTGTTTTTGACACTAGATTCTTGTTCCCTAGTGTTTTTTGAGTTTAGATTTCAAATTATATTCAATTTGGAGTTGTGAAAGTGAAGTTGTCATTGAAGAACTTTGAAGCTTTGAAAACTTGCAAACTTGAAAAGTGGGTCTTTTGATTGGGGAGAAATTGGAGCTTAAAACTATTGGGGTTTGTTTCCTAAGTCGAGGGGAAGCTAATCCTAAAGTTTGAGCTAATTCCGAGTTGATTTAAAAGTTTTGGTGTTTAGTGTGTGTTTTTGGTGTTCTAGGTGTTTTTGATATTCATCAAGAACATTTTGAAGAAGAAGAAGCCAAAAGGTACATTTGATCCAACTTTTCCAAGTTAAAGTGGTCAAAGATGTTTGTTGGGTCCACAAGTGGAATTTAAAAAAAAAAATCAAAGGACCAAATCTGCCCCTTAGAAAAGTTTTGGGGGCTGAAATGCACACTTGCAAACATGCTTCAAATTTTGGGACCCCAAAATTTTTCTAAGTGTTGGAACTCTTAAGACCTCAAAATTTTTCTAAGTGTCCAAACTTCAAATTTCTTCTACACTCATTTTTCTTCTATTTCTCTACTAATTAACATCTTTAATTACTTGTTAACTAGTTTTAATCATCAAATCATCTCTTTGATTCTTCAAATTAAGCAACACAAAAGTAACTTTTCTACTTTTGTTACTTAGTTTTTTTTGAGTCCATTTTCTTTCGTGTTTCTTTTCTTCAACTTTTCTCATTTTAATTCGTTGATAAATTTCTTGATTCAAGTCCTTTTACCTTCAATCGAGTCGTCCGTCTTTCAAGAGTCACAAGAATCCACTCCACCACAAAGGATAGGTGATCTTGAATTGATCAAGCCAAGCTAGTTCACTACCAATTTTGAGATGACATTTTAGGAGGTGAGTTGAGAGTTTGCATACGAGTGATGTGAAGCTTTTTCTACTAATATTATTTGTTGAGTTTTGTAGGTACAAAAGGAGATATAAGGTATCATGTCATCCATAACTTCGGATACTTGTGATGATGACATGAAAAGCTCTATTTGTAGCGATGGAGGCTATGATTCTAATGTTGAGGCCTATGAAGGCTATGATGGAGCCAATGAGGGATATGAAGGATCGTGTGTTCATGAACATTATGATGGAGAGAACTACTACTCCGGAGATGAATATGAGATGAATGGAGCTTATAGCTCTTGTGATGATGTTGAAGGGGTAGAGGAACCTTGTGGAGAATATTATAGTGGAGAAGAAGGTTATGAAAGTTCTCATTTTCCACACCATGAGTATGAAGGCGATGTGCAGTACAACGCTTCCTTCTGTATGTCTTGTGAATCCTTTGAAGGAAATCTTGATGAAAATGGAAGTTGTGAGGTTGAATGTCCTTCCTCATCTTGTGCGACTTTCTATCCTAAAAGAGAAGGTATTGATGTATGGTTAGTACCAATTCGAAGACATAGTATGGGCTATAGAAGAGGTACATTTCCTACTTCTCAAAATATGATAATGTGCGATTCTTATCCTAATACCAATGTGTCTTGTACACGATATAGAAATGGTATTAGAGGAAGTAGAGACAAGTTGATGTTTCAAGATAGGCAAGACCCAGAGAGGCGAAGTCTTGAAACAAAAGTGAATGTTTATCATACTATGGGGTTTGATCTTATACTTGATGATCATAGTGTTTCTAACTCTATAACCCCTCAATTGGTTGAATTATTTGGGATACCTTTTTGGTCGAAGCAAGACTCCTTTGTTACTCAAAAAGGGTATCATGTTAATAAAAGGGTGCAAGTACCTATTTCACTTGGGAAATATCAAGAGGTTTGGTGTGTTATAGCTCCCATAGATACTTGTCACATATGTTTGGGAAATCCTTGGTTCCAAAGTCATAGGATTCCACATGCACAATATTGGTACAAGTATATCATGGATCGTAAAGGGGAACTTCTCTTTCCACTAATATTTCCTAGAGAAGAAAACATATCCACTCCTTATGCACAAAAATGTAAGCTTGAAGTGAAGGGATCATCTAACCCTTCACAAGGGTTACTTGGCACTTGTCCTAACTCTAATGAAATTGAGAGACAAAAGTTTGAGAGGAGTAAGGGTATGATAAGTGACAACTCTAGAGTAAAAAAAGGAGAGGTTGTGTGGAGTGATGTGAGAGGGTTGTCACAACCATATCTTAACTCATGTAACATTTCTTGTTTCTCTAGTTGTCTTAATACTTGTGCAGGTATTCTTGAAAGCGAACTATTGTGGAACCTCAAAATGTGGAGCATCATAAGGTGGTTGAAAGCTTCCAAAGAGAGCAATTGTACTTAAATGTTGATAACCAAGGTGAAGGCAATTCTTCCTATGAGCTACAAGGTAACGAAGCTAACTCTTGCACTTTATTAAACTTGATGGATCATTGTATGGCTAATAGCCAATTGAGTGTGAGTGATAATTTATCTTTGTATGATCTTAATGAGCCTTTACCATGTGGTGAGCTTAATAGATCTTTCTTGCGTGTTACAAATTGTGATGATCAACTTTCTTGTGATACTTGTCCATTAAATAAGGAATTTTGTGATGTGCTAAATGAACCTCAATTTAGTGATGATGTTGATGTAGTTGATCATGTGAATAGTCATGTAGGTTCCTTGGTTCTAGATAATGATTCCTTGACTAGTGATTCCATTACTTGTGTCTCTCAAAGAACTCATGTGATGGAATATGTTGTTAAGGATAATATCTTATTTGATGATGACATGACTATTAAAAGTGTGCATAGTGGTAGCTCTTATAATGTTGAAAGTGTAGCTACTCTTGAAGGCTACAAGTTATTTGGTAATCCACTATGGGATGATGACACCTTTCCTGAGGAAGGAACTTCCTTCTTGAGGGAATGTGGACCTCTTACTTGTGAGGTGAATCTTGGTCAAGATGACAAGCAAGATGTGGGTGAAGATTGTACTAACTACCCACTTGAAGACATCGGCCTATCACTTTTCAAAAGGGATGATCCTTGGGATAAAGCTAACATTGATTTGTTTGATGGTTTAAAAAACCCAACTAGTGATTATCCTTATGAAATTGATGATAATTGTGATCCTTTGTATGACACCCCACCTTTGTTTGTTAAATATGAGGATGAGTTAGTTAATTCATGTGATAACTCGAATTCTAATCTCTTTGGTCTTAATGGTGGTGTGGGTCAAATTGGGGATTGCTACTTGAGGAAGGAAGGTGACTTTTTCCTACAAAGTATCTTGTCTTCTTCATGTGTCCCAACATGTGTTGATGTTCTTAATAAGATTCATGAACCAAATTGTGATCTTGCATGTGAGGGCACCTTGAGGAGGATTGACAATCTTGACACCTTTCTTTACTACCTCTTTGCATATGATGATATATATGTTTGTATTAAATTTGTTTTCTATAGAGGTAGGGGGTTCCTTTAATTTGTCCAATTATCTTTGTGACCACGATATGTGGGTCTTTTACTTCTTTCACCCCAATGAACCCTTATGGGTGATTGCACCACTTTTGGTGTGGCCTTCTTGCGAGACAATGAAACAATTGTATCTTATGGCTCCAAAGTTAAATATGATACCATCTTTTGGAATTCTTGATGCCACGAAGACCTTTGTATTTGCCTTGTCTCTTGATGTTTATCATAACCAAAACCTTTGCACCTTGTATGATGAGTTTCTTTTATTGGAAGCAAAGGATATTTGGTTGTACCTCAAATTTGTGCCTCCTTGGCATGATGATATTATTGCTAACACTTGTACTAACCCTCATGCTTTGAGGATGTTTTGGTTTTTGTCCTTCTCATGTGTTTTAAGGTTTGGATTCGAGGACGAATCATTTTCAAGAAGGGGAGGATGATACTAGCATGGATAGCATGGTTGACACGAGCATGGATGGAATAGATAACACATACGATGTTCGTGCAAAGGGAAGCTTATGAGTCCGTGGGAGTGATGTCGATGAATAAAAGAGGCCATTTGTGCAAGTGGCTAGGCTTTAAATTCAAGAATCCATAAAGAAGACAACCAAACAAGGCCCTTGCCTCATTAAGGGCAATATTGTAAAAAGTTAATGTCTTCTTATTTCCTTGGTATAAGTAGTAGCTTTTTTCATTTTGAAGACTAGTTTTGGATGTTGAATATTGATACTCTAAATTTGTAGTTGATATCTTAGTGATTAGTGATTAGTTTAATTTCCTTAAGGAATTAGTGAGTGATTAGGGTGAACTCTCCTAATTGTTAGTTAACTTCTTTTGTTTAATTAATCAAAGTGTCACCCATTTGTGGAATTCATTTGGTTTCCTTGGTTGATTGAGTAGGGTTAATTTCTTAGTTATTGAAATCAATTGGGAGGTGAGGGTACCAAGTCCCTTGTTGCTCATAATTTCAATTTCTAGTTGTTAATCCACATATCTTTTTCTTCCTTCTTTCTTGTTTGTTTAATTTCCGTTATCAATATTTCACTCACAATAGGACAACTCCCTCAGCTCACAAATATCTCTCTCTAAAACTAACAGTCGCCTCAAATTCTCCTAGGGTTCTTGAAGAAGCCTTCCTATTTCCAAGTCAAGGTAAGTGAAAATACTCATGGGTTTATTTTAATTCTTCCATGTAATACTATTAAACCATGTTGTTCATACTTAAAATATAAGGAAGATCTTTCCCTAAGTTGCCTGCTCATTTCTTGGTTATTGAGAGAGTTCTCTCTTCTTCTTTTGTTTAAGTGTGAAGGATTTCAGTCAAGCTCTTGAAGAAGTACAAGTTCAGAAAGTAAATTTCAAGAAATTAAGGTAAGACTACCACCCATTTTGCCCCTCCTTACATACAAGTTTGGGTGGAGAATTCTGTATATTCTTGTAATAACTCATGGATGATAATGAATCCTTGAGTTCAATATTCTCTTATTAAGCTGAAGGTTTTTGGGACTGTTTTAGGGGCTTTTTTATGTGCATATATTGGGGACAGCTTGGTTGACCTTGGAAAATGACATATGTAGTTGTGTTGAAGTATGGAAGGAGGGTGTGGTGATACACCACTTAATTGGGTGTTATGTGAGCTTGTGCCTGCCACACTTTTTGTTTACTGTTTTGTAGATATTGTGAAACCCGAGGAGTTTTGGGGACCTTAGAAGAAGGTCGTATAGTATATAGACGTGATTAGAAGAGAAGGGGTGGAAAGAACACTCTTGATTTGATGAATTATGGACTTACTGCCCGGTTACTATTTTGGTGAAATCGAGTAGCTCCAAATCTATTGATTAGCTACTATTATTAATTTTACCACTTACTTCATTGTAGATAAATAATCTGAAAGGGAGAACCTTAATTCATTGTAATATCCAGGTTGCACATCAAGGTATGTAAGGTTTTTCAGTTTCATATTCCTTGGCATGAACTCCTATATTTGTGTTATTACCAACAAAGTGAATTTCCTAAGTTCTCTTCCTAGAAAATGGCACATGGTGGCAACGTACAAACTGCAACACATCTAACGATCTTTTCCTCACTCCATAGTGTGTCAAAATACTTCAATATGTGTTTACTGTTAGATCTGCATGTTTGCTCTACCTAGTACTAGTATGAAAAAGGTACTTTCAACAGCAAGCTTTGTGAGTTATTTTCTAAGCCAAATGAGGTTCATTGTGTTATATAAGTTCCTAAACATTATGTTGATGTTACATTTGCTCCTTATATCATTGTTACTACCTTAAGTGTATATTCAAATATCTTCTACTACTGGTCCATAGTTTTGAGCTCAATAAAGATTACGACCACCAAAACAACAATCTCAAAGATTAAAGAAACTATATGAAGTAATCTGTATATATGTGGATGGCAGCCTAGGGGTGAAACCCTAGCATGGGTCGATCCCTATTTGTGTACTTATGGGTGGCAGCCTAGGGGCGAAAGCCTAGCATAGGTCGATCCCAATTTGTAAATTTACTAGGGCAGCATCTCAGGAGCTCAATTGCCTAGCATGGGACTCCTCTTCTACCACTGATCAGTTGGTCATTTATATCACAAAGATTATAAAGCAAAGAAGATTAAAGAAAAGAATGTGTAATGTACATGATGATCCCACAAGAGTAAGCAAAGGTGGTCTTTCATCCTTATCTATACATTCATATATTGATACCTAATTTCATTTGAGCCCCTGTTTTACATATGCTTACTTTATGCCTTATATATTTAGTACATTCTTTCGTACTGACATCCCTAATGGGGACACTACATTTCATGCTGCAGGCACAGGTACTTCAGCTAGTGGACCTTCCTGGTAGGAGCACATGACACTCAGCATCCATTGGTGAGCTCCAGGTTGATTCGAGGCTTGCCGAGTCTTTAGTATATATTTTGATATTGTATTATATAGTTAAGGGTAAGGCGGGGACCTGTCCCGACCTAAAAATAAGTTTTTCCATCTTTTAGAGGCTTTGTAGACTAATATTAAAGTCAAGAACAGTTGTGGCTCATCTCTAAGTAATTGCAGCCTCAACGGCCAAGTCATGAATATGTAATTTTTGGGCATACCTATGTTGGTCTTTTTGTCAAAGTATCCTATTTATGCTTGGAAAAGCTTTATGAGCATCATATATACTCATGGTAAGCACAGGTTAGGAGTGGTTATCTCGGGCCTTTAGGGCATCGGGTGCATGTCCGTCTTAATGGGATTTGAGGCGTGACAATATAATTTTAAGCAAACGGAAGCATATTGAATAAATCATAAATGAAAAGAATAATGATTCTAAAAATATCTGAAATGATAGTCTGTCTGAAAATCAACTAAACTACATAAGTTGAAGTCTAACTCTATGTCTGAAAGCCTCTAATACTGATGAGCTACTGGGACAATCCCCCAGCTAACTCAAAAATCCTGTAAAAGATATATCATCGGATGATGAGGACTCACCACTGACTGCTATTGAGGTGGCAGCGGTATGCACTAATCACGCGGCTGAAACTGAGAACCTGAACCTGTATCATGATAGGATGCAACACATAGAGTATACATCAGTACTTTGAATGTATGGAGCTTGAGAGATATGCATGGCTGACTGAAATGTAAATATGCTAAAATACTGAAAAGCTGTAAATTGAACTGCAGTTAAGTTCAGTTTACACCTTTTCAGTATTTAGCATATTTACATTTGGAGTACATGGTTCTTACCCAAACTGAAGACTAATAGCTCATTATATTAGTCTTACCCAAACTGAACACATTTGGAGTACATGGTTCTTACCCAAACTGGAGTACATGATTATATTAGTCTTCATAGGCCCAAAATATAATCATGTAAGAGTAATCTGGAAACATGCTAAAAGCTGAAAGCAAACATAATTGACGGCCTAATGCACATTACTCAAATTAATACTGTGGGAGAGTCTATTAACCGACATAAATCATGTGAGCTAAACGTGAAGTCCGATGTATACGCCCCATCGAGAGGACTCAATATATCTTGCCAGGGTATAAAGGCATGACTAGTATGATCACTATTTTTGAGGTCCAACTGAGGGGCTCAATGACCTACAATGGCATGTAGTTCTAGGAATTTAAGGGTATACTGAGCCCTAGTCCAACTCTGTGCTAAACACTACTCCCAAACTGAAGACTAATAGCTCATTAAAACTAAAGTCCTGAATTTTCTGAGATAGAACTAAAATGGTCTGAAATTACTAATTTCTGAAATACTGTAGTAGACTAAAAACTAGCTAAATTCTTATTTCTTTTAAAGCACATACTGATAATCTAGGTAGAATTTTGAAGAAAGCTAACACTTTAGAAATCCTACAATTTAGGGTAAATTTTTTGATTCCTCGAAACCTTATAAAAATCCATGCAATTTAATATAAGCAATATATATCATTAAAACAGGATGAAAATCATGTATAAATCAAGAAGATGGATTTTCGTAGCAATCTACTAAAATGGGTAAGAACCCTAGTCTCAAAACCATTAAAATTACTATAAAACCTGAGATTTTTAGGCATAAAGGCGGAACAAACCCTTACTGAATACCCACATACCTAGTGGAGAAGATTCTTCAAGAAAATCTGAAGTTGAAGCTTGGAGGAGAAAGCCCTAGGTCTGAAAATTTGGAGAAGAACACACTTTTCTGACTTGAGAGGAGGAATGAGGAGAACTGATGTGTTTTGGGGAATTTTACTTAATAAAATTAGCCAAAACTATTTATAGTCAGAGCTAAAATAAAAAGGAAAGGTCTAAAATACCCCTAAGAAACTAATTTAAAAACTGCTGGAAAATTCGCGACTGGGTTCCACGGATAGGTTTCCACAGTTCGTGGAACCTTTCACGACTCATGGAACCCTATCATGGTTCCTGGGCTTTTATTCCTGACTGCGGGTCTGATAACCATAAGCCAGGTTCACGGCTTATGAAACCATCCACGGCTCGTGGAACTTGCTCGTGGTTCCTGAGGGATTTGATGACCCTTAGGTCTGAGTTCCACAGGTGGATCCACGACTCGTGGACTTTTCCACAGTCCGTGGTTCCAACTCGTGAAACTGACCCTAACTTGATGGCCTCTGACTGAGTTCCACGAGGTCATTCCATGACCCGTGGTCCTGTTCATGGTCCATGGACTTGGTTTGTGGTTTGGGTTCTGAGGGACTGGTCTGCAGGACTAATTCCATGGATGGGAACCACGGTCCGTGGACTGTTCCATGACCCGTGGAACTGGTCCGTGATTCCTGATCTGGCTTGGACAGTTCAAAATTTTATGTTTTCTGGGCTAGTTCTAGGCTTAAAATTTCTAGGGTGTTACACCTATGGCTTTTTTGTACATCTGCAAAATAGACACTAGAGCTTCCACTTGGGACTCAAGTAAGCTAGCTGGAACAATGACTGGAAAAGTGTCATGAGGCCCCAAAAATACATACTGCAAGTGCGCTAGAAGAGGCTTGAGCTCTAGAACTGGCGGCTCTTCAATGGATGGCTTGGCTTGAGGAGTCTGACAATTTTTCAAGTCTAGGTCCAACTTCTTAGGAGCATAAGAATATAAACCTTGACCATATATAGCGGATATACTATCTTCTTATAATAATCCAAGTCTTCAACATCTAAATTCATAACCACGGTTGCCAATGTTTCAATGGTGAAAAACTCTTCCATTGATAAATCAACTACATCATCAATAGTATTGATCATGGAGATGACACTCATATCTCGGGCTACTTCATGGACTTACACACATTGAAAACTACTTCTTTATCATTCAGCCAGAACCGCAGCTCACCATACTCCACATCAACCAGTTCTCTTCCAGTAGCCAAGGAATGGTCATCCCAAGATAATGGGGACCTCAACATCTACCTCATAGTCCAAAATAAAAAAAGTCAGGGGGAAAGATGAAATCAGAAACATTTACCAACACGTCATATAAAATCCTAACTGGCTTCTTGACTATCCGATCTGCCATCAATAGTTGCATAGTAGTCGGTTTGGGGGCTCCCAATCCTAACTTCAAATTAATAGCAAGTGGCATCAAGTTGATACTTTCACCAAGATCGCATAGCGCCTTAGAAAAATTATAGGCCCTAATTGTGCATGGAATGGTGAATGCTCCAGGATCTTCCTTTTTCTCTACTAGTAATCATGAGGCAATGGCACTACAATGGTGCAAGTTATCTTCTGGATCAAATTTCACTGTCCTTTTATTTGTTACCAAGTCTTTCATGACTTGGCATACCCTGACATCTGCTTTAAGGCCTCAACTAGTGGAATATTCATGGACAATTGCTTCAGCATAGAAATAAACTTACAAAATTTACCATCTTTCTCCTTCTTCTCCAACCTCTAGGGAAATAGGGGAGGTGGTCTAGGAATAGGCACCAACACTTTGGGAATCACCTTCTCCTTTCCCTTTTCTTGAGAGTCTATTTCTACTTCAACTAGAGCTTTACTGGTTTCTTCTTTTTGATCCTCCATAACTGTCTGTATGTATATTCTATCGGTAGTGTCCTGATCCTCTCCATCTTTATTCACTATCACTCAAGTCTTTACGGAAACTCTCTCTAGGAACCTCAACTTCATCAACCTACTCTGCTTCATCCACCAACACCTTACCACTCCAGGTGGTAACTATCATGCATTGACCATTATTTCTTAGATTAGATGTGGTGTCACTAGGAAAAGTACCTTTCTGTTGTGGATTTGCTGTCGCAGAGATCTGCCTAAATTTTTGCTCAAGATGCTTAATGGCAATGGAATATGATGTGACCTCCTACTTCATGCTAGATAATTCACCATGCATCTCTTTGATCCCAGACTCGATCAATTCAGATCTAGCCAATAAAGTTTTCAGCATATCTTCAACTTTAGAGCCAGAAGGATTATTAGCTAATGGTTGATTATCTCGAGCACTAGATGAACATACATACCATTGTGATTGTTTATGTATCCATCTCTGTCTCTCCAATTTTCTCGGTCTCTATCACGCCTCTCATAGTTGTTATCCCTATAGTTGTTTTGACCTTGATCCCCCTCCCAATGCTAAGAGACTTATCTAGACCCTTAGGCATTGGGACGAGAACCCACCGCCTGATCATCAAGAAAATTTGCTTCCTTCTCAGAGTCTAAATAGTACTTTTCTGATTATGGTGGGGCTCCGCCTTGTGAACCCACAACATTAACTTTCTGAGTATCTAGCTTTGCAATAATATTTGTGAATAAGTCAGTGTGTATTTTCATATGAGACATCTTCTGATCTCACGCTCCATCCTTTGCTAAGTCTCCTACTAATTTCCCAATATAGTTTCCAGTACCAACTACTTTATTTTCTCTCATATGCCATGCTCTATCGGTCTTAGTCAATCGGTCAAGAAGTACTGCAGCTTGAGCATATGTGTTCATCATAATGATATTCCAACAATATTATCAACAATAGACTTGTTTACTGAATCTAATGATCTATAGAAGATCTGGAGTAGCACGTGGTTGGGAAGACCGTGCTTTGGGCACTGCTTAATCTTATTTTTGAACCTCAGCCGAGCCTTGTGCAATGCTTCTCCTTGGAACTGCCTATAATTTGTAATCTCATCCCTCAATTTCAGATCTAAGATGGTGGGAAGAATCTTTCTAGAAAAAATTTAGTCTGGTAATTGAGTCATCTGGCAGCTCATTCAATGATGTAGTGGCTTTCCCTATTAGAGAGAATGGGAAAATTCGGAGCTTGATAGCCTCTTGAGACAAACCTGGCAGCCTGTATGCCTTGCAAACTGATACAATATTTCCCAACACAACCCTTACGAGGCCGTTCACTAGGAGCCAAGCTAAAAAAACTCTAAGCCTTACAAACTTTATTCATGAAGAAAGAGGCCTTGGAGACCATTGAAGAGCGTAGATCAAGGATCTACAACTTATGGATGATTGCATGGGAAAATGAGGCTGCTAATGAACCTGCTTGATGGTGTGACCAGATGGAGACACACACTTCTATTAGTGCATTTTGCACATGAAATGCACAAGGCTGCAAGGATGTTTCTGATCAAGTGGTGCAAAGTGTTGGTGCAACACGCACTTCCATTGGTGCATTTTGCACCTCAAATGCACATCCTGTGTATTGGGCCGAGCTGGAGTGTCTTTCAAGGCCACTATTAGGCCTTTATGTAATAGCTATAAATAGGGGTTCTCATCCCTTAGCTAAGCAGATTTTGATGAATATTGAAGATTGCTCTTGAAGCTTGTAGTTGCTTAATTACCTTGTAATCTTGGGTGGATCCCCAATCTAGTTCTCTAATTGTAGAAATCTATTGGGTGGATTCCTAATAGTCTATTAGGTGGATTCCTAATAGTCTATTAGGTGGATTCCTAATAGTTAGTTGAGTGATTAGGGGTGGATCCTTTGATTGCTTGTTAACTTCTTTTACTTGATTAATCATAGAGTCATTCATTTGTGGATTGATTTATGTGTCTCTTGTTTGATTGAGTTGGGTTATTATTTGTTAAATGAGTTCAATTGGGAGGTGAGGGTATAAATTCCCTTGTTAGCCATAAACTTGATTGATTGGCTTTAATTCTGCATATCTTTTGTTTATTTAGTTTTCGCATTTGGATTTCAATTAGTCTCCCTAATCGAGATCTTATCATTTGGTATCAGAGCTTAGGCTAAAGGATTGTTCCAATAATTCTTAATTCTAGGTTCATAAATCTAAAAATTTCAAAAAATTAAAGGAAAAACAGTTTTGGAAAATTTTACAAAAAACGTTGTTTGATCTAGTGTTCTGTTTGAAAATATGATACTAGATTTGTGTTCTCTAGTATCAATTGAGCCTAGATCTGAGATTTGAGCTTGTTTGGAGTCAAATTGAAGAATTCACCGTTGTTGGGTGAAGAAGCTTGAAGAACAAGTTTGAGATCTGGGTTGATTTGAGATTTCAAACCTATTGGACTTTGATCTCCTATTCATAAGGAGCTTGAATCTCAAGTTTGGTAGAATTTGGTTGAGGTTTGAAGGTTTCACCATTTTTGAAGTTTGAAGAACTTGAAGAACACAAAATGAGTCTCTTCAATTTGGAGTGATTTGATTCTAATTAGTATAGGGCTTTGTTCACTATATTGAGGGGAGGCTACGTTTAAAATTTGGAGTCATTCCGAGTTGAATTGACAGAGTTGGAAATTTGAAATTCATAGGTGTTCTTGGTGTTCTTCAAGGTGTTCATTAAAGAAGAAGGTAAATTAAAGGTGTTTGATCCAAAGAAGAAGTAAAGAAAAAGGGTACTTATGTTTGTACTAAAAGGAATTTACCAAAAGGGGCAAGTACTAAGAAGAAAAGGTACAAAAGACTGAAAAAACGAGTACAAATACAGAGGCTTCAGGTGTTCTGCCTAGTGTTGTGTGAAGTGAGGTGCGACCAGCACTTTTCTTGGTGCGTTTCACACCAGCACATTGCACCAGGGAGGATTGAATTCTGTTTTGGTTGTGCAAAGTGAGGTGCGTTGGGCACTTCTCTTTCTGCGTTTTGCACAAGCTGCCGCACCAACTGGCAGTTGCAAATCAGGTTCGCTCCAACAAATCTCAGGTTCTATATTCTTTGTTTCCTTTCTTTGATTCTCCTATCATATAGAAATCTTAAGACTAATTAACAACAAGTATTTGTTCTACTTAGTTGTGATTAGATCTCCTGCATCCGTTTCATTTAGTACCAATTACGTGCAAAGCTTTTCTTGTTTAATCAATTGTTGAAAACCTTCTTGGCTCCGTCCATTTGATTTTGAGTCTTCCTTCTTTCGAGTAACAAGAATCCATTCCTCTACAAAGGATAGGCGACTTGTCACTTGGTTGAGCGAAGGTAGTTCACTATCAATCTTTGGAAGACACATAGAAGGTAAGTTGAGTGTTCACATATGAGAGGGTGAGGAACCTTTACTACTAATCTCGTTTGTTAAATTTTGCAGGTACGATGTCAAAAGGAATTAACAGTTATTATAAAGGAACGGTTCCTTTAATATGGAGGCAGTCTTTGCCTCAATCACAATGCAATTACCGGACATGAATGGGAAGATAGCAGATCTCAATGAGAGCATGGATAATGTGAATGGAAGGATGGATCGTATGGAGGATCGGATGGTGATTGTTGAGAGTCCTAATCGGGAGGACTCACCTCATACCACTCCTGGCTCGGGAGAAAATAGGAGCATGAGTTCCTCAATGACTATTACCCCAGGGCATGCACGGGAGTTATGCAACCCCAAAACAATCCAAGCTCTACTCCACCTAACCAATAACCTCATTTCCAAATGTCTAACTATCCGAACAATGTTAGACAAAGCTCCACTCATCCAAATTACCTTCTACAAGAGAAACGTCCTTTTATAGAAAACCAAAACCAAACTCCACTTCGAAATGCATCACATGCTAACTTGCATGTACCACATGTACAAAACCAAGAGCCTTACCAAGATAGCTACCACAACCCACTCTATGAAGAGCTTGAGGAAATCAATGCTAACCGGAACTATGATGGACCTAAATATGGTGGACGACAAGGGTATGGTGCACCAAGAGATAGGGTGAAACTTGGAAGATATGCTAAAACCAAGGTGCAAGATGGCAAGGTAATATAGATAGAGGTGAATGGTTCGATGATCGCAATGGTGATCAATATGGTTATCGAGGTGATAGATATGGTGGCCACTATGATGATAGGTATGGATATTGACAAGGAGATCGTGGTGACCATAAATGGAGTTTGAATACCATCAAGGTTACTCTTCCAACCTTCAAAGGTAGTAGTGATCTGGAAGAATTCCTTGAATGGAGATTGCAAAGTGAGCAGATATTTTTCACCAACATTTCGGATGCCATGAAACCCAAATATGCCCTTACTCAATTTGAGGGATATGCATCCACATGGTGGGAGTCCAAGGTGAGAGAATGAGCCCAAGATCTCATTTATGATTTGCCTACATGGAAATAGTTGCTAGCACTTATGGAAGTGAGGTATGTTAAACCTAATTATCATCAAGAGGTTGTAAATAAGGTGTACCTCTCAATAAGGTACCAAAAGTGTTGAGGAGTGTAATGATGAGTTTGAAAATTTGAGAATGAAGTCTAAGCTTGATGAACCGGTATTGAACATGGTGATATGGTTTGTCACCAACTTAAAGCAAGACATCTCAAAGGTGATGCAACTCAAACACTATGCTAGCTTGGAGGAAGCCTATCATGATGCTACCAAGGTAGAGATTGACTCGAAGGATGAAAAGTCATTCAAAACCAAGGGTACTACAACTTTCTCATGGAACAAAAACAATGACAAATAGAAGTCTTCTACCACTCAGGAGTACACAAAGGGTAGTGGTCAAGCTACTCAAGACAAGGTTGATTATCCAAAGTGGAATGACAAGGATAAAGAAGGTAACCAATTGAAACCTATCTTTCCTCTTCCTTCTACCATTCAATGCTTTAGATGTCAAGGAAGGGGACACATTGCTAGTGAGTGTCCCAACCGAAGAATAATTGTGGCCTACAAGGATGGGTACCATACCGAAGAAGATGAGGAGTGTGGTGAAGAGAGTGGAGATAAAGAACCCAAAGGTGATGCTGATAAAACACCTTTGAATGATAATGATGATGAGAGGATGGAAGAGAGGCCAAACTTTGCTATGCTTATGAATATAAGGGTGCCTCTAGAATGTGATGGTGAGCCATTGCCCGTGAACATACACTTGTCTTATGTTGTGAGGCGAATCATGGGATCTATTACTAAAGAGGAGCTTGATCAACGGGAGAACTTGTTTCATGCTAGATGCAAGATCCTAGACAAGATTTGCGCCTTGATCATTGATAGTGGGAGTTGCACTAATGTTGTGAGTGATACTTTGGTGGAACAAATGCAACTTCCTACCAAGAAGTATCCTAGCCCTTACAAGCTCTACTGGCTCAACGAAAGTGGAGAAATGAAGGTCCTCAAGCAAGTAAGTATTAAATTTGGCATTGGTAAATATCAAGATGAAGTTCTTTGTGATATTGTACCTATGTTAGCATGTTATATCTTGCTTGGAAGACCTTGACAATTTGATAGGGATGTTGTACATCATTTGTATTTGGTGGCTAAAAGTTCTCTCTTGCTCCATTAACTCCCTACCAAGTGAGTGAAGATTACCGGGTCATAAAGGAACTCTAGGAGAAAATGCAAGTGGTGGAGAATGTTAGTGAAGGCTCCACAAGTGTGCAAGAAAAGGGAGATGTCTTGGCTAAAAAGAAGAACAAGATGTTCATGATAGATAAGCCAAGAAATTGTTTGAAAGGTGTTGAAGAGGAATGCTTCCTAGTGTGCCTTATCAACAAGGATATATTGTTGCGTGCTAACCAAGAAAGCACTTTGCCTAGTATTATTTAATCTCTTTTGCAAGAATATGAGGGTTTATTTCCCAAAGAGATGCCCGATAGATTTCCAACCTTGAGGGGTATTGAGCATCAAATTGATTTTGTGCTCGGATCTCAAATTCCAAACCGTCTGGCATATAGAAGCAATCCGGAGAAGACTAAGGAGTTTCAAAGGCAAATTGATGAACTTCTTGAAAAAGGGCTTGTGAAAGAGAGTCTTAGTCCTTGTGTCATACCGGTTATCCTTGTTCTCGAAAAGGATGGCACTTGGAGGATGTGTATTGATTGTAGAGCCATTAATAAAATAATAGTGAAGTATCGACATCCTATTCCTAAACTTGATGACATGCTTGATGAGTTTTGTGGCTCAAGTATATTTTCGAAGATTGATCTTCGAAGTGGCTATCACCAAATTCGCATGAACCCGGGTGATGAATGGAAGAAGGCCTTCAAAACCAAGTTTGGTTTGTATGAGTGGCTAGTTATGCCTTTTTGGCTTGACTAATGCCTCTAGCACTTTCATGAGGTTGATGAACCACGTGTTGAATCCCTTCATCATCAAGTTTGTAGTCATTTATTTCGATGACATACTTGTCTATAGTAGAACCATTGAGGAGCATGTTGACCATTTAAGGCAATTATTTGATGTTGTACTACATGAGAGGCTCTTTTTAAATCTCAAAAAGTGTTCATTTTGTGTGGAGAAGGTGGTACTCTTGGGGTTCATGGTGAGTGCCAATGGTGTAGAGGTGGATGAAGAAAATGTTGAGTCTATTAGATCTTGGCCAACTCCTACTAATGCAACTGAAGTAAGGAGTTTCCATGGGTTGGCAAGTTTCTATTGACACTTTGTGAAAGGCTTTAGCACTATTGCTTCCCCTCTAACTAAATTGATCAAGAAGGACACACCCTTTATTTGGGGAGATGTTCAAGAGAAATCCTTTCAAAAATTAAAGTCTATGTTGAGCACTTCTCCTTTGCTACAATTGCCCGACTTTAACAAAGCCTTTGAAATTGAATGTGATGCTTCAGGTGTTGGTATTAGTGGAGTATTGATGCAAGAAGGCAAGCCTTTGGCCTACTTTAGTGAACAGTTAAAAGGGGCCTCATTGAACTACTCAACATATGATAAAGAGTTGTATGCACTTGTGCGGCTGTTGGCTCATTGGCAACACTATCTATGGCACAAAGAGTTTGTGACAAGGATGGATCATGAGTCCTTAAAGCATCTATAGGGTCAATCAAAGTTGAACAAGCTCCATGCTAAGTGGGTGGAGTTCATTGAAACATTTCCTTATGTGATCCACTACAAGCAAGAGAAAGAAAATGTGGTTGCCGATGCTTTGTCTAGAAGGTTCGTATTGGTTAACACCTTGACTTCTAGAATAGTGGGTTTTGAAAACTTAAAGGAGTTCTACTCTAAGGACTCCGACTTCAACGAGGTTTGTGATGAACTTGGCCAAGGGAAGCGTGTGGAACGTTTTCAAATGATTGATGGTTATTTGTTCAAGGATGGTAAAGTGTGTGTATCCATGAGTTCGTGGAGGGAGCTCTTCCTCAAAGAAGCTCATAGTGGTGGCATGATGGGACACTTTGATGTCAACAAAACACTTGACATCCTCATGGAGCAATTCTATTGGACAAAGATGAGGCATTATGTGGAGAAGTTATGTGGACAATGTCTCGAATGCAAGCAAGCCAAGTCCAAGACTAGGCCCCAAGGTATGTACACACCTCTTCCCACCCCTCTTGGTCCTTGGATGGATATTTTGTGTTGGGACTTCCAAGAACCAAAAGAGGGCATGATAGTATCTTTGTGGTAGTGGATAGATTTTCTAAAATGTCTCATTTTATTCCATGCCATAAATGTGATTCTGCATCTCATGTTTCATCCTTGTTTGTGATTCATTTGCTTAAATTACATGGAGTACATCGCACTATTATTAGTGATAGGGACTCCAAATTTCTTAGCCATTTTTGGAAGAGTCTATGGGGTACACTTGGTACCGAACTCATGTTCTCTACTTCTTGTCATCCTCAAATAGATGGTTAAACCAAAGTAGTCAATAGGCCTCTTGGGAGCATGCTTTGTTGCATGATTAGAGGATCCCCAACTTCTTGGGAGGACCGTTTGCCTTTGATTGAATTTGCTTACAATTGGTCTCTTCACTCCTCTATTGGAACGACTCCTTTTGAAGTGTGTTATGGGTTCAACCCATTGATTCCATTATCCTTAACCCCTTTGTCTAGTGATGTTGTTGTGAGTTTATTTACAAAGTGAAGGGCCAAGGAGATGGTGAAGATTCACACAAAGGTAAGGGAGGCCATGGAAAAGAATAACTCCAAGGTGGCTCTCTGGCAAAACCATGGGAGAAAGAAAGTGATCTTTCAACACAATGATTGGGTTTGGGTTCACTTTCAGAAGGAAAGATTTCCCCAACTCCGCAAAAGGAAGTTGAGTCCAAGGGGTGATGGCCCATACCAAGTGCTTGAAAGGATCAACAACAATGCCTACAAGATCGATCTACCATGTGAGTATAATGTTCATAATGTTCACAATGTTTTCAATATGAGACTGACGCATACTTTTGTGCTACATCATTTCATGATGTAGGTTCAGGCGCTCATCATCCAGACTGTGCTTACTTTGACTCACAGTCCGTACTCAACAGCCTCAGTGGTGAGTCCTCATAGCTCGAGGATGATAGACATGCTTTATTTCCAGTCCCTATCTTTCAATTTCAGATGTTTTAGAGTTAGCTGGGGGCATGTCCCAGCAACTCCTATTAGTTAGAAGGCTTTCAGACATAGACTAGATTTCAGCAGTTGTTATTGTTGTTTTTAGTTAGCACTATACTATTTATATATTCCATATATTCAAATATTTGGGTTCTTCCCGTTTTGGTTGATTAAATTGCTTTCAGCTTCCGTACAATACCGGTTTTCAAATTGGAACTTGTATAGATATGCCATTCCATGGGTTAGCTTGGTTCACTTGTGACACTAAGCACCATGTTGCATCCATGGGGGGTAGCTTCGAGGCATGACAAACTTGGTATCAGAGCATAAGGTTTAAGTGTCCTAGGAAGTCTGAAAGCCGCATCGAGTAGAGTCTTCTTCATGGGTGTGAAACGTGCCACACTCATAGGGGAGAAGCTATGAGACGTCATTAGGAATAACTTCCCTTCTTTTTTTTCCAGCTCGTGCTATAGAGTATGAACTCTATTTAATCTACTTCTATTCTAACTCATTCTCTCTGCGTTTCAGAAAAATGCCTCCCAGAAGAGCTAACGCTAGAAATCAGCCAGCACCAGCAGCTCCAGCCGACCCATTGAACGAGCAAGTAATGCATGCCAAATTCAGGGCTGCTTTCCATGTGCTTTCTCAAGCCATGATCGCCCAGTCAACCAGTAAGTTATGTCACCAGCTCCACCTCAGACAAACACTATTGTGGCTAGAATCTGGGACTTCACTCAGATGAACCCTCCATAATTTCATGGGTCTAAATCAGAAGAGAATCCACAAGAGTTTTTGGATAATATTCAGAAGGTGACAGATATTATAGGTGTCACCCTAGTTGAGGGTGCAGACTTGGCCGCCTTTCAGTTGAAGGGAATGTCCTACATTGGTACCAACAATGAAAGGAATCCCATTGTGCCAATGCAGGGCTAGTGACTTGGAATCTTTTCAAGACAGCTTTTCTGGACCGGTTCTTCCCACTAGAGCTCAGGGAAGCCAAGGTTCAGGAATTCATCAATCTGAAGCAGAATGACATGAGCGTGAAGGACTATGCTCTTAAGTTCACTCAGCTATCCAAGTATGCTCCAGCGATAGTAGCTGACTCCATAGCTTGCATGAGCAAGTTTCTATCCAGTGTATCGGATGATGTAGTCAAGAAGTGCAAGACTGCTATGCTGATTAAGGAGATGGACTTCTCCAGGTTGGTTACCTACGCTCAGTAGATCGAGGAGGAGAAAATCAAGGAGAGGGGAGGAGATACTAAGAGGTCTAGGACAGGTGACTTTAGCTACTCTCAGCAGAGGTTAGAGGGTGGCAACCACTCTCAGTTTTGTCAGAAGAGTTCAGCTCCAGCTCCATCTTCTACTAGTGCCCCAGTGCCTAAGTTCAAGAAGGATCGACAGGATAGAGCGTCTGGTTCTAAGTCCTAAGGTACGGTTACTAGCGGGTGCACTAACCCAGTATGTAAGAAGTGTGGTAGAAACCACCAAGGTGAGTGCATGGCAGGTAGTGGAAATTGCTTTGGGTGTGGTAAGCTAGGCCACAGGATGAGAGAGTGCCCTGAAAATCCTCAGAAGGGCAGGGATACTTGTTCGCAGAACCAGGATAGCTCTACAGCAGCTCCAGCAGGTCGCCCCATTCAGCAGGGTGCCTCATCTTGAACAGGTGGTGGTCAGCGCCAGAATAGGTTATATGCTCTTCAAGCTCGACAGGACCAGGAGGATTCTCCTGATGTGGTCACGGGTACGTTGCTAATCTTTAATACTAATGTATATGCATTATTAAATCCAGGGGCTACA
The DNA here is from genome assembly GCA_003996215.1 of Jaltomata sinuosa. NCBI lineage: Eukaryota > Viridiplantae > Streptophyta > Magnoliopsida > Solanales > Solanaceae > Jaltomata > Jaltomata sinuosa. Next base: position 334,058 of record QJPP01001901.1, read on the forward strand.
CTTTCCTTTATAACTCCTTATATAGCAGTAAACTTCGGTGTCAGTCCAGAAGTCCTCCCAGAACCCTTCTCAGTCTCTACTCCAGTTGGTGACCCAGTTATAGCTAGACGGATATACAAAAATTGCCTTGTCAGAGTTTCTCAGAAAGTCACCTCAGCAGATCTTATAGAGTTAGAAATGGTAGATTTTGATATCATTCTAGGCATGGATTAGTTACATTCTTGTTATGCCTCAGTCAATTGTAGAACTAGGATCGTTCGATTTCAGTTTCCACACGAGCCAGTCTTAGAATGGAAGGGTGATAACTCAGTGCCTGTAGGTCGTTTCATCTCTTACCTTAAGGCCACAAATATGATTTCCAAGGGGTATATCTACCATCTTGTTCGGGTTAAGGATTCAGACTCCGAAACCCCAAATCTTGAGTCAGTTCCAGTAGTAAGCAAATTTCTAGAAGTGTTCCTAGAAGATCTTCCCGGAGTCCCTCCGAAAAGGGAAATCAACTTCGGAATAGATCTCCTTCTAGATACCCAGCCTATTTCAATTCCTCCTTACAGAATGGATCCAACTAAGCTTAAGGAATTGAAAGAACAGATGAAAGACCTGCTAGATAAGGGCTTCATCAGACCCAACATCTCTCCATATGGTGCTCCAGTGTTGTTCATGCGTAAGAAAGACGGTTCTCTCAGGATGTGCATTAACTACCGTCATTTGAACAAAGTCACAATCAAGAATAAATATCCCATCCCCAGGATTGATGACTTGTTCGACCAACTTCAGGGCGCCAGTTGCTTTTCTAAGAAAGATCTCAGATCTGGCTATCATCAGCTCAGAGTCAGAGGTAGTGACATCCCAAAGACAGCCTTCAGGAATCGCTATGGTCACTATGAATTTGTAGTTATGTCTTTTGGACTAACCAATGCTCCAGCAGTTTTCATGGACTTAATGAATAGGGTATTCAAGCAGTACTTGGACTTGTTCATTATTGTCTTCATTGATGATATTCTCAGAATGAAGAGGAGCATACGACTCATCTGAGGGTCATTCTATAGACTCTCAAGGACCGCCAGCTATTCGCCAAGTTTAGTAAGTGCGAGTTCTGGTTGAAATAACTTGCTTTCCTTGGTCATGTGGTATCTAGTGAAGGGATCCGAGTGGATTCTCAGAAAATTGAGGGAGTAAAGCACTGGCCCAGACCTACCTCCCCGATAGATATCAGAAGTTTCTTGGGTTTCTCCGGTTACTACAAGAGGTTTGTTGAAGGATTTTCATCCATAACTGCCCCATTCACCAAGTTGACTCAGAAAAAGGTCAAGTTCCAGTGGTCAGATAAGTGTGAGAAAAGTTTCTTAGAACTGAAGACCAGGTTGACTACAGCTCCTGTCTTGACTCTACCAGAGGGTTCGGATGGTTATGTGGTTTGTTGCGATGCGTCCAGGGTCGGCCTAGGTTGTATTTTGATGCAGCAGGGTAAGGTCATAGCTTATGCTTCCAAACAGCTTAAGGTCCATGAGAAAAACTACCCGACTCATGACCTAGAGCTTGTAGCTGTTGTGTTTGCCTTAAAGATCTTGAGACACTACTTGTATGGTGTTCATGTTGATATATTCACAGATCATAAGAGCCTCCAGTATGTGTTCACCCAGAAAGAGTTGAATCTTTGTCAAAGGAGATGGCTTGAGTTTCTCAAGGATTATGATATGAATGTGCTCTACCATCCAGGTAAGACCAATGTAGTGGCTGACGCCCTCAGCAGATTATCTATGGGTAATGTGTCACATGTTGAGGAAGAGAAGAAAGAATTAGCCAGAGATGTTCACCGACTGGCTCGCTTAAGAGTTTGCCTTATGGACACGTCAGATGGTGGTGTGATAGTACAGAATGGATCAGAATCTTCTTTGGTAGTGGAGGTTAAGGAGAAGTAGGATAGTGACCCTATATTACTTCAGTTGAAAGGTGCAGTTCATCAGCAGAGAGTAGAGGTTTTCTCCCAAGGGGAGATGGTGTGTTTCGTTACCAGAGTCGCTTATGTGTTCCTAAGGTGGGTGATTTGAGGCAGCAGATCCTTATAAAAGCCCATAATTCCAGATATTCTATTCATCCGGGATCCACTAAGATGTACCGTGATCTACGAGAAGTCTATTGGTGGAATGGCATGAAGAGGGACATCGCAAATTTTATGGCTAAGTGTCCCAACTGTCAGGAGGTGAAGGTAGAACATCCAAAACCAGGATGTGTGACTCAAGATATTAGCATTCCTTCTTGGAAGTGGGAAGTGGTCAACATGAATTTCATTACGGGTTTACCTTGTACTCGCAAACAGCATGACTCCATTTGGGTGATAGTGGACAGAGTCACTAAGTCAGCTCACTTCTTGGCTATCAAGACTACAGATTCAGTGGAGGACTATGCCAGACTCTACATCAGCGAGATAGTTAGGTTGCATAGGGTTCCCTTGTCTATCATCTCAGATAGAGGTCCTCAGTTTACATCTCATTTCTAGAGATCATTTCAGAGAGGTCTTGGTACTCAGGTGAATCTCAGTACAACATTTCACTCGCAGACAGATGGTCAGGCAGAGCGTACCATTCAGACCTTAGAGGACATGTTGAGAGCTTGTGTGATCAATTTCAAGGGTAGTTGGGATGATCACCTGCCTCTCATAGAGTTTGCCTATAATAACAGTTTTCACTCCAGGATGAGGCACTTTATGGGCATAGATGCAGATCACTAGTAGGTTGGTTCAAAGTAGGTGAAGCAGTCTTGATTGGGCCAGATTCGATTCATGAGGTTGTGGAAAAAGTTCAGCTCATCAGAGATAGACTAAAGATAGCTCAAAGTCATCAGAAGTCCTATGCAGATGTTAGAAGGAGAGACTTAGAGTTCGAAATTGATGATTGAGTTTTCCTAAAAGTGTCACCCATGAGGAGTAATGAGATTTGGCAGGAAAGGGAAGCTCAGTCCCAGTTATGTAGGTCCTTACAGAATCTTGAAGAGGGTTGGTAATGTGGCTTATGAGTTAGAGTTGCCAGTAGAACTAGCAGCGGTTTATCCCGTCTTCCATATTTCCCTGTTGAAGAGGTGTGTGGGTGATACGGCATCGATTGTACCTCTAGAAAGTGTGGCTGTGAAGGATAGCCTCACCTACGAGGAGGTTCCAATTGAGATTCTTCACCGTCAGGTTCGTAGGTTGAAAAATAAGGAAGTCGCTTCAGTAAAAAATTTATGGAGGAATCAGTCCATAGAGGGAGCTACTTGGGAAGCAGAAGCAGCTATGATGGCCAAGTACCCTCACCTCTTTCCTTCCAACCGAGTTTTAGTTTGAGGTAACAGATCCTCTCCAGTATCTCAGTTTCCTCTTATGCATGTCAGTCTCAGAATCACGTGTTTCCCAGCTATTCCAGTATTTTCAGCATGCTTCCATGTACTTAGAACTAGACTCAGTCAGATACCAACTTCTAGTTTTCAGATTGGTAAGGATTGCAACTCTTTCCCTCCAAACTCAGCTTAGTTAATCTTCATTCGAGGATGAATGATCCCAAAGGGGAGATATTGTAACATCACATAATTTAGGCCAGCTTTAGAAAACCAGAACTCGGCAAGACTTAAGAAAAATCCCATCCCCAGTCAAGCCACACGGGCTGACCCACGGGTGTCGTTGACATGACGGCCCGTCAGGGGTCCCCATGGGAAAGGTCCTGGGGACTTGGTCCCAGCCAGTTCTAGCCAAATGGGGGACCCGATAGGTGTCGGAGGTCCGATGGGCCATCGGGCTGCCCATGAAAATGGGCCAGCAACCCCCCCCCCCCTCAGTCTCCCTTGCCCCGACGAGAAATTGCCACGGGCATTGCAGACGCAACGAGCCATGGGCCTGCCTATGGGAATGGTCCAGGGGACCAGCCCAAACCTGTACCATCCCAATGCCCTGGCCGACGGGCCACTGCAAGTCCGACACCAGTCGGGCAGCCCGTCCGGTGGTCAATTTTTTTTTGAAATTTCCATATTAAGTTGGGAGAAGTTCGGTCTTTTCCCAATTCTTCTAATTCTAATCCTTAGTCATTTTGGGAGTAATTTAAGGGTCTTTAACTCTATTTTCCCTCATTACTCCTAAATCATTCGATACTCTAGAAAATTCATTCAAGAACAGAATGCTCTCTCTCAAGAACAAGGCAAAAGGGTTTCCTCCAAGTTCCTCTCAAAATCCAAAGGTTCAACCATAGAATCTTCATCCAGGTATGTGGGATTTCACTAGTGGGTTCCTTTCACCCATTAGGTCCCTAGAATTCAGCCAGTCCTTCAGTTTCTCTATGATTGATTAGACCTAGGGTTCATAAAACTTAGAGATTTCTTTGCTATTCAGATGCTATAACTTGTATGATGCTTAGCTCATGTTCCTTGGAGAATTAGTACAGTTCATGTATAAAATTCGGAAACCCTACCTTGTGTTAATTCCAGTACTTCATGAATTATACTTGTTAGGCAGGTCAGTCAGATAATCATGCTTCAGAACTCGAGTGTCATATCTTTCAGTATGTTTATGTGCATTCTCAGATTATATCAGTATTTTGAGCTATCCAGTATTACAGTTGAAATTTTTAGCTTACATTCAGTTGGGAGTAGACTTACCACCGAGCAAACAAAGAGATGAAGGCTCACCCATCAGTTTAGGCTGAGACCTTTGGAGCAATCCCTGAGTTCCAGAACTACGGTGCCACCGTAGGTTCTAAAGGGGTCACCCGTCAGATTAGGCTTGACACCCTTGTCCCTTGTGGACATCAGTTAGTGGATCCACGTCAGATTTGTTCGTACCCTTGGCAAGGTATGAACACCCTTCCATCTAGGGTTACATGTTGGCCTCATAGTTAGCTCAACTTGAGGTATGTCGGTTAATAGTATCTCCCACAGTCAAATTCATATTACAAACCATGTACTCAGTATTTATTTCAGTATTCAGTCCATCATGTTATAGTCATGATTTGTACTTGGTCATTGCATACAATTCAGATTTCAGTTACATGCCAGTATATCTATTTCTATGTTCAGTTCTATATTGTCCAGTTTAGGACATATCCTGCATGTTCAATACATTTAAAGTATTGATGCATACTTTTGTGCTACATCATTTCGTAGGTTCAGGCGCTCATCATCCAGACCGCGCTTAGTTCGACTCCCAGTTCATACTCAGCAGCCTCAGTGGTGAGTCCTCCTAGCTCGAGGATGATAGACATGCTTTATTTTCAGTCCCTATCTTTCAGTTTTAGATTTGTTAGAGTTAGTTGGGGGCATGTCCCAGAAACTCCTATTAGTTAAAAGGCTTTCAAACATAGACTAGATTTCAGCAGTTGTTAGTGTTATTTTCAGTTAGCACTATACTATTTATATATTCCATATATTCAGATATTTGGGTTCTTCCCGTTTCGATTGATTAAATTGCTTTCAGCTTCCGTACAGTACCTGTTTTCAAATTGAAACTTGTATAGATATGTCATGGCATGGGTTAGCTTGGGGTCACTTGTGACACTAAGCACCGTGTTGCTTCCAGGGGGTAGCCTCGGGTTGTGACAAACATGAATAGGGTATACAATCAAGATAATTCAATTTCTAAAGATTTTCTACTAATTTTATGGAAGATTCAAGAGGTATCATTATTAGATAAGAAAACTAGAATTCTAGGATTTCTATTCGAAAACCCTAGCATACTTTATGAACGGAACTGGAATAAAATCATGCTTATAGGGAAGAAGAAGATTCCCACACTAAATGTTAGACTTACATACCTTGGAAAATTCTAAAGCTTGGAGAAGGAACTTGAGAGATTGCGTGTATTTGAGCTTGAGCATTATTTTCATAAAACCCTTGGGGTTCTGAGTTATGAAGCGAGGAGAGGAAGAAGGGTAGTGATTCTAAGTTTTCCCCTCAGTAAAAAGAGGCTTTAAAATATTTATATTGAGTATCTAAAAGTGGTAGGATAAAAATACCCTTAATGGCTTAGTGTGTCATATTGGGCATAGTGTTTGTAGGCTAATGTTATGGCCAACGCGCTGCACCTATTGGTAAACTTCAAGGACCTATTTATTCTACCTTCCCCTTAATAAAAGGCGTATAACTTTTTACTCAGAAGTAGGATTGACAAGCGATCAGTGGAGTTAGAAACTAGAATCAAAGATCTTTAATTTGGTAGGTCATGGGCCACATAAATCTTCATATATTAGGAGGAATGCTCATTTGAAGTTTACCCTAGTAAAAACTAAAATGAAAACTTAATCGGTACATAAACTTTCAACTCAACTTTATGCTAGATGTTTCTTTTTTTTAATTAAAAGGTGTGGGCAACCCACTTATTATTGAAAAAAGTTAGGCCAAGCCCAAGTTCAAGGAAAGGCAAAAAATGGATTGGGCCCAAGAATAACCTAATCCTAAAACAAATAAAACAACAAAAGAAATATAAGAAAATCAGACAAACAATCTAGTGGAAAAAGTAAAGTTTTAGAGTTGCATCTTCATCTTCTCCGATTAAACTGAGCTGCTGAAGTTGATAAAACTAGCGCCCCTTCCTGGACCTTGATCCATTCATGTCGATCTGTTGAGGCTATGGTGAATAACAAACATCTAGAATTGTTTCTTCATCTTCTCCGACTGATCGAATTTGTTGAAGTTGACAAAACTAGTTATCCTTTTTGCACCTTGCTCAAAACTTGTCGATCTGCAAAGATCTGATGGAGCTAAGGTAAAGTATGACTTTGCATCCAACCACTCTTTCTTTAGTTGCTAATCTCTCTACAAAATTACTCTTTAACGATATAAAATCCTTTAGGTTCTTGGTTAATTTCACTATAGGCATCCTCAAGCTCTCACCAGGCGTCGTGATAGTTAGATTCAAGATGAAATATTCTTCGAACTTGAGGTATGTACCATCATCTAATTGTAGTTGTAGTTTGGATACCAACCTCTGAAATTGTAGTCTTCTATATATCCTACTTTCATCCCAAATATATTACTCTTTTTGACAGAGAAGCTCAAGGAGCTTAATACCACTGTCTGAAAATTATAACATAAAAGGAACTTAATATGCATTTGTTTTATCTGTAATATAGTAACTCAACCAACTGATATTTGTACAGATTACTTGTTGTACTTTCCTTTAGCTTGACTGATAGGACTCAATATGGTTTAATGCTCCTGATTATTCTATGTCTAAAATTAGGCAACTGGCCTTTGTTTGCATTGATAATCCTTTTTCCTCATTAAGGACCTCCTGATTGTTGTTGAATAAGATAATACCTGCAAAACTAAAAACTAAGTTAGTGAAAAAAATCGCAAGTTGGTTTCCTTCCCTCAACACATGAAGGATTCTGATTTCTCCCTCTTCTCTCCATCTCCAAATTATATTCACCTCCATGTTAATATTCCAAGGAATATCCCATTCTCCTTCAATTACCTTCTTCAAAAATAAAGAATTTGTTTCCAGTATCAAAGGAAACAACTTCTTATTCACACAAAACTCCAACCCCTCTTTCATAGCTAAAGCTTCAGCACACATGTTTGTTGTATCAGGAGTAGTTCTAGCTCTCGAAAACACAAGATCATCACTGCAGTCTCTAACACAAAAAGCTATAGAACTTTCTCCTGGGTTTCCCTTAGAAGCACCATGACTATTGCATTTATACCATCCCTCTTGAGGGAGCTTCCACTTTATAGTAATGTGTTCTATTATAGGGACAAAATCTTCAAAGTACTTGACCATTTGAGACCAATTATATGGAATATTTTACAACCAAGGATCAATATCCTTGATTAACATGTAATAGATTCCAATTGATCTCATATATTACCTTGCTTCTGGACATCCTTTCCCCATAAATAATAGAATTTCTCTGCTTTCATATTTGCCAACAAATGATAGCAGGCACAACTTTCTATATACTTTTGAGCTTAGTTGTTCCTTCAATTATCCACCATAAAGTAAACATTTGATTAATTTGAACAAAAGGTCCCTGTAACCCTAAAGCTCCTGCAAACAAAGCCCATATTTCCTTAGTAAAGGAACCAGTGAGAAAAAAGTGATCAGTAGTCTCTGTCCTAGGGTTGTCTACATCTAGAGACTACAGAAATACCACACTTAGCAAGAACATCATCCACATGGATTTTCCTTCTCCACAGCCTCCAAGAGAAAAGGGCTATTTTAAAAGGCAATCCATCACCCATAGGTTCTTGTAGAAAATGTTGCTATTCACTATGTATCTTAGTATATCCCAAGCACTTTTGATAGTAAATCTCCAACTAGATATTTCCATCCATCAAGGTTTATCCCAAAGGTCTAATCTACCACAAATGTTGATGTTAGTGATAACATATTCAACAATCTCCTCAGGGAGAAACTATTGCATCAGTTCAATATTCCACTGTCCATCATTCATAAACATGCTTAATTCATTAATACCTTCGTCAATGGGGAAATCTGCAAGAATAATGTAGGTTAAAGGACCTAGTTGATTCCAATTGTCAAACCATATATTAGAGATCCCATTCTGAGGCTCCCACCATATTTCTTGTTCTACACTCTCTCTTGCCTCAAACATCTTCATCCAGATTTGAGAGCCTTCTTTCCATTGAACCAAGACTGGGCTAAACTTTTTGCAATATTTGTTCCACATGAAATTAGTCCACAGGGATCTTGTGGTTCTGAATTTTCACCATAATTTTGCAAAAAGTGCTTTGGAAACATCAAACAAACTTCTGAAACCTACTCCCCCTTCTTCTTTTGGAAGAAATAGATTATTTCAAGATGCCCAATGTTTGCTTCTTTTCTCTTCTTTGTTACTCCAGAAAAACCTAGCAAATATTCTGTAAAGCTCTTCCATATTATATTTGGTAGGAATGACAACTGACAGAAGATAAGTAGACGTGCTTTGTAACACATTATTGATGAGTACTGCATTTCCTCCATATGACATCAATCTACCCTTCCAGTGTTGCAGCTTCTCTTTAATCTTCTTGATGATATCATTATAGAATATCTTTTTCTTCCTGCAATGGAAAATTAGGCATCCCAGATATTTGAAAGGAAAGGTTCCTTTCACAAAACCTGTAATTTGCCCCACTTCCTGAATTTGTGTTGTTGCCACTTTGTTAAACATGTATACAAAGCTTTTTTCATTGTTGATGAGTTGACCAAACATCTTCTCATAGGCATGAAGTACTTCCATAATCATCTCCAGGAATATCTTATTAGATGAAGTGAAAATAATAGTATCATCTACATATGTAAGATGATTGATATTACTGCTCCATTTTGGTATTTCATACCTTATATAATTATTATTGTCAAATAAGGAACTCAAAGCTCTTGAAAGGACTTCTGTAGACAGAATGAAACGAGCATGAGATAGTGGATCCCCTTACTTTACCCTCCTTGTAGAATGGAAAAAACCATGACTTTGTCCATTGATCAAAATGGAACACCAATTGTTAGCTATAAGCCTCCGTATCAAATCTATTACAATTTCAAAGAAACCCATCTTTCTAAACACCCTAGAAAGAAATAACTAAGAGACCCTATCATAGGCTTTTGACATATCAAGTTTCATTTCTGCATTTGCAGGCTTTCCTCTCTTTCTAATATCAGTAACTATTTCTTGAGTTGACAAAATATTCTCAATTATAAATCTTCCTTGCACAAAGCTTGATTGATTAGGAGAGATAATAGTAGAAAACAACTCATCTAGTATCTTCTGACTCACTTTAGGGATCACTTTATTAATGACCTTAATTCACATCCAATACACTTTTCACACTTAAGAATTGACCTTTATACTTAGTATAATAAAAATGCATCAGATTTGGATCTAACTACATACCTAGAACTGTTTAAATCTTTGCCTAAAAGTTCAAGGTGTTACAATGTTCATCCTAAAAATCTAAATCTTTGTAGAAACATTAACCATGGCATTTTGTGTCTCTAGTCTCTTTCTATATTCCTCTATTTCTTCAGGGTCTTGAAAAGTTCCATAAGTGTTATAACTATGGAGTGATGTATTCATGATGTATGTTCAATCAATATCTCAAAGAACTTTGAGTGTTGACTGATCTTATAGTTTAAAAAAGTACTTTATCTATCATTGGAAACTTTCTGTGGAATTTGACTTATTACTCCTTGTTGTCACCTGTAGTGGCACTAATTTATTTGTCTTATTTCTATTATTTCCACTTCTCAAACTATTAGCATGCTTTCGTGACAAATCTCTTTCTTTAATAATATGTTGTATGTTCTCTTCTAAAGATTTATCCTCATATATTACTACGATATTTCCCAATTATTCTTCTATTAGTTGGGCTAGATCTGCTTCCTCGTCCAGTAAAGGGTTGTTCTGTTGATTAACATCACTCATGTTGGTCTTATCATCATAAATTGTCATATATAAACCTTGTTCCCTTAAATAAGAATTTCAATTGGCTCTTTTGATTCTCTTATAGTTAGAGGTTTGTCAGGGTCCAACTATATTTTCTCACATGGATTGTCATTACCTTTTGTATCTGGGTCTCCACTATTTCTCTCCTTCGTTATATGTTTGTGGTCTTCTTTCTATTACCAGTTCCTTTTGTTCTTTCTCCTCTGTGCCCCTGATCTGTGTTGTTTTTGTCTTTTCTTTTGTTCTATTGTTCTTTGATATGTGGTCCTTGTTGCTTTTTGTTTTTATTATAGCCCTGTTATCTTTATGTGTCTCTTCCCCTACTCAACTAGTTTGAGCCCCTTTTATACGATACTATTTCCCAAAAGAATTTTCAACCCGCTGTTTGGAAGATATTCTTTGCACTTGTACTTTAGTTTCCTCTCTTTGTGTCCATTTTTACTTTGTAGCTCTGTTCATGATGCAGTAGTCTTTGCTGTTTTATTCTGATTTATTCCAGTGCCTGTGTTTACTTTGCTGTTGAGGTCCTGATTTTTTTTCATCCTGTAAAGCATCAAATTGATTGTCGGTATGCTTACCTTGCTCCTGTTGAGACTTCAACATGTAAATCTTTGGTTTCTATGCTTGGTCATTTTATCCACGTTGGTATTGTCTACCTCTTCTTTGTCCATTCTTAACTTTCCTTTACTTGTCTGCTTTTGATCTAACTTGCTTTCCTTTATCCCCTTTATTATCTACTACTTTCCCAGTAGTTTTTCCTTTGTGTGCCTACTCTTGTGTCATTTTCTCTTGTTCCATGTCACTCTGCTCTTCTTCCTATTTAGGATATAACTCCATATGTATGAAATAACATTCCTTCTCATTATATGCTTGCAATTTGCATGTCACATTGAATATTTATCCATTACCTTGAAATTATGTCAATAGATCCATTGCAACCTTAACCCTAGCGTATCTTGGTCTGGTTTGATTGCATGTAGCCATATCAACTTGTAGAGGTTTTCCTCGATGCCATTGAAAAAAAATTGCTTCTTTCACAAAGAAATTTGGCAGTAGGTAAGGGAATGAAATCCATGTAACTGCTATAGTGATTTTTTCATCTGGATCAAATAAGGGATCCCACTTCAATGCTCGCATCGAATACGACCAATTCATGTAAGTAATGTAGAAAGCTAGCTTGGATAGCAAATTCACGTAATCTTCCAAAAAGGTTGCATGAATTATATGTATCTATTATGCAGTAATCTTATATTGCATTCACTCTTCAACCCACACTATTCAGGAATTAACCTTCGTAACTCCTTTATGTTTGGCTATCCATATGAAACTTGCCAATGACTGCACACATTGTAGGTTTTCACTAAAGATCATCTGCTCAACTTCTTCTTCCTTTCACACTATCATTGGTTCTCCATGCAAATTCGTGATAGGTTTCATAGCTATAGGTATTTTAGGGTTTGTGTTTGTGGTAGTTTGTAGGCTTGAGGCATAAGTAATGATTGGATTAGTGGTTGTATGAAGGAGTTGTGATATTTGCGATGTGTGAACAACCTCCAAAGGAGGCTATCCAGTGGCCAGAATGGCCATGAGACACCGAAATCAGAGCGGAACTAGGTTTCAACGTCATCATATTTCTATCTAAAGAGCATTTATACTCATAGTAAGAGCTCATCTAAGTTCTTCACTAGGCATAAGTTCGATTGTCAAAGACAAATATAAAAAATAGGCAAAAATTTAAGATCAAACACGTTTTAATGGCAAACCATACATTGGAGTTTTTCGCGTAAGATCCAGAAGTTTTCATCTGGGCCCACTAAGCCCGAAAGTCCTCAATCGAGTAAAGAGCGGTTTTTTAACGAATCAGATCTCATTCTTGGACTACTTCAGATACTAGCTTAGCAGAAGGACGCGTTGACATATTTTTATCATCATATATGCTTGTCAGATCCGGCGACGAAGATCGGCGGAGGAATTTCACCGGCGGAATCCGAAATTCAACTCCCGGTATAAACAAATTTCGTTGCTCTCTCTACCATTCAGTCCCAGGGATGCAATCCCTTGAATTGTAAAACCGAAAATTTTTCCATCAGTTTTGGTGTCGGTGGCCGTGTGGTAGCGGCAAAGGGATTCGAATTGAGCTGATAAATGGCTTACAGGAGGAAACAGCAGGTACCTAAGGTTTCTACCTTTACGAGTGATTTTGAAAGTCCGCCAGCACTTCCCGATGAGAGTTCTTCTTCTTCATCTGCTTCTTCTCTCGCTGCTAAGGCCATAAGAGCATCATCGGCATACAAAGACTCTTCTCTTTCCTCCGCTTATGGTCAGTCAGCTCTTTCATCTCCTCGCGACTCGAATCCGTTACGATCTTCTGCTCCGGTTTCAACAGCATCATCAGCATACAAAGACTCTTCTCTCTCCCCCGCGTATGGTCAATCAGCTCTTTCATCTCCTGGCGACTCAAATCCGTTACGATCTTCTGCTCCGGTTTCAACAGCTAAGGTTAGCTCTTGCTTGCCTTTAGGGTCTACGCATAATACAGTAGAGTTTTTGTTTGGCATTTTACTTGCTCGTTTTCACATGCTTTCCACAACTGATGCTGTTAGTTTTGCTTCCTTTCATACTTTCAGTATCTTGAAGATTTTTTGGCGGCTGTATGTTGATTTTGATTTGAGAGTAGAACTACATGTTAGGGTGAACTTTAACGTGTCGTTACTGGTTGATTGTGTCTATTGTTCTTCTATTTTTTTTAATTTTTTTTTTGTGGGCCAAAAAACGCACTTTTTCTGATGTTGAGTTTTACTTTTACATTGATCTTAGTCCAAACGCATACGGCCCCTAAACTTGCCCGAAAATCCCATTTAAACACTTGAACTTAGCCTTGTTCCAATTGAACACAATACTATATACAATTTTTTTCCTATAGACACAACAAACCACAAATCACTATCTTTTCTTGAGAAGAGAAATCGACATCACCATACCACCTAAAGTAATTGCATTTCTACAAATACAACCAAGACACTGGAGATGAGAATTTAAGAAGAATTGCCAAAATAAATTGATTAAACCAAAATCAATATGAATTAAGCTTACATTTCCCATTTTGCAATTATAAAACCTTCGACTTGGGTTACGGGTGCATGATATCCTGAAGTTTGCTAACTCGCCGCCACAATGACCGTAAATATCAGCGGAAGGTGTCTTTGATGAGTTCGACGAAATTGACATCGAAACAGTTCCGATAGAAATTGGAGGCAGAAATTAGAATGAAATTCAGAAGAAGGGCGTAGAAACACACAATAATTAGAAAGAAATTTGTTTTTGTGACCTAATTTGGACAAAGAAAGCCAGACAAACGATGAAGAAGAGAACAATGAGAACCTGTAGAAGGAATTAGGGTTTAAATAAAAGCTTTATGAGATTGTAATATTAGTGTTATGATCCACATTAGCTAGCACTCACGCACCCAAATGTTGTGCAGCCCACGCCTTGTGGCAAGTCAGCATGATGTGTCTGATAGGAACAAAATTGTATATAGTATTGTGTTTAATTGGAACAAAGCTGAGTTCAAGTATCTAAATGAAATTTTCGGGAATGTTTAAAGGGACGTATTTGTGTTTGGCCTTGATCTTACAAGTAATAGTGATATGCGTTGTTTTCTATCTTGTTTTTCCTTATGCATATGCAGGTATATAATTATCACATTTACATAATCTTATGTTTTGAAGGGCTAGGAGTGGTTTTGTAGGAAAATAGAGAAAGGAGGACTTTTAACATTTCCTTTGTAAAATTTGATCATCCGTTTCTTTTGGTTGTTATGGGTCTATAATTAGATCTGTCATATTGTCTTCTCTGATATGTAAATTAAAATTGACAATCAGTTTTTCTTTGGCGACATATAAAAGTACAGTAACTAAATGATGTCTGTTACTGAGTGCAGTGTTCTTCTTCTTACGTATCCTTGGATGATATGGAAAAGGATAAGGACTGACTTCCAAGCGTTGGGGAGGAAAGATGTGGACGGATGGGGAACAGGAAAGGATCTTGACACCAACGGGGGTATGGGGGGAATCATTAGATCAGTGATACATATCTTTTTCAAATGCAATTTCAAGTTGTATCTATTTTTTTAATAACCGTGGTGTCCAGACCAGCTTGTCACGGGGATACCTGCTATCTCCCACCAACATAGGTATTGGATACTTTGTTTACTAAGGCTTGGACAGATAGGAAGAAATCACATAGTATTTTTTGTCTCCACTGGGATTTGAATCTGAGACCTCATGGCTCTCAATCTACTTCATTGACTGCTAGGCCACACCCTTAGATGCTTCAAGTCGTATCCTTAGATGATATGGAAAAAGGATAAGGATCGGCTGCCAAGTTTTGGGAAAGAAGAAAGTGTAGAGGGATAGGAAATGGAAATCTTTCCACCAGCGGGTGGGCATGGTGAGAGGGTAAAGGATTGGGTAGAAAGACAATTCGTAGAAGTTACTGACCTTATTATCAGTTGTTTGACTTTGGGATTGTCTCTTTTACAGCTGATAAATGGAGTTCTCCTTGCTGTAAGATTACTCTTTTTAAATGCAGGATTCGTCCAGCTATGAGTATACATCAATGAAAAACTTGAGTGAATCCAAACAAGGGATTTGGGGAGTATTGGCTAGGAAAGCTAAATCTATTATTGATGATAATAATACAGACCAACCACATGTAAGCGAAGTAAGAACAAGGATGCAACATATGCCTGATAGTGCAACCATCGGCCAGGTAAGAAATTTATGTTGAAATTGAAAATTTTATGGTTGCATGTTTGCTAAAACTTGTCTTTGTCTATGTGGTGATGGTCTATGAGTTAGGCTTTGGGGTTACAGATTGTGAATTTTTCCTTTCATTTCATCGATTGCAGCAATATGACATAAAAGAGTTGCCTGAAAGCCGTAGAAAAGCTGAGGGCCATAAACTACAGAAGGGATTAGATGCTCTTGCATCTTCCCTTAATTATATTGGTGGGACCATCGGGAATGCTTTTGAGGTATGCTTTTATATGAAGTTTCTTCCAAAATTTTCCATCAAGAAATACCACATATTTTTAACTTTGAATGTACTAGTTGTGTGGATATGAAAAATATTTAAAAATCTTCGATCACTCCATTACGCCTCAATCCAAATTTATTCGGTGGTTTATGTGGATTGTTCCAATACTAGTATATTAATGCTTATAAGGCTAGAGGTTAAATGTCACACTTATCCCTGTAAGTACATTCAAGTCTCTAGCCACTATGACTCTTGGCAAATGTTGGACCTGTCATAAGTGTAACAACGACAACCTAATCCTAATTTATCTAGTTGGCATCACCTATGAATCCCTTGCTTCCATTGTTTTTGATTTTTAGTCTTTATAAATAATTTTTGATACTTGAGCGGAGCGTTCATTGGAAACATCCTCTCTATCTTCACAAGGTAGGGGTAAGGCTGTGTACACATCACCCTTCCAGACCTCACTTGTGGGATTACACTAGGTATGTTGTTATAGTCTTTATAAATAATATAAAAATGTGTTTGGGTTTTAGCTATGTTCGTATTGATCTGATAGGTTGTAGGTATTTTAGAATAATTTCTACTTTCAAAACATTTAGAAGTTAAGTGGCTCCGTTCTGTTCGCAAGAAAGTCATATAGTTGAACACATTATGTTGCAATATGAGGCATTAGTTCATTTATTCGTAAATTTGTTAAACTATTATATATATATATATATCAAATACTTCTTACAATATTATTAACAAATATATGATTATTAATTAATGTATTTTCAAGAAATAATTTGTATCTTAAATAACTAATTTAATATTGGCACATATTTTCCAAATGTTAACTATAATTTTTTGTTAATTAACTTTTATTTTTAAAGTGATTTAACTATGTAATTACACTTGTGCAACCAACACTACGCTTGTGCAACCAACACTACGCTTGTAATTACACTGTAATTACATTATGACAAACAAACAGGTCATTGTAATTACTCTGATGTATAATACTAGGCTTTGTAATTACACCAATTCCAAATATCAGGTGGCTTTCCAAACATACCCTTAAGTGCACTCAAGTAGATATATTGTGTAATTTCACCTCATAACCATCAATATTGGCTTCAGCACCCACCTCCTGCCTCCTTTTGCTTAATATCTGTTCGGTCAATGCTGATTCTGTTATTAAGATAGAATATCTGGATTTACTATCACAGGAGGGTCTTGCAGTTGTGGAGAATCGTACTGCAGATATCATTCAGGAAACCAAAAAGCTGCAAATAAGGAAAAAAGATAGCAGCTCTGTTCTGCAGAATAATGCTTCAATGAGTGGTGCACGTCAGCAGCCTCTGATGCGGGCCCACATGCACCCCCAGACACTGACTGATTTGGAAACTCAACTCAAGGCATCTCGCGACGTAAGGTGGCAACTGTGTAACACTGGTTTAGCAATAAATAACCATGCTTTAGGGTTTTCATGCCCGATTCAAATTTAATTGATAAGTATCCATTACATTGCTTCTGTGATGCAAATAGTCCAACAAATTTAATTTATGTCCCTGGAAGTCTCTTGGTGGCTTTGATGTGCTTATGTTCTTATCTGCACAAGTGCATGACTTTGTCAGACCTAGTGATGCTTACCTGCTTCGACTCTTTATTGTTTCTTTTTGTTCACTGATCGGATCCAGGAGATGTCCTGCTTTCGATCTCTTTTTTTGTTGTTGACATGGGAACGTACAGTCGCTACCCTTGGGTGCGCACAGGATAAACCCCGCTCTTGTGCAATAGCCCGCAAACCACAGAAGAGAGGTAAACCACACTATGCAAGCCTCGTGTAACGTGCTCGACCCAGAAGGCCAACCCCCTACTATCGCAGGCAAGGGGTTTCGAACTTGAGACCTTCATTATGGAAGTCCCAAGCCAAACCATCTGAGCCACCCGAAGGGTCTGCTTTCAATCTTTTCTCTCGTTCTTGTGGATTAAGGGGTTCTTTCATTATTTGGAGTTCATACTTCGTTTGTCAACATTAGAATCCAAAATATATTGTTCACCATCTTTTTGGAAATATTACCAATAGGTAATATGCTGACATCTCGTTGTATACCACAAGACATTGTTGATCAAGGACTTCTACTGAATTTTTTGATTTGGATGACTTTAATCTATCTCACTGTTATGGCCTTGAGAGCAGTGAAGATCCTGGAGAGGGAAGTTTCTGAGAGCTTTCCTGAATGTTTGCTGGGTTTATGTCTTGGATATTATATGTATTGTTGTGAGATGCATGATATGTCTGTTTTGGGTTACAGGTTGCAATGGCAATGGCTGCAAAAGCAAAGCTGCTTCTTCGGGAGCTGAAGACTGTGAAAGCTGACCTGGCTTTTGCTAAAGAACGTTGTACGCAGCTGGAAGAAGAAAACAGAATTCTTCGAGAGAGTCGTGAAAAGGGCGGCAATCCTGAAGATGATGATTTGGTATTCCTACTCCCTTGCTTAACTCAAAGGATCAGAATTAGCAAAAACACAAAATAATAACAGGAAGTATGAAATAATCCAGTTCATAATCTTTCTTCAATTCATTTAGAGGTTAAGGCTAGTTTTGCACTTTATGTTTCCTCAGCTGCATTTTCAGCAGCAGAAGTTTCAATATGTCCAATGACACTGGGATATCCTGGACCTACTTTTATGGGGTTTATTGGGGGATGGGCTTTCTTGCTTTGTCGCCATAACTCATGGCATGCAGTGATAAGGCATTTTTGCCTGCTTTTTCTTGCACTTATTTCAGATTTCTGTTATTTTTGAAAAGTTTGTGTTTATGGAAATAATTGTGGTTGTGATATGCACCTATCAGATAAGGCTCCAGCTCGAGACACTTTTGGCAGAAAAGGCTAGGTTGGGTCAAGAGAACTCAGTCCTGACACGGGAGAACCGTTTCTTGAGGGAGATTGTTGAATACCACCAGCTCACCATGCAGGATGTTGTCTACCTCGATGAAAATAGTGAAGAGGTGACTGAAGTGTACCCCATAAAGGTACAAAATTGATATGCTATTATCTCAGAAGATTGCTTATCTCCTTCAAGCTAACTAGCTCCTGCGACCCCAGGTTGTTAATCCACAAGTGGCTAAGGATAACTCATCTCATCCTGTGTCATCCTCAGAGCCGAAGGAAGTTTCGTGTGATGTCCCTCTCTGAGCTCTTTCATCCAAATTCCTGCTGAAGATGATTATTGATTTAGGAAGCCACTGATTTCCAGTTACTGGGATGTATTGCCTTGATCTTCTCCAACCGAAAGTGTGAATGAGTGTTCAGTGTGATTTCTTTTGGTTGAACCTGATCATCCCGAAACTTAATATGTATTGAACTTTCTTGTATCCTTTTTTGGTTTATGTTCTTGGTAGGAAAGGCAAATCCACGGGGGTTGGGGAGAACGTGAATTGTGGCTTGTCTAGCTGTTAGCATAATGTGGGATGTCCTTTTACGAATGTATATCAGAATTAATATAACGCTTCTTTAATTTACTTTCCATTACTACTTTGATTTGCTTCATTTGAGTCGAGGGTCTTACGCAAACAACCACTTTACCTCCAAAAGGTAGAGGTAAGGTTTACGTACACTCTATCCCATTTTATGTTGTCCAAATTAGTGTGGACATGGATTGTGAACAACTTGAATTCCGCAGGATTGAATTTTATTGGTTTGCACTGGTATCTAGTACTAGCATTGATATTTAACAAAATCTGTGGCAGTTGTAGGTAAATAATGGTATCTGGTACCATCTTTTTTCTTGATATATGAAAAACTCGCGTGGGCATTTAATGAGTCCGGAATCTAAATGACGTGTTAAAGGCCAAAATTGATTAAAATAACGTGCAAAAAAGTTGGCAATATTCTACATTTATTAGTGCCGCTATATGAGTAATTAAAATTAGGGCAGACTTTTGATTTTCATCAAGCTTTTTCAGTTTTTTTTTGACACGTTTGTACTTGTTTTGACCTATATATTCATAGTGGAGAAAAATAGAGCGCTATGTTGTAAGACCCCGGAATTAGAACCAACGTTAGACTCAGAAAAGTCTGCATTTTCTGCAACTATCAGGTCCCACGGGCATGTGTCACGGTGACAAGATCTC
This sequence comes from Jaltomata sinuosa, assembly GCA_003996215.1. Taxonomy (NCBI): domain Eukaryota; kingdom Viridiplantae; phylum Streptophyta; class Magnoliopsida; order Solanales; family Solanaceae; genus Jaltomata; species Jaltomata sinuosa. The sequence continues at coordinate 353,623 of QJPP01001901.1, forward strand.
GATTAGGGATGAAGCTAATCGAAATCCAACGCGAAAATTAGATAAGAATTTATGTGTATTTATGGGCAACATGAGACTCGATACCTCCTCCTCCCAATTGAATCACAATTCAATAAAAAATACGACTCGAATCAACAAGGCAGAAGTACTCGAAATGAATGCACAAATTAGTATTCTCATGTAAAATTCAAGCAAAAGAAGTTATCAAGCAACCAAAGGAATCAACCCTTAATCACTCACCTAAACTATTAGTAATCCACCCAACAGATTTTAGCTACACTAAACTAACTAATTGGGAATTCACCCAAGCTAACAAGTTAAAACTCTCAAAGAGATAATTTCATATCAATCAACAACTAAGGAATGGAAATGACTAAGGCTTCTATTTATAGTGTTTGCCTTGTACAATTAAAGGCCCAAAAGTGACCTTGGAAGACTTCAAAATCAGACCATGACGGGTCTAGTGCGGCTGGATGTGCGTTTAGGGACAACTACACAAATGCCCTTTAAAGGGAGTAGCTTTGTATTTTTGCCCCCCATAAAAATGGTCTTACAAAAATAGTCTTCCTTGTTTTTCATGTATAGAGCAACTACATTTTTGCCCCTCTACACCTCAAATATTTTTAAATAACTCTCAATGCTCATTTATCTCTCCACTTTTATATATATATATATATTTCTTTTTCTCTTTTTTCTTTCCTTTTTATTTCTATTTTTTCTTTTTTCTTTTTTTTTTTTTTCTATTTTTTCTTTTTTCTTTTTTTTTTTTTTTTCTTTTTTTTTTTTTTATTCTTTTTTTTTTTTCTTTTTTCTTTTTTTTTTTTTCTTTTCTCCTCTCAATTCTATTTTTTTCCATTTTATTTTTATTTTTTTATTTTTTTTATTTTTCTCACCTTTATTTTTTTGTCTTTTTTTTCTTCATTTTTTTCTTTTTTCCTCAATATTTATTTTTCTCTCTCAACTTCTATTTTTTTTATTTTTTCTTTGGTTTTTAATTTTTCTTTTCTCTTTTTTTTAATCAATTTTTTCGACCTTTTTTTTTTATGAGATGTTCTATAATTCTTGCTTTAGAGGCAAGACTTAGCCCAAAGACTTCCGAACAATAAATTACGCCCATGAGCAAGACTTGACACTAGTATATTGTGTCTTGATTTATGAGATGTTTTATAACACTTGCCTCAGAGGCAAGACTTAGCCCAAGGACCTCTCAAAAAATACAAGTTACGCTCCGTGGGCAAGAGTTCACACTACTTCATTATGTCTAAATTTATGAGATACTCTATAACTCTTGCCTTAGAGGCAAGACTTAGCTCAAGGATTTTCAAACAACAAGTTATTCCCCACGAGCAAGACTTGACACTACCTCATTTTGTCTTGATTTATGAGACATTTTATAACTTTTGCCTTAGAGACAAGACTTAGCCCAAGGACTTTCAAACAACAAGTTATGCCCCATGGGCAAGAGTTGACACTATCATATTGTGCTTGATTTATGGGATGCTCTATAACGCTTGCCTAAGAGGCAAGACTTAGTCCAAGGACTTCCAAATAACAAATTACGCCCCATGGGCAAGAGTTGACACTACCACATTGTGTCTTGATTTATGTGATGCTCTATAACTCTTGCCTTAGAGGCAAAACTTAGCTCAAAGACTTTCAAACAACAAGTTACGCCTCATTGGCAAGAGTTGACACTAGCACATTATGTCTTGATCATGAGATGCTCTATAACGTTTGCCTTAGAGGCAAGACTTAGCCCAAGGGTCTCCCAAAAAATAAGTTATGCCCCATGGGCAAGAGTTAACACTACTTCATTGTGTCTTAATTTATGAGATGCTCTATAACTCTTGCCTTAGAGGTAAGACTTAGCTCAAGAATTTTTCAAACAACAAGTTATGCTCCACGAGCAAGGCTTGACACTACCTCATTGTATCTTGATTTATGAGATGTTCTATAACATTTGTCTTAGAGGCAAGACTTGTTCCAAAGGACTTCCAAACAACAAAGCACGCTCTTAAGTTTACTTCGATTTCAAAGAAAAAAGATCTTCTTTGTGGATTATCCAACTTTTTTTGTTCATTAGAAAAAAATAATAGAGGTTAAGAAAAAAAGAGAAGAATAAAAGAGAAAAGAAAAAAATAAAGATTAAAAAAAAAAGCGAAAAAAATAAAAGTTGAGAAAAAAAAGAAAAAAGAGAAAAAAAATAAAGGTTGAGAAAAAAATGAACAAAAAAAAGTTAAGAGAAAAAAAGAAAATAAAGGTTGAGAAAAAAGAAAACGAGAATTAAAAAAAAAATTGAGAAAAAAAAAAGATAAAAAATTAAAAAGATAAAAGAAAAAAGAAAAATGAAAATTAAGAGTTGAGAGACAACTGAACATGGAGAGTTATGGTGTAGATGGGCAAAAATGTATATGTTCTATACATAAAAAGGAAGGAAGGGTATTTTTTAAAGACTTTTCTTATGAGGGGCATAAATTGAAGACCACTCACTTTTGAGGACACTCCATGTAATTTCCTGGTGCGTTTAAGGTGCCAAGCGCATCAGCCAATGTGCTGGTCACACCTTGAGGTGCTAAGTAAGGTGCCAAAAGAACCAGTCATTGTGCCCTTCGCATCCTGGTCGCACCTTGAGGCAGATTCACTGGCAGCCTCTTCTTTGTGTTGTCTTCTTCTTCTTGCTTCCAAGCAATCACACTACTAAAAATAGCTCAAAAAGAGACGGATAGGAAAGCGACGGACAACGTCGCTCCTGAAAAGCGACAGAAAAAGCGACGCTGTCCGTCACTTTTTTTTTTTAATTTATAATTATTTTTTTACAAAAGTGACGAACATCGTCTCTTTGTCCGTCGCTTTTTTTGGCGGTTTTTTGCGCCAAAATTATTTACAATTAATTAATTTTTATTTTTTATTATAAGCGATGGACAGCGTCGCAATTATTAAAAAACAATTAATTTTTTTTAAAGAAAGAGACGCTGTCCGTCGCTTTCTTTAAAATTTAATTTATATTAAAAAATAGAAAAGCGACGGACATCGTCTCTTTTGTCCGTCGCTTTTTGGTCAATACGCGGTCAACTCATTTCAAAAAGCAAAGCGACGCTGTCCGTCGCTTTTTAAAAAATAAAGTGATCCAGATCGAGTCGCTCCTCCATTTTCCTCTTCTCTCTTCTCTTCTCTCTTCTCCACTCTCTTCTCCACACCTCCACACACCTCCACACCTGTCGCCGCTGCCGTTGCTGCCGCCGCTGCCACCGCCTCCACGCCACCTCCTTCCTCCTCCATCATTAATTTTCGGGTTAGGGCTTATTTAAAATTCAAGGTTAGATTTTTTTACTTTTGTTTCAATTACATTGCATTTATTTTAGGTTAATGTTAGATTAAGAACATTGTTAGTTGTTTTGTAGATTAGAACTTGAATTAGTAATATTTAAAATTTTATGTTAGGGTTTTATTTGATATTTTTTGTTATTATTAGCAAGTTTGTTAGTTTCAAATCTTTAAATTAGTTTTTGTCATTTATTTTAAGTTAGTGTTAGATTATGAACATTGCTAGTTGTGAATCTTGAGTAATGGTTATGAACATTTTATAATTCATATAATTGAATTTGTGAACTTGAACTTGAAATTGAGAAGTTTGAACTTGAATTTCATTTTAGAAATTGTGAGTATAGTAAATATCTTAGACTCTTGATATTAAGTATGAATTAGGTTCTTGAATTAAGTTCTTGAATTAGTTTTCAACTTTAGGTTGTTGAATTAGGTTCTTCAATTTGATAGTGAAGTTGGAAATTTTGAATTAATTTATATTGTTGAATTATAATCTTGAATTAATTTTCAACTTTAGGTTGTTGAATTAGGATCTTGAATTTGATAGTGAAGTTGGAAATTTTGTATTAGTTTATATTATTGGGTTATAATCATGAATTAGTTTTCAACTTTAGATTGTTGAATTAGGTTCTTGAATTTGATAGTGAAGTTGAAAATTTTGAATTAGTTTATATTATTGAGTTATAATCTTGAATTAGTTTTCAACTTTAATGAAGTTGGAAATTTTGAATTAGTTTATATTGTTAAGTTATAATCTTGAATATGTTTTCAACTTTAGGTTGTTGAATTAGGTTCTTGAAATTGATAGTGAAGTTGAAAATTTTGAATTAGTTTATATTGTTGGGTTATAATCTTGAATTAGTTTTCAACTTTAGGTTGTTTGATTAGGTTCATGAATTTGATAGTGGAAGTTGGAAATTAATTTGTATTAGTTTATATTGTTGGGTTATAATCTTGAAATAGTTTTCAACTTTAGGATATTGAATTAGGTTCTTGAATTTGATAGTGAAGTTGAAAATGTTGAATTAGTTTATATTGTTGAGTTATAATCTTGAATTAGTTTTCAACTTTAGGTCGCACAACTTATGCCTTGGCAGATTCTGAGAGACAATGGAAGGAGAAAGAAAAAGATATGTGCAAGACCGTCGAGCCTCTCAAAGAATTACTTAGATTGACTTTCTTTTAATTTGCATTAGCTTTTTGACACTTTATTTATAATTTTGTACTTCTTTTATGTTTTGAAACACTTTGTAGGTCCTTTGGGTGGATCTTTTCTGTATTTAATGAATGTTTTACTTCATATTTAGTTTCTTGTTGATGTTGTAGTTGCTTTATGAATGTTGTGGCACCAATTAGTGCAGATTTGAGCTGTATTTGAATTAGTTTTGTAAATGGTAGGTGCTGCATATTGAAAATGCATATTTTGTAGCTGGAAAAAATACAGAAAAACGACGGGCAGGGTCTCTTTTGTCCGTCGCTTTTCTGGAATTTTTAAAAAATATTCCCAGAAAAAGCGACGGACAGCGTCGCTTTTCTGGAAATAAAAAAAAATCCGTTGCTTTTTTGTTTGCGTCGCTGGCCGTTGCTTTTATAGCGACGCATTTTGGAAAAGCGACATGCCATTTTCCCACGGGAGTGACGCCGTCGCTTTTTCATTACTTTTGGCCAAAAAAGCGACGGCCAGCGTCGCTTTTGGCCGTCTCTTTTTAGCCTTTTTTTAGTAGTGTCATCCAAATGTGGAATTGATTCATTTGGAGTGTAGTGAAGCTCTTCCAAGCTCCCTTTTGTGCTCCAATGGTGAGTGTGGCTTGGATCCTCTTGTGTAGACCTTGAAGTATAGGTCTAGCATGAACATCATTGAGCGATATCGTATTATCCTCTCCTTCTTGAAAAGGATTCGTCCTCAAATCCAAACCTTGCAAAAAAATAGAAAGGACAAACAACCACAAATTCCTCATGGTATGAGGGTTAGCACATGGGTTAGCACAAGAAATAGTATACCAAAGCAGCACATTCTCAAGGAACAACCAAATATTTTCTATTGCAATGACAAGGAAGTCAACATATGAAGTAAAGAGAATTGGTTATTCCACTCAACAAAAAGATAAGACCATCCAAAGGGTGGTACCATTAACAGCTCACATGCCCATGAAGGGTCTCCGGGGTCAAATGGATATGAGACCCAGTCATCTTTGTCACACAAACAAGGGTGTGACCCCATAACAAGCCTACCCCTCTCACATGTACTTTCAAGACTAACATGAACATCATCATATGCAAAGAGGTAGTAGAGAAAGGTATTTAGCATTCTAGTCTCATCCAAGGTGCTTTCACATGCAAGAATACCATTAAGTTCAAGAAATGTATCAAGCAAATCACAAAAAGGCTGAATACCTAAGGATGAAGTGATAACATTTGAGCAAGACCTTCTCTTTTCACATGATTCAAGCTCACATAAAATGTATAATCAACATACTCATGAATATCATCATATGCAAAATGATAGTAAAGAAAGGTACCAAGAACATGAGCCTCACCCAAGGTGTTTCCATATACAAGAGTACCACCATGCTCAAGAGAGCTAGCAAGCATCACATTACAAGTTGGAACACCGAAGAATGGAGTCATGGAATTTGGGTACACACTACCCTTCCTTTCAAGATAACTTCCCAAAGGAAGTGAGTTCCCACATGGAGTCATTCCCAATGCGGATTCTATTAGAACCTAATTCACTCTCAATCAAATGGTCTTCCCAAAAAGTTGTGTTCCTTCCATTTATGGCACTAGGCATGCTCCTAAGAGTCGCATTTGATACTTCAAATTGTCCAACCCTATGAAGGTGACAAGAAGTCTTGAACATCCAATGACTCTCCCTCAAACAAGTAAGAAATGTAGCATCCACAAGTTGTGGCCCACACAACTTAAGTACGAGTGTGTCAAACAAGGATGCAAGTATATAGTTAACACCCGAAGTAGGAAATGACACATTTTCCCTAGGTGTCACAAGCATGATATCACCCACTAGTAAGGGTTCATCAAATGCAAACAAGTAGTAGAAAAAGGATTGAAGATCACCAAACTCATTCGAAGTGTTCTCAATTGTAAATCTATACTTCAAACCTTGAATGCTAGTAAGAAGTTCATCACTATTTAGAACATAAGGAGGGAAGATAAGGCATTTCAAGTACAATTCACCTTTCTTTCTCAAACAAGCTCCCAAAGGGAGTGTATCAACACATGGAGTTATGCCACTAGGGGGATTGAAGGAACTATGTGTTGCATTTTCCTTCAATGAATAGTCCTCCCAAAAAGTTGGGTTCTCCTTATTCATAGTCATAGCATACTCCTAAGAGTCCATCCTAACATTTTGACTTGTCCATCATCCACATGAGTGACAAAGAGTAGGAAACAGAAGTTGGGCATCAAGTACACACCATGGACTATTTACAAAGCAATAAATAGATGGGGCTTCCGGGTTGCGGAAATCACACAATTTAAGCATAGCATCAACAAACCATGACGAGTTTTGACATTGACACTCTCAAGGTAGGACATAAAGTCACAAAATTTCAAGGATTGGCCTACCTTGGGGAAAATTTCATCATGACTCCATGGGTCACTAAGAGGGAATGGATACATACCTTGTGGTTGAGGTGTCAACCATGGCTCATTAGGTGTTCCTATCTCAAGCATCATCTTGGACCAATAGGATTGGTCCTTCCCTTTCCTTCTCAAGTTGGAATCTATAGAGTTGGATCCCATTAAGCTTTCAATTACTTCTTAGTGAGGTGATCGTTTAGGAACCTCATTGGAAAGTATTCCTTCATGAACCTGTAAAAGAGAAGAGTTGGTACTAGGCAAAATGCTAGTACTTTTGGTTAGTGTGCAATACAAGATTCGGGTTGATGAGTCCCACTAAGGAGTAATGCTTGGCTCCAAATTCACAAACAAGTCATCTTCTTCATTAGCCAAGCCCTTTTCCTTATGTGTAAGAAACACTTCTTTCTCATTCTTCTCAATTTCTTCCTTTTGGAATACTTCCTGAAGTTCTCTTAAGATTTTATAGTCCTCACTCACTTGATGGGGTGTCAAAGGTGCAAGACTGCACTTCCGTCCTCCAAATACAAATGAGTATTTGTTAGACCCTTTATGATGTTGGACATCTCGATCAACTTGCCAAGGTTTTCCAAGAAGTACATGACATATTAGCATGGGCATAGGCATGACATCACGTATGACTTCATCTTGATAATTGCCAATCCTAAACTTTATGGCTACTTGCTCGGTTACCTCCATTTCACCACTCTCTTTGAGCCATTGGAGTTTATATGGATTGGGGTTCCTTTGTGTAGGGACCTGCATTCGGACAATCATCCCACTACTTACATAATTAGCTTCACTCCTACTATCAATAACCAAGGAATATACCTTCTCCAAGATCTTACACCTTGTATGAAATAGGTTCACACTTTGGTCAAGTTCCTCTTTAGAAAGGTCCTCCATGATTTGTCTTAAGGCACAAGAGAAGTTCAAGTCCTTTTCCAATTGCTCATCATATCCTTTTGGAATTGCTTCCCCATGCCTAATCTTAGGCTCATTATCATGACCCTTCACCTCACACTCTATCACATCACGAGTACAAGATTCATCACAAATATATACAATTGGCCTCTTATGAGGACATTCACTTGCAATGTTCCCTCTACCTTGACATTTAAAACATTGAATGATAAAAGGATGAGGGAAGTTAGGAATAACACAAATACCTCCTTTAGTTTGGGCTTCCCATCTTGCCTCATAGTTAGCTTGAGTAGCTTGACTACTATCTTTGGAATTTGGAAGACTCACTTAGATGGTATTCAACCCTCTATCTTGGTCCTCACAATCTACATGACGATCACCATATATAGTACCATATCGATCTCCATATTGATCATCATGTCGATCACCATATCTATCACTATATCGATCACCATAACAATCATCATATTGACTACCATATCCATAGTGATCAACTCGAGCTCCATACTCTTGCCATTCTGTACCTTGGTTTAGACCATAGCCATAGGGTTGCACTCTTCCTCTTGGTGAACCATAACCATGTTGACCAACATGTTGAGGTCTATCCCAATACCTATTAGCATGTGTCTCATCATATATCTCTTCGTAGAGAGGGTTTTGGTATTGGTTATCTTGATAAGGCTCTTGGTTTGGATAATGTGGTACATGCAAAGAAGCATGTGATGCATTTTGTAGTGGAGTTCAGGTTTGAGTTGCTACAAGGAAAGGTTTCCCTTGTAGGAGGTGATTTGGTTGGCAATTTGGGTAAGGAGGGTTTGTCTAACATTACTCAGGAAGTTAGACATTTGGACATGGGGATGTTGGGTATGTGGAGTGGGACTTCGAGTGGCTTGGGGGTAGCATAACTCGTGTGCTTTCCCCGGAGTGATCATCATCAAGGAATTTGGATTCCTATTTTCTCCCGACCCATAGGTGGTATGAGGTGTACTTCCCAGACTTCCAACCTCACTGTAAGCCATCCTATTATCATAAACATCCATCCTCCCATTCTTTTTTGCCAATTGCCTTGCCGATTTGGCATAGGACTTCACAAGATTCATTGAACCTTCCCTTTTAGCGGTATGTTCAATAGCCTTATACATTGGTACCTACAAAATGAACAACAACATTAGTAGTAAAGTTCCTCATGCCTCTCGTATGTAGACGCTCACCTTACCTTCTATGGCATCTTCTCAAAGTTGGTATCAAACTTGCTTCGCCTTCACTTCACAAGGATTACTAATTATTTGTGGAAGAATAGATTCTTGTTTAATCAAAGAAGGTCGACTCAAAGTAAAATACAGACGGAGCCAAGAAGTTATACAATGAGTTTGCAAACGATAAAAGCTTTGAAAGAAGAAGCATGAAATAAAAATGGACTCAAGAACTAATCACAACTAAGAAGATCAATTACTTATTGATAATTAGCTTTAAGATTTCTATTTAATAAGAAAAATCAAAGAAAATAAACTAAGAAGATAGAACTTGAGAATTATTGGAGAAAATTGAATTTGCAACTTTCAGCATGTGCTAAATGAGGTGCGTTTCACACTTGCCATTGTGCTCCTCGCACACCATTTCGCACATGAAATAAGAATCTCAGCTTCCCTGGGGTGAAGTCCATGTGCGTTTTACACCAAGCATTGTGTTGGTCGCACGTGCAGGCAGAACACCTGAAGCTTTTGATTTTGCATTTTTTCTAATTTTTCTTGTACTTCTTCTCCTAGTACTTGCCCTTTTTGGTAAATTCCTTTTGTACTAACATAAGTACTCTTTTCTTTTCTTTCTTCTTTATATCAAACACACCTTTTTCCACTTCTTCTTCTTCAAGATACCATGAACACCAAGAACATGAAGAACAACCCAAAATATAAACCTTAAGATTTTGAACTCAAATTTTCTTCAAATTTGATATTTGAACTCTCCTTGGCTAGGAGAACAAAGCCCAATATATTTTAACACCAATTAAAATCCAATCGAACCCAGATTAGAAATCCTCCTTCTTCAAGGTATGAAGAACACCATGAACATGAAGAACATTCAAATTTTGAACCCAATGAATTTCAACTCCGATTTGCACCAAATTTGAGATTTGAACTCCTTATGATAGGGAGAACAAGCCCCAATACTTTCGAGTCTCCAATTTCACCCATATCTTAAACCCACTTGTTGGAACTTCAAGATTTTCTTCACTCAACAATGGTGAAAACTTCAAATCTTCTCCAAACAAACTCAAATTTCAGATCTAGACTCAATCAATACTAGAGAACACAATTCTAGTATCAGTAACTCAAACAAAACACAAAATCAAAAAAAAAATTTGCAGATTTTTCCAAAAAAGTTTTCCCTAATTTTTTTTGAAATTTTTAGATTTATGAACCTAGGATTAAGAATTGTGGGAATAATCCTGTAGCCTAAGCTTTGATACCAAATGATAAGATCTCGATTAGGGATGAAGCTAATTGAAATCAGACGCAAAAATTAGATAAGAAAATATATGTGTAATTGCTATAAAAAATAGATTTATAGGCAACATGGGACTCAGTAGTCACACCTCCCAATCAAATCACAATTCAATAACAAATACAACTCGAATCAACAAGGCAGAAATACTAGAAATGAATTCACAAATGAGTATTCTCATATAAAATTCAAGCAAAAGAAGTTATCAAGCAACTAAAAGAATGCACCCAATAGTACTATTAGGAATCCACCCAATAGATTTTAGCTACACTAAACTAACTAATTGGGAATCCACCCAAGCTAACAAGCTAAAACTCACAGAAATAATTCCATATCAATCAATAACTAAGGAATGGAAATGACTAAGGCTTCTATTTATAGTGTTTGCCTTGTACAATTAAAGGCCCAAAAGTGACCTTGGAAGACTTCAAAATTAGCACATGACGGGCCTGGTGCGGCTGGATGTGTGTTTGAGGTGCCAAACACATCATCCAATGTGCTGGTCGCACCTTGAGGTGCGAAGTAAGGTGCTAAATACACCATCCATTATGCCCTTTGCATCCTGGTCGCACCTTGAGGCAGATTCACTGGCAGCCTCTTCTTTATGTTGTTTTCTCCTTCTTGCTTCCAAGCAATCATCCAAATGTTGAATTACTTTATTTGGAGTGTAATGAAGCTCTTCCAAGCTCCCTTTTGTTCTCTGATGAACGCTCAAATTATGCTCTCCAATTAGGAGGCCACGACAATCGTGCAGCAAAATAAAATTTATAAACCCAACAAATGTCGGGGTCGTACCCAATGGACTTGACTTAGCCAACTAGAGATTTTATGAGTTGATTTCAAAGCGAGAGTAATTGCATAAACAAAAAGTAAAAGGATAGGGGAAATTGGGAAAGTTGTCACTACTAACACAATTCAACAAAAAGCAATAAAACTAAAGATGGGTGTACTAAGTGATTTAGAAGACTAGGGATGCATATCTGATGGGGCATTACCTATAGGATGGGTTAATCATTAATTCACTTCTACTCTCACCTATTGACATGAATAGCGTTGGTCATAGGTGTGAAATACTATCTCTCGATCAACATCCACATTTTCGATGATTTTGGTTAGAACATCATCGGTGTGATAAACAATCAACCAACATTAGCTTGGAGAGGTCGTCCTATTTCTAGATCGGACCCTTAAATGGGAGATTCCTGCGATTAGAGCTATTTCTAGCCTCTAATCTAGATGGATTCCCAAGTACCCACTAGCAATTTCACATCCACAACTATGAAATTCTCTCATGAGCAATACCATAGCTAAGTAATGTAAATTAATGTTTGCAACCACCAATTTTAGGATTAAAACTTGGTGAAATTACTAGACCATGTCAAATAAGCAATTATAAAGGTGTGAATTAACAACACCCACATCCATTAGCTAAGCACCCATCATCAATACACCCCTAGAAAAGAGAATTTAGCCACTCATAGTAGGAGAAGAAGAGATACCATCTGGCTAAGTCAAATTCCCATGCATTATAGTTGAATCTCAAGTTCTAGAATCAAATTAGGCACACAAATTGTTAACCAAGAGATTTTGATTGAAACCCTCTTCTCAATGGATGTGGAAAATTGTTTACAAAGCAAAAACTATCTCTAAGACTCAGGTCTAAAGTATTGTATATACAAATTGAGCCTAAAATAGACTTTTATATGTTCCCAAGTTGTCACATAAAATTAGGACAAGTTTGCCCTTCAGGAGGTGTGCGACGCGATGTGCGGTTTGCACATCACAATGTGCGCGTCGCATACCTGCTTCAACTCAACCATTGACTTCAACTGAAATTGTGGGCTTCGTGCAAAGGTGGTACATTTTGCACCACGGGATGTGCGCATCGCACAGCGGATGCACTCCTTTGTAGAATCTTCAGCAACTTTAGCATCTTCATGCAGAGGAGGTGCTGTCACGCTCCAAACTAGGGGGAGGTGCGACTGACACTCGATACCTTATTTGATCGAGTTAGCCACTAAAACACACTAGCTTACTCAATTGTGGGCCCATAGGATCGGGCAGCATAACATCTAAAATACTAAGCCTGGACCATTAAGGTCATAACCTGAATGACAGCAAGTCATATAGACGCAGGTGGACAAGCCAAAAAAAATAACAAAGTACTGGCTGGCCGACGAGGCCGCAACAGAAAATATACATACATACCTACATATACATGCCAACCTAAGGGACTGGAGACTGAAGCTATATAAAGAAACCCAGAATATTGTGTCCACAATAGCCTCTAAGAGTTTCATAAGCACTGGTCAGGACAAGGCCCGGACTATACCCACACTATATAACAAAAGTAAACATTTTATAAAAGCTCCAAGAAGAGGTGGAGCTTACCTACTCATCGCTGAACCTCGAATCCTAGTAGAGGGGTTAATCAGAATCCCTACCTGGACCTGCACGCACGAAACAAAAATGCAGCGTCCCCAGGCAACGGGACGTCAGTATGAATAAAAATGTACTTGTATGTAAGGTGAAATGTAGAATCATAAATGGCTGCTGTAAAAAGGGTAATAGAGATACCACCTAAAACTGAAACTCTGATGGTCTTCATGGCTGACATCTGACCTTATAGAAATCAAATATGCATGATATGCTCGTGTAATCGTATGTCGTGAATGCATATATATAAATGCAAATGCATGTTGTACACAACCAAGTGCTAGAAATGGTAGTGTCTTTCGGTAGCTAATCGGGATCATATCTGCCAACTCGTGGCCATCTGTGTCTCGTACGTATAAATATAGGCAATAGGCCCCATACCTCCCGATTATAGCTCGAGAGTTGAATGCATAGCATGTCATGTCATGGATGCATAATGCATGTATGTCATTATAATTATGTTTCCAATCTTGGCCTGTTGGTACTCTTATTCTCATAATCTCATAATTACTTTCGTATAACATGTAAAAGCCTCGTGGAACCTCATGCACTTTTAGAATAGACTTGAACACTTAACTTGACTCTAGAAGGATAACTCAAACCTACGAGTGTTCATAAAGAGCATAAGGCATTTCACTTAGTTTCTATATATGTTTTTCTAATAGTTGTAAAAGAAAGTATTTCAAAAACGGAGTCCTTTGGTAGTTTCAACATGAGTTAGATTTGAGTTTTTGGAAATCGACGTATTATTTTGAAGTTTTAAAAAAATCATTTTAGCGAGGAAGGAAGACTGATTGCAGATTTTTAATGATCCTTCATAATCTTTTTAAGTCACAACACCCAAAGAAGAATTTATACATATGGACCTATAGTCATGGGAATCGACAAAACGACATATAGACGCCGAATACCCTATATAAATGAACAAGTGGAATATCAATATAATAGAGTCGCAAAAATACTTCAGCTGCGATCCCAATGCCTTTCACTAAAGGTCTTTCATAGAATAGTAAAATATTGCATTTGACAATTTAGGAGTTTTCTAAAATTCGTGCTCAAAGGAAGGACAACGCTTAGCCTTAATATACCTCGGTGCTTCCTGGCTAACCCCGTGATTATGATCCCAAGAATTATAATCTCATGTTATGCTTAGAAACTTGATGCGAAAACTATAGTACTCTACTATCGTAGTTAATCTACAAAAAGTATAACATGTACACACATATATAATAAGCTATCTATAGAAACTAAAAAAAGAACTCTTGAGTCAATACTATATTTGATAGAATATATACCATTGCATCTTGTCAAAGTACCTCCATGATTAATACACCACTGATGTGAAAATAACTAGACTGTTAAAATTAGTTCCCATATTATAAGTACAGTAATCTATTAATGAAAAATATACCTATGAAAAAAAATAGGATTTAGGTTAAGAACCACAATTATGTTTTGACTATGATATAGTGGGTTTCTAATAAAAAAAAGAACATAGAAAGTGCTGGAACATGATTTGTTAACAAGAAAGTAAATTTTCTAAAAACTTTAAAACTGCTCACACCTCTTTTTAATATGGTAGGTATGTGACCAAAATTTCTATTACTAAAATAGATGAAGAAATAATGGAATAGGTGCTTGCCGAGGCTATCGGAGAAGCTAAGGAGTAGAGTCCTTACCCTTAGATTTTGTTGTAGAGAACACATATAAAACTTTTATAAATATACTAAGGAGCTAGGTGGTGGAGTTATATGAAGTGCACCTCTATATCTTAATTAATTATTGTGAATTTTTTTTAAGAGGTCTACATTATATATGAAGAGGTTATATTTGCTGGGCACTTTTTCCACATTACTTAATAATCCCTCGTAAACTTTCCATTTGCACGGTAAATAGAAAAACAAATTTCAGCATGTCACACCCTTAGGAAAATATTTATAGTTCTTGGTAGAAATCTCCAAGAGGTCAACGTGTTAATGAACTGGAAACTAGACTCGAAGATCTTTAATTCGATATACAATAGGACCTTTAACTCTTTATAGATTAGGAAATATGCTCGTCCCAAGTCAGTCCTTCAATCAAATTACATACGTAATCGCTACTTCCCCACTTAACACAGAAGCCAGTACTATCGAATACGAGTTCATGGCGAAGAATAATGGTACAAGAGAAATAATACAACATAATAAATCAAAAGCTCTACAATAGTTTCTCAAAATTATGATAAATTTACAATCGCTAGAATCAAGGAATCATGCCAAGAAAAGAAAGAAATAGCCTTTACATACCTAGTAATCCGGCTTGAAACTCCTACTAATCCACTACTACAACCGTTGTGAATTCGGAAAACTAAACAACGAACAAATTATGAAACAGATGGAACACCGATGAAATTTAGCTTGAGAAATTATTCCTTTTGCTTCACGCAGAGGATATTCTTAGTTTATAAAATCATCACATCTTATGCTGCTATGTAATAACACATGTATGTATTGTATTTATAGAAAGAGTTGAAATGTTGCCTTAAGTAATGTTCTACTCGGTAAATTTTCAATAGAATCACTAGTGACATTCATTACATATATATATACACTTTTATAAGATAATTATGTTAACATAAATACATGTACTCAATTGTTGTCCTCCCCAACTACTTCCACGTGGGAGTAGTGCAATGCAACACCACCATCTTCTTATCTGTTAACTCTTAAATGGGTCCATGCCCCGCATTTACTCGGATATTGTGTAGGTTCATGATAAAATAAATATAAATTTTTAAATATACTACGATTGATAAGAATTATTTTGAATAAAACCTACTCCATATAATAATAATTTTTAAACATAACTAGATTTAATACCTCCGTTAAAATATTAATGAATTATAGAATCTTATAAAATAAATACATATACAAATTTATCGTACCTAAATAATTTTTCATAAATATTTAAAACATTTTTTAGGAAGGCAGTAGAAATATAACTTTTTCAAATTTTAATTTAAATCAGATATTCTCGAATATGCGTGGTGTTTAGTAAAACTCTCGAATTTAGCTTCGTAAGTCCTCAATGCGAGACGAAAGACAACCTTAAACACCTAGGGTGTTACAGGTGTGAACTGCACCTCGGCTTGTGCGTGTCGCACAACCACTGCATCTTGGTTCAGATTCTTCAGCTTTTCTCAACTCTTCACACTTAGCTCTTTTTAGATCTTTTTGGGTCTATATCCTTGTTTTTCATCTTCTATCAAAAGTACCTGCATAGACATCAATAAAGGCCATAAGAACCTCTAAATCGATTCAAAACATAACAATAATTTATGGATATTGGCTCAATAAGTTGGTAGATTACCGACTTATCAAACCCTCAAACTTGAACTATTGCTTGTCCTCAAGCAAGTTACTCACAAGGCAAGGAATGAATTATGCTAAGGCTCAATCAAGGCACAAAATACTACTCTACTCTAAAAATTTAAGAAAAAGAAACAAACAAAAGACTCAAACAAAGGACTCAACTACTATACTCATCTCAATTTGGACCACCACAAACTCAAGACAATTGGTCATTTCAAAATCTTTTTCAAAAGGACATCATTTCTCATTTAAAATCAAGGGAATTTGCCATTCAAAACAAGACATTTAAGCTTCTCAAGTCATTGGCATGGACCGTCAAGGTTTGCCTCGAGATTCGCCACACAACTTGTCTCATTCATTCCCCTCAATTGAGATAGAGACTCTATGCTTCAATTCGAGTGCATGATTCCACTCACCACAAGAGAGAATCACACTCACAATCATTCAATTCACAAAACACGGGATTATAAGAGAACCAAGAAGACTCTCACTCTCTCAAAGAAGTTCAAGGGCATACGCGTCGAACCATAGGCTTGCCCGTAAATCACCACTAATGTAGGATAGCCAAGCTCGAAATCACCAAGGACTTGCGGGTTATGATGCTGGCTAGGGCTAAGGTGAGAATATCATTTGGTTCAAGTGACTACACCTCCCTAATGCTCTTTGTTCTTATTTCAAACACCGCTCACATTTTTCCATTTCAACTTCACCTTACTCCCTCGCACAACCCAATATTTCTCCTTTTTAACTCATGATCATTCACACCTTATATCACCTTCACTTGGTAGCACCAATTTTTGCTTTTCAATTTGCTCATTGGATTGATATTTTGGAGAAATTTTCAATGTGAAATTAAGGTGCTACCTTGCACTTGAAGTGCATTTTTTTCTTCTCCTCATTTAATCATATGCACCCCCCCAAACTTAGGCATTTGCCTATGCTGTCTTTTGTTCCCCCTCAAACTTAGGCTT
The DNA here is from genome assembly GCA_003996215.1 of Jaltomata sinuosa. NCBI lineage: Eukaryota > Viridiplantae > Streptophyta > Magnoliopsida > Solanales > Solanaceae > Jaltomata > Jaltomata sinuosa. Next base: position 370,730 of record QJPP01001901.1, read on the forward strand.
TTAGCCTACATTTTACTTTCAAGCAATTAGGGAGGATGAGTGCCAAGATAGAGGTTCCAAAAAGGTCAAGGTGTTGACAAGGTGCCAAAGAATGGTCACAAGCTCGAAGGGTTTCACTAGGATTTGATGTCATTGGAAAGTCATTTGGGTGAAGTGGCTTATCAAAAAGGGCCTAAGGTCATCTTCCAAGCTTGGTTACACCTAGAATTTTGCCTTGAATCACATTCGGGGCAAGTTCTAGACGACACTTATGAACAAGAATCAAGGTACAGCCTCACCACACAAGGCATCATGCCACAAGACTTCATTCATTAGTCCCACAATCAATTGGGGCAAATGATTTTTGACAAGCTATTCTGAGTTCATTACACACTCGTTTATGATTCAATCAAGCCAAAGCGAGAGTGTGCAAATCATGACAAGAGAATGCTTTTCCTCAAAAATTCATTTCCCTTTTTCCTTTCATTCTCAAATATAAATTGCCATGAATTTTTTTGGTGGACCCATTTCAAGACAAGCACTTACGGACTCAATTCTAAACTAAAACTTGGCATTTTCCCTTAAGAAAATTTCCTCTGAATCTATCATAGGGAAAGACCAACTCAGTTCACACAAAAACAAAAGAAAAGAAAAAGAAAATAATCAAAACTTTTGCTCCTTGGAAAAGAACCGTAGTATTAAGAAAACCCTCAGAGTTTATTTCTACACTACTATGAACAAGGCGATGCAAGCACCCCCAACCGAAACCAAACATTGTCCCCAATGATATAAGCGAGAAGAGGTAGTAAACCCCCTGAACTGAGGTGCGAAATGCACTACAGGTGCGACCACTGTGCGACACCGCACAGAAAATGCATGATGGTAAAGATTTCTGCGGGAAACTGTCAGTTTTCTGGAATGAAGTGTGAAATAAGTGCGACGCGCACAACTGCTCATGCGATTGCACACCAATCGCATAGGGTGTGGCCTGATTTTCTAGCTATTCAATTAGGCTCATGCGATCCGATGTGCGATGTGCACTCTTAGAGGTGCGATCGCATGGAGCCTCGCATTATCTGACCATTTAATCCCAACTACAAGGCTAACAAAGACAACATACAAAATAAAATCAGAAAGTAAGAACAAAAATACAAAAGGAAAAAGAGCATGGGTTACCTCCCAAGAAGTGCTTGGTTTAACGTCACGGCTCGACAAAGGTACCTCCCAATCAAGGTTCGTCCAAAAAAATGTCCTCTACACATGCAACTTCACTCGAAATTCCCAAATACTTCTTTACTCGCTGCCCATTGACCTTGAAATCCAAGCCATCCTCATTTGCCAATTCTATAGCTCCATTGGCAAAAACTTAAAGCACTTTGAAAGGACCCGATCATTTGGATCTTAGCTTGCCCGGAAAGTGCCGAAGCCTAGAGTTGAACAAGAGTACCCAATCTCCTGAGTGGAACTCTCATCTTAAGATTTGTTGATCATGATATCGCTTCATTTGAGCCTTGTAGATAGAGGCACTTTCGTAAGATCGCATACAAAATTCATCCATTTCATTGAGGTCTTCCACTCTAGCTTGAGTGGCTCTCTCCCAATCCAAGTTTAGCTTCTTCAAGGCCTACAAAGCTTTGTGTTCTAATTCGATCGGGAGATGACAAGCCTTTCCAAAGACTAATTGATAGGGGGTCATTCCAATTGGGGTCTTGTAGGCTGTCCTATATGCCCATAAAGTATCGTCAAACTTGCGGGACCAATCCGATTGGTGAACATTTACCGACTTTGAAAGGATGGACTTAATCTCCCGATTGGACACCTCAACTTGCCCGCTCGTGTGTGGATGGTAAGGAGTGTCCACTTTGTGTTTGACACCATAATTTTCAAGTAATGCGCTGAAAAACTTATTGCAAAAGTGCGATCCGCCATCGCTAATGATGGCACAAGGTGTGCCAAACATTGCAAAGATGTGCTTCTTGATAAAAGCAGTCACACTTCTCCCCTCATTATTTGGTAAATCCACCGCTTTGACCCACTTGGACACGTAGTCCACAACCACTAGAATATAGGTATTCCCATGTGAGCTCGTGAAAGGTCCCATGAAATCGATACCCCATACATCAAACAATTCTACCTCCAAGATGGGTATTAGTAGAAACTCGTGTCGCCGAGATATGCCTCCTCCGCGTTGACACTTTTAACACTTCTTTACCAAATCATGGGCATCTTGGAACATAGTGGGCCAATGGTACATGCTTTGCAATACTTTAGAGGCCGTGCGCATACCCCCATGGTGTCCTCCAACAGGGGATGAATGGCATGCACTAAGAATGGGTAACATTTTAATTTCTGGAATACACCTCCTTATCATCCCATCGGCACAAATCCGGAACAAGTAGGGCTCAACCCAATAATATTTCCAAATGTCGTGTAGGAATTTCTTTTTCTGATTAGAGTTCAATCCCTCCGGGAGTAGATCACTTGCCAAGTAATTAGCGAAATCAGCAAACCAAGGTGTCAAGTCATGAGATGCAGCCAAAATTCGCTCATCTGGGAATGAGTCATTAATTTCAAGCTCTCCTACCGACCTTCCTTCTTCTTCCAAATGGGATAGGTGGTCATCCACCTGATTCTCACACCCTCTTCGATCCTTCACTTCAAAATCAAACTCTTGAAAAAGTAACACCCACCGGATTAATCTTGGTTTGACATCCTTTGTAGTCATCAAGTACCTTATAGAAGCATGATCAGTGTCCACCACCACTCTAGTGCCCAAGAGATATGCCCAAAATTTTTCAAAATCAAACACGACAACCAACAATTCCTGTTTCGTAACCGTGTAATTTGTTTGAGCTGTGTTTAAAGTTTTGCTCGCATAATAGATCGGGTGAAAAGGCTTCTCTTTTTGCTGACCAAGCACTGCCCCTAAATCTACGACACTGGCGTCACATATAAGCTCAAAAGGCTTTGACCATTCCGGGGTAATGATAATCGGGGTGAAGGTGAGCTTCTCTTTCAAGGTGAGGAAAGCCGTTATGTATTTATCATCAAAGTCAAATTTTGCCTCATTTTCTAAAATCTTACACAGAGGGTGAGCCATCTCTGAGAAGTCCTTGATGAATCGCCGATAGAATCCAGCGTGCCCGAGGAAACTCTGGATGCCTTTCATAATTTTTGGAGGAGGTAGTTTTGAGATAACTTCAATCTTTTCTTGATCAACCTCAAGCCCTTTTTTGGAGATCTTGTGCCCCAAAACTATTCCTTCTTTTACCATGAAGTGACATTTTTACCAATTTAACACCAAATTTGTTTTCTCACACCTTTTAAGGACCTCCTCTAGGTGCTCCAGACAATCATTAAACTCATCCCCCACCATCTAAAAGTCATCCATGAAGATCTCCATTGTATCCTCCACCATATCTGAGAATATCAACATCATACACCTTTGGAAGGTGGTCGAAGCGTTGCAAAGTCCAAAGGGCATTCTATTGAATGCAAATGTGCCATATGGTCATGTGAAAGTGGTTTTTTCCTGGTCATCTGGGCAATTGAAATTTGGTTGTACCCAGAATAGCCATCTAGAAAGCAATAGAAGCCACGGCCTTCCAACCAATCTAACATTTGATCCATGAAAGGAAGAGGGAAGTTGTCCTTTTCCGTCCAAGAATTCAACTTTCTATAGTCCATGCACACTCTCCAACCAGTCACGGGTGTGAGGGCAATCATCTCATCTTTCTCATTTGGCACCACTGTAATTCCTCCCTTTTCTGGAACACATTGCACAGGGCTAACCCACGTGCTATGGGAAAGACTACCCCTGCCAACCACTTGATGAATTTTTTCTTAACCACCTCTTGCATAGGTGGGTTTAATCTTCGTTGGTGCTCAATCAAAGGGATACTTTCCTCTTGGAGGTTTATTTTATGGGTGCATATTCCTGGAGGTATACCTTTGATATCCGCAATGGTCCACCCTATAGCGTTGATATGCTTCTTCAATACGTTAAGCAAATCTTTCACTTGCTTGTCGCTTAGCTTGTTGGAAATAATAACCGGCAAGGTCTCGTTAGCACCCAAGTATGCATACTTCAAATGGGAGGGCAATGGTTTGAGCTCCAAGTTAGGAGGTTGAATGATGGAGGGTTTAGATGGTGGAGTTTCCCTGTTCTTTAGGTCGATATCAAGCTTCTTTGGGGGATGAGAGTAGGATCCTAGGCCCACCAATGCACAACAAACTTCGTTGAATTCCTCCGTACCCTCACCATCATGATTCAATAGTACCGCTTCTAAGACTTCATCAACAAATCCCTCTCTCATGTACAAATCGACACTTTATTTGATTGTTTCAATTATGAAAGCCGTTTGAAGATCACTTGGTTGCCTCATAGATCTACTCACGTCGAAAGTGGCTTCCTCATCATTCAATGCAAACTTTAATTCCCTCGAGTTCATTTTACTCAAGGTGTGCCCCATTTTTAGGATAGGATGCCCCAAGATGATGGGTATCTCAAATATCCCCTTACAATCGAGTACCACGAAGTCCGCAGGATACACCATTCACCCCACTTTGATCAAAATGTCACAACCAATTCCAACTGGGCGACTCGTTGATCGGCCTGTCATGACGAACTCCAAACATGTGCTAGTGGGCTGCCCCAATTCCATGCATTTGAAAGTGGCTAACGACATCAAGTTGACGCTTGAGTTTTCATCACACACTAGTCTAGCGGACTTGTGGACTCCCTTCGAATCGCAAACCGTGTGCACATAGGGCATCACCATATCATTGGAGAGATTTCCTGCAAGAATCTCACTACTAAATGGAGTTAGCTAAATTATCCCCACCTCTTCTAAATTTCAAGTAGTGCATAACTCTTTCACGAATGTGGAATACTCGGGCATTTTGTTAGAAGTGGAACTCACCGGTGCGTTTATGGTGATTCTCTTCCATGAAGACTCGAAATCATTCAGACTCTCATCCATTCTTTCTTGAAAAAATCATTGAGGGAATGGAGGCGGACCAGGAGGGAATGGTTTAAGAGCTTTAGTCTCCTTGGTCTCATGTTGAACAACCTTGGGTACACCATATCCCCGAATTTGCTTTTTCTGAGGCTTGTTTATCGTTGGCATTTCATCATCCTCTTGGTCTAGAGAGCTCTTAGCACCACTACTCCTCTCTTCATCCTCTAATTGCCTAGATTTGAATTGGGAATTGAGCCAATGCATTCTCTCTTCAAGACATTCAATGGCCACAGAATGCGATTGAACGGTTTGGGCAAGACTTCCAAGGTTGTGGCTCAACTCCGCGATGACTCCATAGGTTGCCCCTACTTTTCTAGCACCTGTACAAGCACACTCTCTATTCTAGAGTCATCATGTGGTTCATTTCGACCTTGATTCCCATGATCGCACATGTCCACACTGTGAGGGATATCATGGAAACCCACCTCGTGGTCAGCAGTGGACACTTCATCACTACCTTCATTCGAACTCACACCATCTTCTACAATCTTCATACCCCCAATGGCACCAATGGTGTTAATTGTTTCTAGCCGCTCATTAGAGACACTCTTTATCATGAATTCAAGGAGAGTGGAAGTGATTGATAACTCTCTAGATCTTCGAGTTTCATCTTTTAACCAATCCACCATCTCTTTAGAAGAGGTAGCACTCATAGCTCCCTTGGCCCCCAAAAATCCAACTTAAGGTCTAGCAAAGTATCAAGGTCAAGAGCGAGTGGGCTGAGTGAGAAGTACCGGCCTTTATGCTCGAATGATATGTGCCTACAAGTCCACCACAAACAACAAATAAAAGTAAAAGAAACAAGTACTCTCAAGTTGACTTCAAAACAACAATAAAAAAATAGCTAAGACTCAAGTCCTCAGCAACGGTGCCATTTTTGATGAATGCTCAAATTGTGCTCTCCAATTGGGAGGCCACGACGATCGTGCAGCAAAAGAAAAAAATTATTAAACCCAACGGATGTCGGTGTCATACTCAAGGGACTTGACTTAGCCAACTAGAGATTGTATGAGTTGATTTCAAAGAGAGAATAATTGATTAAACAAAAAGTAAAAGGATGGGGGGAATTGGGAAAGTTTTCTCTACTAACACAATTCAACAAAAAGCAATAAAACTAAAGATGGGTGTACCAAGTGATTTAGAAGACTAGGGATGCATATCTGATGGGGCATTAGTTATAGGATGGGTTAATCATTAATTCACTTCTACTCTAACCTATTGACATGAATAGCGTTGGTCATAGGTGTGAAATACTATCTCTCAATCAACATCCACATTTCCGATGATTTTGGTTAGAACATCATCGGTGTGATAAACAATCAACCAACATTATCTTGGGGAGGTCATCCTATTTCTAGCTCAGACCCTTAAATGGGAGATTCCTACGATTAGAGTTATTTCTAGCATCCAATCTAGATGGATTCCCAAGTACCCACTAGAAATTTCACATCCATAACTATGAAATTCTCTCCCGAGCAATCACATAGCTAAGTAATGTAAATTAATATTTGCAACCACCAATTTTAGGATTAAAACTTGGTGAAATTACTAGACCCATGCCAAATAAGCAATTATAAAGGTGAATTAACAACACCCACACCCATTAGCTAAGCACCTATCATCAATACACCTCTAGATAAGAGAATTTAGCCACTCATAGTAGGAGAAGAAGAGATACCATTGGGTATGTCAAATTCCCATCCATTATAGCTGAATCTCAAGTTCTAGAATCAAATTAGGCACACAAATTGTTAACCAAGAGATTTGGATTGAAACTCTCTTCTCAATGGAGGTGGAAAATTGATTACAAAGCAAAAACTATCTATAAGACTCAGGTCTGAAGTATTGTATATACAAATTGAGCCTAAAATGGCCTTTTATATGTTCCCAAGTCGTCACATAAAATTAGGACAAGTTTGGCTTTCGGGAGGTGTGTGACGCGATGTGCAGTTCACACGTTGCAATGTGCGCATTGCAAACCTGCTTTAACTCAACCAGTGACTTCATGAAATTGTGGGCTTCGTGCGAAGGTGGTGAATTTTGTACCACGGGATGTGTGCGTCGCACAGTGGACGCACTCCTTTGCAGAATCTTCAGCAACTTTAGCAGCTTCATGCGGAGGAGGTGCGCACCACACCTTGGCTTGTGCGTTTCGCACAGCCACCGTATCTTGGTTCAAATTCTTCAACTTTTCTCAACTCTTCACACTTAGCTCTTTTTGGGTCCATATCCTTGTTTTTCATCTTCTATCAAAAGTACCTGCATAGACATCAATAAAGGCTATAAAAACCTCTAAATCGATTCAAAACACAGCAATAATTCATGGATATTGGCTCAATAAGTTGGTAGATTACTGACTTATCATGCTCCAAGAGTGAGTGTGGCTTGGATCCTCTTGTGTGTACCTTGAAGTATAGTTCTACCATGAACATCGCCAGGCGATATCATATCACACAGGCCGTGCGAGGCATGATAGTTCATCATGCCAGTTGTGGGAACCATCTAGTCTCCTTAGTCCCGATAGGCAGTCATTATGGGCTATCAGAAGGCCGACAGACCATGGAAACTCAACGTGGGAAACACCCCGTGAGTCTTCCTGCAACTCTCAGCCCGACGGCCAATTGCAATGGGCATGGGTGCCACTACATGTTAGCCCCCACCATGGGAAATGACCAGTTAACCAGCCTAGTCGACCCCTTTCGACGGTCACCTCCCACATGTCGTGGGAGGTGCAACGGGCCGTCCAACAGGAAAATTTTTGCAACTTCTTATTTAAAAGTCAAGGGCATTCTGGTCTTTTCCCTATTCTTTTAACTCCTCTGTCAAGTCATTTTAGGCCAAATTAAAGGGGTTTTATTCCCACTTAGTTAAGTTATCTTTCATTCTCTCAATCAAGTTCCTAAGGAAGAAAAGAAATTCAATTCTCTCAAGCTCCAAGACCTAGGGTTTCTTCTCCAAGTCTCCATCTTCAAGCTCTAAGTTAAGAAAGCTTCAAGCCTAGGTATGTGGGTATTCAATAAGTATTTCCTTTCACCCTTATGCCTAAAAATTCAAGTTTTATTTTGAAATTATGAATTTCTCAAGTTAGGATTCTTACCCAATTACATAATATTTCTATAAATTTATTTTCCTCATGTTATCATATGATTTTTTATCCTAATTATATATTTTTGCATGGATTTTTACAAGTATTTATTTATCTCATGATTTGAAGGATAATCCTAGCCTAATTTTACATGTATGTTTATTTTAAGAAATTTGGCATGTTTAAACAACATGACCTCATGTATTCAAGAAATTGCATGCCTAGTTCTTCAAGTTATGAATTTCTATAAGATGATGTTTTTGAACTATTGCCATGCAACATTTTAAGATATGTTCCTCTATGGATGATATGATATCCTGCCATGCGATGGCATTGTTCTATACTCAATTAAGGAATAGAGTTCAAAAAGTTTTTGATTTTCATTGTTTAATCAGCAATTTCTTATTTTTTTTTCATAAATCTAAAACAAAAAAGGGATTTTAATGACAAAATAGAAAGAAAAGAACCTATTTTGCATCGCTCAAAATTGACAATTATAGTTATATATAAAATTTCATTAAGAAATTTTCTCTATTGGGTTAAGGGCAAGATATACATGGGGGTCTATATAATAATCTAGAGAAAATAAAAAGTTAGAAAGTTAGACAAAACAAAAAGGTTTCAAAATAAAATCAATTAGTTTCAATGAATGCTTAACTTTCACTAAAGATTTTATATACGTTCTTCTATAGATATGCAAATATAGAATTTTTTGATTTAATTCTGCTAATAGGTCAATGGGAAAAATCAAACTCCCCACTTTGGAATAGAAATGATCTTTATTCTTTTGTCAACAAAAAAATATTGTTCAGTGAATAGTAAATAGAGGATTTACTAATTCTATTAGTTTATATATCAATCAGAAAAGTGAATAGAGTTCCATTTCATATTGATTGGTGAGATAATCAATATCAAATATGAAAGGAAAATTGTTAAATTATTCAATTATTATCTAATTGAATAATTTTTTCAAGTTGATTCAAATTATTCTAACGTTTTATTCCTTATTTATTTTTGTTTGGCGTACAAAAGAACTTTTTGAATTTCTGGTAGAAAGAAATTTCGCTAACGAAAAAGCCTTTAATGCTACCCAATATCCCTTCCTTTTCCAAATATTTTTATGAATACACTTTTTTGATGCCGAAGTGCATTTTTTTGGAACTGCCATTTAGAAATTAAAAAATTACTCATTGTTATAGCTGGATGTGAAAGACATCTATTGTTCAAAACGAATTCTTTTTACGACTATTTATTTGCGAGCTAATAATGTCCTCCTCAAATAAAATATTATCGAGATAGGCAAAAGATATGTGAAAAATGCATAATACTGAAAATAAAAATAGAAGGCCAATATGTGTTTTTTCAAATTTTTTTATTCCATAAAATATTCATAATCGTAAAAAAGAAAAAGTTCTCTAGTGACTGGTATCTTTATTTTACAATTTCACATTCTTTTTGTTTCATAAAATCTATACCTATAGAATTTGCTAATCGGCTGTTCTGTAGAAATGAAGAAATGAAATTAGTTGAACTTAATAAAAATCAAAAATAAAATAAAGAATCCAAAAAATATTCGATTTCTATTTGTGGTTCCACATTTCATTTACATGCAATAAAATACCTCAAAAGGTTTAAAGATAAGAACCACATTTTAACTTCAGAAAATGAAAAACTTGAATTCCCGTTCAATTCACTGGTCAAACTTGGAGAAAAAATAGGCCTATTTCAAAGAAGACAAGTAATTAATCCCTTTCATATCATTTGACCAATTGTAACTTCTTGATTTCAATAGTTGAAGTATTTAGCAAAGACTTAGAATAAGTAAGAATAGAAAATTCGATTTAAGTTTTAAATTAGTTTAATTTAATCCATATTTTTACTTTTTATTGACCCCTTTCAAAAGAGGTAAGATCCGGTGAATCGAAAACAATTAATTAAGAATTCAAAACTTTTTTTATGGAAAAGACATATGAATATGCGTGGATCATACCTTTCATTCCACTTCTAGTCCGTATGTTAATAGGAGCGAGACTTATTCTTTTTCCAACAACAACAAAAAGTTTTTGCCGTATGTGGGCTTTTCAGAGTGTTTTATTGGTAAGCATAGTCATGATTTTTTTCAATCTACCTGTCTATTCAGCAAATAAATAGCAGTTCTTTTTATCAATATGTATGGTCTTGGATCATCAATAATGATTTTTCTTTAGAATTCCGATACTTGATCGACCCACTTACTTCTATTATGTCAATATTAATCACTACTGTTGGAATTATGGTTCTTATTTATATAGATAATTATATAGCTCATGATCAAGGCTATTTGTTTGCTTATATGAGTTTTTTCAGTACTTCCATATTGGGATTAGTTACTAGTTCGAATTTGATATAAATTTATATTTTTTGGGAATTGGTTGGGCTGTGTTCCTATCTATTAATAGGATTTTGGTTTACATGACCTGTTGCGGCAAATGCTTGTCAAATAGCATTTGTAACTAATTGTGTAGGGGATTTTGGTTTATATTAGGAATTTTAGGTTTTTATTGGATAACAAGGAGTTTCAAATTTAGGGATTTATTTGAAATATTCAATAACTTGATTTATAATAATGAGGTCAATTTTTTATTTGTTACTTTATGCGTTGTTCTCTTATTTGCCAGTGTAGTTGCTAAATACATCCAATTCCCCCATCATGTATGGTTACCTGATGCCATGGAGGGGCCTACTCCTATTTCGACCCTTATACATGTTGCTACTATGGTAGCGGCAGGAATTTTTCTTGTAGCTCGGCTTCTTCCTCTTTTCAGAGTTATACCTTACATAATGTATTTGATCTCTATTATAGGAATAACAACAATATTATTAGGAGCTACTTTAGATCTTGCTCAAAAAGACATTAAGAGAGGTTTAGCCTATTCCACAATGTCTCAATTGGGTTATTTGATGTTAGCTCTAGGTATGGGGTCTTATTGAAGCGCTTTATTTCATTTGATTACTCATGCTTATTCCAAAGCATTATTATTTTTAGGATCCGGATCCATTCTTCATTCAATGGAAACTATTGTTGGATATTCTCCAGCTCAAAGCCAGAATATACCCTTATGGGAGGTTTAAGAAAACATGTACCAATTACCAAAATCACATTTTTATTAGGTTCACTTTCTCTTTGTGGTATTCTACCTCTTGCTTGTTTTTGGTCCAAAGATGAAATTCTTAATGATAATTGGTTGTATTCGCCAATTCTCACAATAATAGCTTGGGCCACGGCGGGATTAACCGCATTTTATATGTTTCAGATCTATTTACTTACTTTTGAAGGGCATTTAAACATTCATTTTCAAAATTATGGTGGAAAACACAAAACCCCTTTCTATTCAATATCTCTATGGGGTAAAAACGGAGTTAAGAAAAACTCTTGTTTATTAACAATGAATAATAATAAAAGTACTTATTTTTTTTCAAAAACTAAATATCCAATTGATAAAAATGGAAGAAAGATGACACGATCTTTTATGACTATTGCTCATTTTGAGCATAAAGGGGTTTATTCCTATCCTTATGAATCGGATAATACTATGCTATTCCCAATATTTGTATTAGAACTCTTTACTTTGTTTGTTGGATCTATAGGAATTCGTTTCAACCAAGAGAGAGTGAATTTTGATATATTATCGAAATGGTTAGCTCCACTATAAATCTTTTGCATCAAAAGTCAAATAATTCAATAGATTGGAATGAATTTTTAAAGGATGCAGTTCTTTCAATCAGTATAGCTTATTTCAGAATATTTATAGCATCCTTTTTATATAAACTCATTTATTCTTCTTTAAAATTTTTTGAGTTAATTAATTCTTTTGTTAAAAAGGGTCCTAAGAGAATTCTGTGGGATAAAATTCTAAATGGCATATATGATTGGTCATATAATCGTGCTTACATAGATGCTTTTTATACAAGATTCTTAGTTGGTGGGATAAGAGGATTAGCTGAATTTACTCATTTTTTGATCGACGAGTAATTGATGGGATGACTAACGGGGTTGGGGTTATTAGTTTCATTGTAGGAGAAGGTCTCAAATATATAGGGGGCAGACGCATCTCTTTTTATCTTTTCTTGTATTTAGCTTATGTTTCCATCTTTTTATTAGTTTATTACTTACTTTTTTTTACTTTTTGAATCAAAATTTTCATTTTTTATCAAGCAGTTGCAATTTAAAATTTTCTAGATTCCCCGTGTTATTATTATTCAGATAAGAATCTTCATAATCATAAATTGGACTATTACTAGTATTAATATTATTATAGCCTGTCTCTATAAGGTGAGAGTGTAATTTATCCTTTATTTTGTCCTTTCCATTCACTCGGATTTATTTCATTTCATCGATTTTTTCTGGATCCCACCCTTCTTCCGAAAAAAGGGAAGGAGAAGGATAAGGATTTTCTTTAGTGGATCCCTAACTTTTACTTTTCATATATGTGTATGTTTATTTACAGGTACCATATATATATATATATATATTATATGGATTCATTTGGTTCTTTTTATTCTTGCTCGAGCTGGATGATTAAAAATTATCATGTCCAGTTTTCTCGGGGGATGGATCTATTATTATGGAAAGCCCGCATGGCCCAACGATCTTTTATGTATTTTTCCAGTAGTAATTCTAGGTACTATTGCATGTAATGATTGGTGAACCATCATAATTATGACCCATACCTTTAGCCAATTTAGCTCTTAATACAGGATCATTATATATTTTTAGCCAATTTAGCTCTTAATACTATTGCATCTTTTATATATTTTTCCAGTAGTAATTCTAGGTACTATTCTAGGTACTTAGCAATTTTAGAACCATCTATGATTGGTGAACCAACAGATCCATTTGCAACCCCTTTAGAAATCTTCCCTGAATGGTATTTCTTTCCTGTATTTCAAATACTTCGTACAGTGCCCAATAAATTATTGGGAGTTCTTTATTACAAAAAGACTTTACATCAATGCTCATGAACTATTTTTCAAAAGCAAGGTTTGTGAGTAGTATGACATCCATGTTTGTCATTATGACTATGAATAAGCTTTGGCATCTAGATATGTCACATGATATGCAAGCACTATGATATATTTTGGGAGTAGTATTTAGCACCATGTTGATGAGAGTTATAGATAACCCAAGTCTAGAACTACGTTGCCACCGTAGGTTTACCTTCTAGGCGTACTTTAGGATCCTTATGTTATGGTTCTAACTTTGGCTGGTTAGGACAACCTTTTTCAGTGTGGGTGTATGACACTGTACTCCATGGTGCTCAATATGGTTTATGTCGGTTATAAGAAACTCCTCTAAGAATGATTTAAATTACTAAATTACATGATATTTAGTTTTCAAGCTTGATTCGTTGTTTTATGACTTATGCTCAAACTATGATATTTACTTATAATTTCTACTTTGAGTCCTTTCACTATGACTTCTTCTACTAATGCATGAATTCAGTGTTAAGTATGTTTTTCCAAGTATGTTCTTACCATGATGTTGCATAAGCTCGCATACTCAGTACATCCTATAGTACTGACAGATACTCTTGTGTTGTATCCTATCATGATGCAGATTCAGGCACTTGTTCCCAGACTCGTGGCTAGAGACCGCAGGATTTCCAATCGCAGTTGGTGAGTCCTCATCCTTTGAGGACTAGTTATGAGTTTTGTTATCTTTATGATTTCCTTTTAGTACTTGTAGTTAGCTGGGGTCTTGTCCCAATAACTCATTCTATCAATTTTAGAGGATTTTCAAACATAGTTAGACAGTCGGTGTTTTATGTTTTAGATTGGTGATCCTAGACTTATATTGCTATCTTGTATGAAGTTTCCCATTGCTTCTCTTAAAGCTTCTGCTATAGTTGTATATTTTGATAAATGTTTAAGTTATGCTAAGCCCTAGAGTTAGCTTGGGATCACTTGTACTCTCAATTCCCATATCGCATCATGGGGGTAGGCTCAGAATATGACAAACTTGGTATTAGAGCATTAAGTTTAAGAGTCCTAGGAATGTCTAAAAGTCGCATTAAGTAGAGTCTTGTTTATGAGTGTGAAGTGCGCCACACTTATGAGGGGGAGGACATGAAATGTTTTAGGAAAAAGCTCCATTTCTTTCATGTTCAATATCATGTCGTAGAGTATAACTCTATTTTTCTTTCTAATTCATGCTTTACGCATGTCAGATTATGCCTCCATGAAGGAACAACGCTTGCAATGCAAATGCCAATCCTACAGCCCCAGACCATGAGGTTATGAATGGTGAGTTTCATAACACGATTCAGATGTTGGCTCAAGTTGTAGCCAACCAGGCAAATCAACAGGCCCCTGTCCTTGTGAACCCCAATGGTGGATCAGATGCAGCTTGGTTAGAGATTTTGTTCGTATGAACTTTCCAGAGTTTTCAGGGTCGAAGGTTGGTGAGGACCCATAGAACTTTATTGATGAGATCAAGAAGATTATTAAGGTGATGCAAGTAAATGATACTGACAGTGTTGAGCTAGCTTCCTATCAGATTAAGAATGTGGCTCATATTTTGTATACTCTGTGGAAGGATGGTAGAGGAAGGAATGCAGCTTCTATGACTTGGGACTGCTTTGTGGGAGCTTTTTTTGATAGGTTTTTTTCCAAGGGATTTGAGAGAGGCTAAGGCTGAAGAGTTCATGAATTTGAGGCAAGGATCAATGTCAGTCCAGGAGTATGGGCTAAAGTTCACCCAACTTTCTAGGTATGCTCCAGCTATGGTGGTCGAGCTGAGGGCCCAGATGAGCAAGTTTGTTTTTGGTATATCTGACTTGGTAAAGAAAAAATGTAGGACAACTATGTTGTTTAGGGATATGGAAATCTCTAGGCTTATGACACATGCTGAGCAGATTGAGAAAGATAAGCTAAAGGAGAGGGCAAAGGAAAACAAAAGGTCCAGGTAGAGGATTCAAGGTTCAGTCATTGGAGGTCCGAAGGTGGAAACTGGTCTTCATTTTAGAAGAGGCCATCAAGACCAATGCCATCATTAGCTAGTGATCCTACCCAAGCATCCATACCTAGGGATGATCATTCATGTAGGGAACCATGATCTCATTCTCAGGGTAATGTTGTGAAAGGAACTACCTACCCTGTTTGCAACAAGTATGGTAAGAGTCACCCTGGAGAGTGCCTTTATGGCACAAGTGGATGCTTTGGGTGCAGACAAATTAGTTATAGGATCAAGGATTACCCTTCAGCCAAGAGAACAATGGAGCTGGTAGGACACAGTCTACTACAACAACTCCAGTAGGCCATTCAGTTCAGCATCATACCATTTCTAGTGCATGCGATGGTCAGCGCCAGAACCGCCTTTATGCTATGTCATCCCGCCAGGATCAGGAGAGTTCCCCAGATGTGGTCACTGGTATGTTGAAAGTTTTCTCTCTTGATGTTTATGCTTTGCTAGACCCCGGAGCTTTTTTGTCATTTGTGACCCCTTATGTTGCTTGTAAGTTTGGAATCAGTCCTGAACTCCTCCTAGAACCCTTTCATATCTCTACTCTCGGTTGTGAGTCAGTCCTAGCCAAGAGAGTATACATAAGGTAATATTCATAGTCCTCTATGGAGTTACCTCAATTGATCTAGTAGAGCTAGAAATGATCGATTTTTATGTTATCCTTGTATGAAATGGTTACATGCATGTTGTAGAGTTGATTGCCAAACTAGAGTTGTCAAGTTTCAAATCCCAAATGAGCCTGTCTTAGAATGGCAAGGTAGTCCTCCTATGTTACAAGGTCATTTCATATCTTATCTCAAAGCTAGGAAAATGATTTCTAAAGGGTGCATCTACCATATAGTTTGGGTCAAGTATTCTGAGTTCGAGACCCATCCTTCCAGTCATTTCTCACAGTGAATGAGTTTCCAGATGTGTTTCCTAAGGATTTGCCTGGAGTTTCTCCTGAGAGAGAGATTGACTTTAGGATAGACCTCCACCTAGATACGCAGTCCATATCCATTCCTCCTTATAAAATGGCTCCAGCTAAACTTAAGAAACTGAAGGATCAGTTTAAAGATCTCATAAGTAAAGGCTTCATCAGACCTAGCATCTCTCCATGGGTGCTCTAGTCCTCTTCGTACATAAGAAAGATGGTTCCCTCAGAATATGCACAGACTATCATTAGTTGAACAAGGCCACCATCAAGAATAAGTATCCCATCCCTAGAATTGATGACTTGTTTGATCAGCTTCAAGGTGCTAGCTATTTCTCTAAGATTGAACTCAGATCCGGCTATTATCAGCTTAGAGTTAGAGAGTTGACATTCCCAAGACATCCTTCAAAACTTGGTATGGTCACTATAAATTTATGGTTATATCTTTTGAACTAACAAATGCTCCTACAACCTTTATGGACTGACGAACAGGGTGTTCAAGCAGTATCTAGATGTGTTTGTCATTGTCTTTATAGATGACATTCTTGTTTACTCTCGGAGTGAGGAGGAATATGCAAATCATTTGAGGGTAGTATTGCAAACTCTCAAGGATCACCAGTTATTTGCTATGAGTTCAGTAGGTGTGAGTTTTGGATGTAGTCTATGGCTTTTCTGGGTTATGTGGTATCTACGGAGGGCATTTGAGTAAATTCACAGAAAATAGAAATAGTGAAGAACTATCCTAGACCCACCTCTCCAACAGATATTAGAAGCTTTTTAGGCTTGGCTGATTGTTACAGGAGATTTATTGAGGAGTTTTCATCCATAACTGCTCTGCTGATCAGGTTGACTCAGAAAAAGGTGAAGTTTCGGTGGTCTGATGACTGTGAAAGAAACTTTCAGGAATTGAAGACTAGGTTGACCACAACTCCAGTTTTGACTTTACCTGAGGGTTCAGATGATTTTGTTATATATTTTGATGCGTCTAGAGTTAGCTTGGGTTGTGTTTTGATGCAGCTTGGTAAGGTCATTGCCTATGCCTCCAGAAAACTTAAAGTTCATGAGAAGAATTATCCAATCCATGATCTTGATCTTATAGCGGTTGTTTTTGGTTTAAATATTTGGAGATACTACTTGTATGGTGTCTATATGGATGTGTTTACTGACCATAAGAGCTTACAATATGTGTTCACTCAGAAGAAGTTGAATCTTCATCAAAGGAGGTGGCTTGAGCTTCTTAAGGATTATGACATGAATGTGTTTTACCATCCGGGTAAGGAAAATATGGTAGCTAATGCGCTTAGCAGGTTATCCATGAGTAGTGTGTCACATGTCAAAGAAGAAAAGAAGGAATTGGCTAAGGATGTTCATAAGCTCACTCATTTGGGGGTTTGCCTTACAAATTCGTCAGAAGGTGGCATTATTGTTTAGAATGTGTCATAGTCTTCTTTGGTGGTTGAGGTGAAGGAGAAACAAGAAAGTGACCCCATCTTGCACCAGTTGAAGGGTGCAATCCATCAACTGAGACTAGAGGTTTTCTCCCAAGGGGGAGATGATGTGCTTTAATATCAGGGTCAATTTTGTGTTCCTGATGTATATGAGTTGAGATAGTGGATCTTGACAGAGGCTCACAGCTCCAGATATTCTATCCATCCCAGTTCTACCAAGATGTACCATGACCTACGGGAATTCTATTAGTGGAATGGCATGAAAAGGAACATTGCAGATTTTGTGGCTAAGTCCCCAAATTGCCAGCAAGTGAAGGTAGAGTATCAAAGACTGGGAGGTATGACTCAGAATACTGACATTCCTACTTGGAAGTGGGAAGTGATCAATATGGACTTCATTACAGATTTACCTTATACCGGCAGACAACATGATTCTATTTGGGTGATAATGGACAATATGACTAAGTCATCCCACTTCTTAGCTATCAAGACTACTGATTCAGTAGAGGATTATGCCAGACTCTATATCCGTGAGTTATTCAGACTTCATGGGGTTCCTTTTTCCATAATATCCAATAAAGGTACTCAGTTTACATCTCAGTTCTGGAAGTCATTTCAGAAAGGTCTTTGTACTCAAGTGAATCTTAGCACTGTATTCCATCCTCAGATAGATGGCCTGGCAAAATGTACCATCTAGACCTTAGAAGATATGTTTAGGGCTTCTGTGATCGACTTCAAAGGTAATTGGGATGATCAATTGTCTCTTATAGAGTTTTCCTACAATAACAATTTCCATTCTAGCATTCAGATGGCTCTGTATGAGGCACTTTATGGGCGGAGGTATAGATCACCTATTGGTTGGTCTGAGGTGGGTGAGGCTTCTTTGATAGGGCAAGATTCTGTTCATGAGACCATGGAAAAGGTTCAACTTATTAGGGAGAGGCTAAAAATAGCTCATAGTCATAAAAAATCTTATGCAGATACGAGAAGAAGGGACTTAGAATTTGAAGTTGATGATTAGGTGTTTCTTAAAGTTTAACCTATAAAGGGAGACATGAGATATTGTAAGAAGGTGAAGCTTAGTCCTCACTATGTAGGTCCCTACAGGATTCTAAGAAGAGTTGGTAAGGTGGCTCATGAGTTAGAGTTGCCAGCAGAATTAGTAGCGGTTCATCCGGTCTTCCATGTTTCCTTGTTGAAGAAGTGCATTGGTGATCCAACCTTGGTTTGTGCCTTTAGAGAATGTGGGTGAGAAGGATAGTCTCACTTATTAAGAGGTCCCTGTTGAGATTCTTTACCATCAGGTTCATAGATTGAGAAATAAGGAAGTTGCTTCAGTGAAAGTTCTTTGGAGGAACTAGTCAATTGAGGGAGCTACTTGGGAAGCAGAAGAAGCCATGATGACCAAGTACCCTTAACTCTTTCCTTCCGATTCAGTTCCAGCTTGAGGTAATAGTTCCTCTTTACTATCCCCAATTTCCTCCTTAGTTCTCCCTCAAGTTTCATGTTCTATCAACTGTTTGTATGTTTCCTATATGTATGCATGTCTCATGAATCTTTCTTAGTTGTTTTAGTCTTCATTCAAGGACAAATGATACCAAGGGGGAGATATTGTAACACTCCAAAATTTGAACCCACGTTAGACTCAGAAAAGTCTTGATTTTCTATAACTGTCAGGTCCACAGGCATGTGCCATGGGCCGTGCGAGGCATGATGACCCATTGTGCTGGCCGCGGGAACTACCCAATCTCCTTATCCCCAATAGGAAGTTATCATAGGCCATCAGAAGACCGATGAGCCGTGAAAACTTATTGTAGGAAACACCCAGTCAGTCTGCCTGCAACCCTCAACCCGATGGCTAAGGGCAATGACTGTGGGAGCCACCACGGGTCATCGTCCCTCGCCATGGGAAATGACCAGTGAACCAGCCCAGTTAACCCTTTTCAATGGTCACCTCTCATGGGCTGTGAGAGGTGCGATGGGCCGTCTGATAGGGAATTGCAACTTCTTATTTTTATGTCAAGGGCATTCTGGTCTTTTCCTTATTATTTTAAATTTTATGTTAAGTCATTTTAAGCCAAATTAAAGGGGTTTTATTTCCACTTAGTTAAGTTCTCCTTCATTCTCTCAATCAAGTTCCTAAGGAAGAAAGGAAATCCAATTCTTTCATGCTCCAAGACCTAGGGTTTCTTCTCCAAGTCTCCATCTTAAAGCTCTAATTTAAGAAAGCTTCAAGTCCAGGTATGTCGGTATTTAATAAGAGTTTTATTTCACCCTTATTCCCAAAATCTCAAGTTTTATTTTAAAATTATGAATTTCTCAAGTTAGGGTTCTTACCCAGTTACATGATTTTTCTATAAATTTGTTCTTCTTATATTATCATATGATTTCTAATCTTTACATGTTTTTGCATGGGTTCTCACAAGTATTTATTTATCTCATGATTTGAAGGATAACTCTAGCCTAACTTTACATGTATGGTTTATTTTAAGAAAATTGGCATGTTTAAACAGCATGACCTCATGTATTTAGGTTCTAGAGGATATGTTGCAGGCCTGTGTTATTGATTTTGAAGGTCAGTGGGACCAGTTCTTAGCCTTGGCAGAGTTTGCATATACTAATAGCTAATACTCTAGTATTCATATGGCTCCATTTGAGGAGTTGTATGGTACGCAGTCCAGGTCTCCTATGGGTTAGTTTAATGCCTTTGAGGTAAGACCATGGGGGTACTAAATTGCTACGTAATTCTATGTATAGAGTTTGGGTCATTCAGAAGAGACTTTGTACTGCCCAGAGTAGGCAAAAGAGTTATACGGATGGAAGGGTTTGGGATTTAGAGCTTATGGTTGGTGACCAAGTGTTCCTTCGGGTGTCACCCATGAAGGGCGTAATAAGGTTTGGGAGAAAAGGCAAGCTTAGACCTAGGTTCATTGGGTCATTTGAGATCTTTTGTCGCATCGGGGAATTAGCATATGAGTTAGCCTTTCCTCTTGCTCTTTCAGGTGTTCACCCTATTTTCCATGTTTCTATGTTGAGATGGTATGTTTTGGATGAGTCGCACGTTCTTCAGTGGTATTTAGTTCAGTTGGATGACTTTTTAGCTTTTCAGGAGGAGCCTATTGCTATTTTGGATAGGAAGGTAAGACAGTTGAGGTCCAAGGTGATTATGATAGTTAAGGTTCAGTGGTGGCATCGTCCTATTGAGGAGACTATTTAGGAGATTGAGCACAATATGCAGACCTATTATCCTCACCTTTTTGAGCCTTCAGGTACCTTCCTTTCTTTAACTTTCGCGGATGAAAGTTCTTTTAGAAGTGGATATTGTAATGACCCTCGCGGTCATTTTCTTATATTCATGCCTTTTTACTATTTTGATCCTTCCTATAGCT
The DNA here is from genome assembly GCA_003996215.1 of Jaltomata sinuosa. Classification (NCBI taxonomy): domain Eukaryota; kingdom Viridiplantae; phylum Streptophyta; class Magnoliopsida; order Solanales; family Solanaceae; genus Jaltomata; species Jaltomata sinuosa. The sequence goes on from QJPP01001901.1 coordinate 391,565, forward strand.
TCTTCATGCTTTATTTAACTTACAGGAATATGTGGCATGCTTCCTAAGGCATTCGGTCAAGTTCTAGATGAGTTTCCCTATTTTGGAACTCTTTAAGTTGATAAGTTTGACTTTGGTAAACATTCGGAGAAGACGGGCTTGGATGGAAATTTTGTCAGCACTTTTAGCTCCGGAACATTGACTTTGGGCTAGTAAGACCTTTGGTTCTGGTCCAGAGGCTTATAGACTCATTTTGGGCACTTGGGTAAATTTTAAGCAAAACTGGCAAAGTGTTGACTTTGGTCAATATTTTATCAAAACGACCTCCGTTGGTCATCTCGATGATTCCATTAAGTCTGGAATGTCATTTTTAGTTGGGTGGCATATCTGGTTTATGTTCTCAAGGTTTGGAATGAATTTCGAGGGTCCGATAAGAGACTTTGAGCTTATTTGGAAATTGCTAGTGCAGCTGGTGTTGGTGCAGACGCCTTTGTGGTGCCGCGCCTATGGAAGCCATCCGCTCCTGCGGGCTTGGCTGCTCCTGCGAAACCGCTCTTGCGGAAGCTGAGTTTCACCTGCATAGTTGGAGGTTACTTTTGACCTTCGCTTCTGCGGTGCGATGCTGCTCCTACAATGATTTATCCATAGGAGCGATGATTGCTGGGACTTTTTAAATGTACTCACCTCCTTCGTTTCTCTTAAGTGTTGCATATTCCTCCTCCATTGTTAGAGCTTGGCTAAGGGTAATAATCACCTATTTTGGTGATTCCATGAGAATTTGAAGTAATTTTCTTCCCTCTCTATTCCTATTACGCGTGTAGTTGTTAATTTCATCTTTTGTTAATTAATCCATCAGTTTAATGTGATGTTTTATGTTATACTTCTAACTTTGGCTGGTAAGGACAATCTTTTTCAGTGTGAATGTATGCCACTGGACTCCATAGTGCTCAACATGGTTTATGTCAGTTATAAGAAACTCCCACAAGAATCATTTTAAGTTTCTAAATTACATGATATTCAATTTTCAAGCTTGATTCATTGTTTTATGACTTATGCTCAAACTATGATATTTACTTATAATTTCTACTTTGAGTCCTTTCACTACAACTTCTTCTACTAATGCATGAATTCAGTTTTAAGTATATTTTTCCAAGTATGTTCTTTCCTTAAGTTGCATAAGCTCGCATACTCAGTACATCCTATAGTACTGACAAATACTCTTGTGTTGTATCCTATCATGATGTAGAATCAGGCGCTTGTTTCCAAACTCGTGGCTAGAGACCGCAGGATTTCCAACCGTAGTTGGTGAGTCCTCATCCTTTGAGGACTGGTTATGAGTTTAGTTATCTTTATGATTTTCTTTCAGTACTTGTAGTTTGCCCTGTCTTGTCCCAACAAATCATTCTATCAATTTTAGAGGCTTTTCAAACATAGTTAGACAGTCGGTATTTTATGTTTTAGATTGGTGATCCTAAACTCATATTGCTATCCTATATGAAGTTTCCCATTGCTTCTCTTAAAGATTCTGCTATAGTTGTACATTTTGATAAATGTTTAAGTCATGCCAAGCCCAAGGGTTAGCTTGGGATCACTTATACTCTCAAGTCCCATGTCGCGTGACATATATGATACGTTTTTGGTAGTTTTTTTCAAAGCTTATCCAAACTCTATTTAATGGGAACTTTGGATGAACTTAAAATTCATCCACCTCCTATATTTCAAAAAACTTTGTTTAATCTACTCCCATATTTATTTGTTGATATTTAGGATTTATCTTAAAAGTATCAAATGATTAAACTGTTAGGGTTTCATTATTTTGGGATGGTGAAATCATTCACGACGATAATACTATCCACTACATTCCAATGTTAAGTTTCACTTACACTGGATTACTTGCATTTCTTGTTGCAATATATAGAAGAGTGACAGTTTGTATGCGAGATTTTAAATTGTCAATAATAGGGAGATATCCAATATCTTTTACACCAAAAGGTTTAGTTAATTATGAAGAATTTAATATCAAGGACAATGAGTCTTTGATTGATTCTTTAAGGGTGCCAAGTAATTTTAGATATCAAATTAGCCTAGCAATGTTCAAAATTTATGTCAAGAAGATTTCTAGGACTTGTCATGAAGTCCCTCCTGCTCAGGCTGAAGTTTCTCCCATTCAGACTAGTGCTTATCCTGACATGAATGTTTACAGAGACATTCTTATAGGTCAAATGTTTTTTTAATTAAAATATGACTAAAGAGGCCACTTCTATTAAATAGAAACTAGACAAAGACCAACTATTTACACATGCAAAGGACCTGAGGCCCAGAGAAAATAAAGACAAAAAACAAAAACAAAAAAAACAAAGAAAAGACAGAGCTTAGATGCTTCTAGGTTCTTTATGAAACTGAAAAGCCAAGCCCGATGGAGGAGGTGCTGGCCATTGTTTAAAATGGAAGCTGAACGAGTAAAGACAAAATTCTAAAATAGAGAGATAGACACAACATTTCTCTTAGTTCCCCACAAATAAGAGTCCGATGAACATTCAGTGATTTCACACAAGATGTCAAAATTCTCACTGATGCCATGAAATCACCTTCAAGGAATACTTCTTTAGTTCAAAGTTTTTAGATCTATACCAAAAATGATCAAAAAGGTACGTTGAAATTTACCACAAAGCTCTGATCTAAAAATAGAGGCTATATATTTCATTACTTGTCTTCATCAATAGATTGAGATCACGAAGAGCTAACAATGGTGTTAAATGAAGATTGTGTAGCTCTATAGTCTTTGAGCTAGATTTCCTCTGGTAAAGTTAGTCTTTTTAACTCCAGAAAAGCTATAAAAGGCTTGAATGCAATATCAAATGTTGATGAGTTTGATAATGTTTTGATGATCCGAGTAGTTACACTTTGAATTATTGATGTTGATGTTGCTAAAGTTGTTATTGTTATTGTTGTTGATGATGTTGATTTATTGTTGTTGTTGTTGTTGATGATGATGTTTGTTGTTGAACTCCAATGTTATTCTGAGCAGTATTGGTAGTTGATGTGATTGTGAACGTGTTGTTTTGGTATCTTTTGATTCTTAGATTAGGAACTTGAATTTTCTTCCCTCTATTGGGACCTCCTGAATAGTATTAAATTTTAAAGTACCTGCAAAAAAATCACCCAAGTTAGAAAAATAGTCTACAAGTTAGTTTCCTTCCCTATAGATGTACTCCACCACTACTTTCTTATTCCTCCTATTATTGTTGAAGCTCTTGACATTATGCTCCATGGCACTTCCCAAACCCCTTCCAAGATCATCTTCATTGCCATAGAATCATTTTTCATCTTTATAGGGAGTAGATTATTCTTAATGCAATAGTGCAAATTCTCACTCCCCGAGTTTATACCCTGGACTTGGTCGGTACCCGATGCTATTGCTAGCTTGAGTGTACTCTTAGCCTGGCATACTACTATGACTAACACTGAAAGATAAGCGGAAGCTCTAATACAATGTAATAAGAATTAAACTTTTAAAATCAAGTACTAATATACTTTTATAAATTAAGACATAAAGTTGACTGAAAACTAAATACAACTGGATTGATTGATGAATTCCCTATCTATGAAGTCCTTACTGATATAACTAAATATTGTTTTATCAGGACAAAGCCCCCGATCTACATTTATATAAGCAACAAAACTATTGAACTACACTACAGACTGAGCCCTCTAGAAATAAAGAGGACTCACCCAAAGCTGAGGAGATAGAGCCTACTGATGTGTCTTATCACGAACCTAAATATCTGAATCTGCATCATAAAATAATACAGTGCGAAATGGACTCAGAACATGGAATGTATGGTATGTAATAAAGATGAAGTGAACAATACTAATATCTGATAAAGCTGAACAACTGAGACATGAATATGATATATAATAAAGATCATGAAATAACTCAATGATAAGATAAAAGCATCCTGATTATTTGAATAATACTGCAACTGAGAGACTAAATCAATAGCATTAACTAAATGTTTGAAACTGAGAAACTAAATATCTGAAGTATGTAACTAAGAAACTGAAATATGTGACTGAGCAATTAAGCAACTGAAATATGCAATTGAAACATTGAATAACTGAAATAGTAACTGTATGCAATGCATTATAAAACACATTATAAAAACTTGTGGCCATGTGCCAAATATATTATCTGAAAATAACTGATTTTTCTACTGGGTGAGTTTCTAGTAACTAACATACACCATGTGAGCCCATGATGTCCAACCTCTGGCCTAGTTGGGAGAGCTGTCCTATACCTTACCGGGGTATAGAATGAAACCAAAACTATGCATCTATACTAGGCCTCTATTGGCTAAAAGATGAGTCATCCAAACTTGTGAAATGATCCTATCCTATGTTAGCATATGTAATTTTTGGGGCAAATGTTATCTGAACTCGTACCTCTCTCAATGTTAAAAAGTCCTCACAAAACTATAGTGCTCATATTATACTCTATTTGAGGAAAATTGAAATCGTACTTTGAGTCTTCGCTCAATATCTGCTCTTTTAAAATTGTACTGCTGGTGTCAAGCCCTGAGGCTGCCCCCTAGATGCAACACAGTGCTTATAGCATAAGTGACACCAAGCTAACCATGCTCTAGCATATACTAAACATTCTGATTAAGATAATATTCGTAAGCTAACCTGAAGTAATTGTATAAGTCTGGGAATATAAAACAAATAATATCTGAATGTATATATAGATAATTAAAGTCTAAAATCTAAACCTATTACATAAGCGAAAAATTAACTCTATGTTTGAAAGCCTCTACTGAGATGAGTTGGTGGGACAATCCCTCAGCTAACTGTGATAGTCTAAAAACTGAAATAAAAGACTGAATAAAAACAAACATAAATCTTGTCCTCGAAATATGAGGACTCACCAACTCTACTGCTGGGAATGCTGGAAAATCATACTAAGTGTGATCTGAATGCTGAGCGCCTGAACCTTCATCATGATAGGATGTAGCACAAAAGTATGCGTCAGTACTTGAAATGTACTGAGCATACGAGATATGCCCTAATCTAAATATGCTAAACATGAGGTGATAAATGAACATAAAAGGATTAACTGAGCATGAAATTGCAATAAGTAAACTGGTCTAATGACCAAGCAGATAAATATGCAATTGAACAATACTAATTTGAATAACTGACTACAAGGTCATGGACTAACTGAGTCTGAACTGTGAGAGCTACTATTAACCGACATACTCCAAGCTAAGCTAACTATGGGGCAAACCTGTAACCCTAACTGGGAGGGTGTTCATACCTTGCCAAGGGTATGAATATTAGCTAGCATGGATCCATTAATCTGTTGTCCATAAAGGACTAAGGTGTCAAGCCTGATCTGACAAGTGATCCTTTAGAACCTACAATGGTTCCATAGTTCTAGGACTTAGGGACTGCTACTTAGGGTGAGCCTCATCCGCACATCCTCTCGATGCTAAGTCTACTCCCAACTGAATATGTAATAAACTAACATACTAGATAGCTCAAAATATTGACTTCCTGAGAATGCAAAATAATACTTAGATTGAAAGTATTCAAATCATGTGATTCTAAATAATTGAGCATCTAACTGAAAATGTATGAAACCCTACACTGATCGGGTGTTCATAACCCACCATCCTAAGAGATTGAACTACTCTTAACAATTCTAGAATCTGACTAAAATATAGAATTTCAAAATTTATGGATAATACCACATAATGTGGGTTTGAAGGTTCTGAGCGTACAATAATGCTAGACTTCAAGGAAACATATAATAAGGATTTATATATAATAGGGAAACTAAAATAGAAAAGAATTCACCAAAATCTTAGGAACCATAGGTTCTTAAAGCTGAATTGAAACAAAAGAACTTGAGTTAATTTAGGGACTGAATGGGTTAAAGGAAACCCATTGATGAAATCCCACATACCTGAGAGCAAAACCCTTGGTGAATCTCCTTGGGTTTGAATCTTGAAGTTGGAGAAACCTCTATTTGCTTTGGAGAAGAAAGAAGCTATCGTTTTTCTCTATTTTTGCTATATGTAGATCTAATTCTGAAGGAAGGAGGGGGTTGGGTAGTTTTATGCTTAGTAATTAGGCTTAGACTAGTCAAAACAATGTATTTTAGCCTTTTAAAAGAGTAGAAAAGGTCTGGAATACCCCTAAATAGATATAATAAAAATGCTGAAAATTTTGCGACCTGAGTTCCACGGATGGGAACCACAGTCTATGGATGCTTTCATGGGCCGTAGAATCCTATCATGGTTCCTAGGCCTTTTTGATGGGTTACAGGTCTGATTTCCATGACCACCATCCACGACCCGTGGTTCTATCCATGGTCCATGGAAGCTGATTGTGGATCTGGGCTGAGAGGGGGACCTGCAGGTCTGATTCCATGAAGGGTAACCACGGCCCATGGTTCCATCCACGGTCTATGGATCCCTCTCATGGATCAACACTAGAGAGTCTGATTTTCAGGACTTTTTCCATGGAATCCATCCACGATCTGTGGATTGTTCCACAATCCGCGGAAACAATTTGTGGTTCCTGTTCTATCACTTGACAGTTCACACTTTGGATTTTCTAGGCTGGTTCTAGGCTTAGAATTTCCTAGGGTGTTACAATATCTCCCCTTTGGGATCATTCATCCTTGAATGAAGACTATCAAGCTGAGTTTGGAGGGAAAGAACTGCAATCCCTACCAACTGAGTTCAAAAAGCTAATTTCTAACTAATCTGAGTTCCAAGGAAATGAAAGCATACTGAAAATGCAAGAATAGCTGAGGGAACATGAAGCTGAGAGGAGAAAATACAAATGAGGAAACTAAGATACTGGAGAGGACTGTTACCTCAAGCTGGAGCTGATTTAGAGGAAAAGAGGTGAGGGTCCTTGGTTACCATTGCTACTTCTGCTTCCCTTGTAGCTCCCTCGATGGACTGGTTCCTCCAAAGGCTTTCACTCAAGCGGCTTCTTTGTTTCTCAACCTGTGAACCTGACGGTCAAGAATCTGTCTTCGGACCTCCTAATTGGTGAGCCTATCTTTCACACCCACACTCTCTAATGGTACAACCAAAGATGCAACACCAATGCACTTTTTCAACAAGGAAACATGAAAATTAGGTGTAGTGATGCATAGTCTGCGGGCAATTCTAACTCATAGGTGATAAACGCTCAAATCGTGCTCCCCAAGTTGGAGGTCACGACGATCATCAGAGAAAAACACATTTATATTCCTAACTAATGTCGGGGTCGTACCCACAGAGAAAAATATAGTCACGATTGAGGTAATAAAGAATCCAAGAAACTTATTGAAGTTCAATTAACAAAAAAGGGAAAAGAAATCTAAAAAGAGGGGTTTTAGACTAAAACTAAAGATAAAAGAAAATCAAATAAAAGATAGATTGATCAATGGCTTTCATCTTGATTTCACCAAGCAAGGATCACAAGGGAGACTTGGGAATGGGAATTTAATTCACAAGACTTGCACCTGATTGACACATGGGTAGTCTTGGCTAAAGGTGCACTTACCCGTCTTTCGACCAATCAAGCAACAATTCTCATGGGTTCTTTTGAACCACCACAAGTAAGCAATAACCAACAATTAACTTGGGTGAGTTGGATTATCTCTAACTCTAACTCTTAGATGGTAGTTTTCGGCAACCAAACTATCTCTAGCCTAGGTCTAGAGTGGAAACCCCAAATTCCCACTATTGAATCTTCCCGAATTTAGGAAAATTCTCTCTTAAGCAACAACCCAAATTAGAAAGCTAAGTCAATTATTGCAACCATTGACTATAAATTTAAGCATGGAGGATTCAATAGACCCAAATAATCAAACAAGAGCAAAATCTATATATGAATTCAATACCCAAACAAGTATTATCTCTAATACAAATCCAAATCTCAATTCAACAATTATACCAATAAAATAGCAATTAAGAACAAGAGTTGAAGAATGAAAACTAAAGATTTTACAATAAAGAGCATCCAAATCTTCACTCCTATGGTGTTGGTTAATGAACTTGATATCCAAGCTTGCCAAAAGTTGTGAGAATAGCCAAAGATTCCTTCCCAATCGGGTAAGAAGAGTTTTATGAGAATTGGGGTTTCCAAAAGTGGGAATTTCCAAATCTGTCCTGCAGCTGATGATGCCTTCATCGCGATCGCGTGCACAATCTTCATGATCGCGAGGTGCTATGATATCCTTCCATGCGGTCGCGTGGCTCCACTCTCGCAGTCTCGTGGCTATGAGTTCTTATGCATCATGGTCTCCAATCTCGCGATCGCGAAGGCCAATTCCATGTCAGTGACCAACAACTCCTTTTATCTCCCATTTGACTTGTTTTCACCCGAATCTTTCTCGAATACTTCTAAAACACAGAAACCTGTAAAATAGAAGTAATTCGTGTCAAATTGCACTATTTATCCACTTTATACTAGCAAAAGCATAAGATTAAAAGCTAAATAAGTAGGTAGAATACCAACTTATCAAACCCCCAAACTTGAACTATTGCTTGTCCTCAAGCAACTAAAAATTCAATTTGAAGAGGCACACAACACAAGTGCAAAGACATCACTTCAAGTCAAGGAAAACCCATTTCTGTCACCAAATATAACTTCGGTTGGTACTAACGATTAGTCAATTACATGATAACTATTAGCATTCCCCTGTATTTAAAACTCAATTCAAGGATGCAATGGAACATTAAGAACAACCAAGTGACAACATCCAATCCTCGAGATGTGACTCAAAACCACTAGCTTACCAAAACATGCTCAATTGACTCATTTTCGGAGTTTATCAATGTCACCAATTATCCTAATTCGCATGCCCTCATAAGAACAAAAGTCCTAAAAACATATTATGTACAAAAACAATCACAAGGGACAAATACAAACACTCACACTCACAAGGAATTTCAAGCACTAACAAGTATCAACCATAGGCTTGCCCTTATTTTCATTTGCCACTAGCTCAATAACACTCGGTTGGAGATCTCAAAGGGCTTTTCTAAGCATGTAATGTAGGCTCAAGGACGGGTAGGATACACATTTGAATTCAAGTGACTACATCCTTCTCAAACTCTACATAATTTTTTTCAATTCGAAACTAAGGGCATTCCTTTCATTTTCATTCAACATGAGGCACCATTTCACTTCTTTTTATTTGAAGCCCCAATTTCTATCATTTTCTTCACCTTGGAGGATTTTCTTTCCTTTTATTCCTCTTTGCTTTTTCATTTTGCTTTTTTTTTCTTTTTGGCGACTCTTATTAAGCAACAACCATGATTTACTCATTTAGCACTCCTCCAAGGTACCTTTATCAACCCCCAAACATAGTCTTTTATCCTCGATTTCACATTTGTGGACTTCAAGGAGGGACGGGTTCAAGAGAGGGATTCATTATCAGAATGGTTCAAGGCTTGTAACGAGGTTGCCAATGAAGAGGTATTAGGCTCAAGAGGGGTGACTAATGATTCAATTTAAGTAGAATGGTGGCTTTTAAGGCTAAGTGGGCTTAATCACAAGGAAGACATAAGATCATTTCTCCAACCAAAAGTAATCAAGACTAGCTTTAAAGACTAACCGGGCAAGTTCAAGTTAACACAAGCAAGCACAAGAATTATTCAACTAAACCTCACCACACATGGCATGAAAATCATTCACGAAGGATCGATTTTAACTTCCTAAACAAGAACAAAGAGGAGCCCTTCTACATTATCATCGTTAATGAGCTAAGAGTCACAAAAAGATCAAAGGGGTTGTCACAAAAATTAATCTTCGCCATGCACTTTTCACAAATTTTTTGGAAGGGTATGCCTATTTCACTTAACATGTAAAACTACTTCATTAGTACCAAACAAGTGAATCGCAACCAACACCTCAAAAGATGATAATTTGCCCTTAAGAATGACGTTACTCAGTCTATCATTGGGCCACTTCATCTATCTAAATAGGTATGGCTGGACAAGGGGGATCAACACAACATCACAATTTTTAGGCACATGCGATTCGCACATGTCAAAGTGCGAGTCGCACGTGCAACACATATGCCAGATATTGGGCATGTGCGAAGCTCGTGCAGTTTGCACAATGGCATATGCGATATAGTACTCTCAGTTCCAGCAAGTTCTAACTAGCCTAACGTGATACTAGATTGGAAAGCATGGATGGTACTATCTTGGATAGCACTTATCCTTCAAGGCCTTTCACATGTAGTCAAGCTAAAAAGCTCCAAGACCTTCAAGCAATGTTCATGAAAAGGGAAACATTGGAGAAGCTTGAAGAATCCCAAAGGAAAGCATACAATGTGTGGGTGGTCCATTAAAGTGAGGTGGAAGGTGGAATTCAAGAATTCCCAAAAGAAGGCAACCAAACAAGGCCCTTAATTCATTAAGGGCAAAATTGTAATAGCTAGTGTCTTCTTATTCCCTAGTATAAGTAGTAGCTTTTCTTCATTTTGGAAGTAGTTTTTGCATATTGAAGATTGATACTCTAAAACTTGTAGTTGCTAGTGTAAGGCTTAGTGTAATTCCCTTAAGGAATTAGTGAGTGATTAGGGTGACTCTCTTGATTGTTAGTTTAACTTCTTTGCTTAATTAATCGAAGGTCTCCCACTTGTGGATTTCATTTGGTTTTCCTTGATTAGTTGAGTTGAATTAGTTTCTAGTTGTTGGAATCAATTGGGAGGTGAGGGTTTTAGCCCCTTGTTGCCCATAATTTCAATTCCTAGTTATTAATTCTCATATCTTTTCCTCCTTCTTTCTTGTTTGCTTAATTTCCGTTATCATAACAGGTACTCAGACTTCCCCTGGCTCCAAAACATCCAACAAACCTACTATAAAAACAAATAAGCTACAAGAAATGAAACTAACAACCTAAGCCATCAATTCCATCCATAGCAACAAACAAACCCGACGAGGGTATGCTAATAAAAAACAAACCTAACAAGGGCGCATCAATATCCAACCATAAAAACAAGCCCGAAAAGGGAGCAATATCCAAAATAAAATAGCAGGCTAGATAAAGTGCCAGCCACCCCCAACTAATAACGTGCAGTGACCTCACTGCATCAAAACAAGATAAAAGTTTAAGGGGGCTCCCTGAAGGGTGTGTCACTCAGAACTAGAGCTGCTAGTCCCATAAAGGACCCAATCTCCCTCATCAGCATCATCCTCAGCCTCAGACCCACATAGCTTCCTCAGAGTGCTCATCATCTTTGTGAGGAACTTGCTTTGCTTCCTATCGTGGTCCCTTTGCTTTTTCTGTCACCTTTCCACTTTAGTCAACCTCTCCTTGATGTGTTATTGCTGGCTCGCTACACTAGCTAGTGTAGGTCAACAGGGAGTAGTGGAGGATGATGGCCCTGATGCTGGTATGATGGAACTCTCTCCCGGACCTGAAGGTAAGCCTGCTACAATCTGGCGAAGATGGGCATTCATGCCATAGACTTGGCTGGAGATGTGGCAGAGTGTCATAGGTCCAATCCTAAGGGGGAACAATAGTCTCAGTAGCAGAGGCTGACTCACGTGCCTCGCTGGACTTGGGAAATAGACCAAATGATGGTGAATCCACGTCTATCTTCCTCTTCTTCGATGCTTGCACGGGGCCTCTCTTCTTCAGAGGGTGAATCAATTTTTTGGGCTTTCTCTCATTTTCACCATCCCTCTTTGCAACCCCGGCTTCATAGCATAAGTGAGTGATCAATGAAGGGAAGAGCAAACTTTTACTACCGTCAAGGACTACTTGTTGAATTTCTTGCACGATCAATTACCCCACATTCACTGGAAGACCCTCCATCATGGCACAAATGACCTTTGCTTTATCAGGGGTCACATCGGATTCATTCTTTGAAGGCATAACTTGGGCACAAATGATCAAAAGCCAGGTGCGGGCTTTAAGGTTAAACTTGGAGGACTCAATCCACATTTTCAATGCTATTCATTGCGGGACCGTGCCATCATATAAGTGCTCCACAAACCAATTGGTCCCCATTTCTGTAGCTTGGGCTTTGTATGTGGCATTGTCAACATTTGGGAGGTGGTAGTATCTATTGATCAACTCCAGATCAAAGCGAACCAGCTTGCCCCGAACCATCATAACCAAGTCGTTGGAAAAGTCCGTCTCAGCCGCATTAGCAAAAAATTCATAAACCACGACAAAGTTCACTTTGATAGGCTCGGCGGTGAAGCATATCCATCCACTTGTAACCAACTTCCCATGATAGTTGGCCCATTTCTCTTCCAATCCGTCCAACATAATACCTCGCTCCCTCATTATTGGCTTCGTCAAGTGACGGTTATATAGTTAGTAGCACTTAAGGGAGATGAAGGTTCCTTGGTCAAAATACTCCTCGTCGGCCACTTGGTTAGCATTTTCATGTTCAATTTCGGCCATATTCAAGCATAAAGTACCTACACAAGGAAAACAATTGTCAAACAATGATATAGGCATGTGAAGCAATGTATTGGGACATGATTAGGCCAAAGAAATGAGCCAAAACTATCCCGGGTAGAGTTGGGCAGAGCTGCTATATTTGGGACTATGAAAACTGGCCATCGCGATCGCGGGATTTTTCTTCGCAATCGTGAAGACCAATTAGTTTTTTGCAGAAGTTTAACTCATCGCGATTGCAGAATGGGGTATCGCGATCGCGGAATTGGGCATCGCAATCGCGATGGTCATCTTCTTACCCAGAAAAATTCTTTCCAATATTTTGTCAAACAGGTGCTTTGCACCCCTTAGTTCACCATTTTTAAACCACATAGGCGTCACCTTTTACCCCAAAAATCAGCAAACCAACAGATTTCTAACCCCCCAACTAGATTTCACCCATAATTTCATACCACACACCCAATTCACACATATTGTTGAAAGCAAAAATTGACACCCACTTGGATGTCTAAAGCACTTACTTTAGCACAATGAGGGTGGATTGAAGAAGAGAAAATAGAGATCATACGTGATGAGTTTCAAAGATGCTTATGGAATTGAAGTTGATGGAGTATTATTCTTGCCTTAGGAGAGAAAAGGACCAAGTTTCAAAGTAGTTTTTCCTTTTGAAACGACTTGTTTTAACTTTTAATACCTGGAAACTGTTTGTTGCCTCTTGATCACATGGCCTTTTCATGCGATCATGATGAGTCAAAATCACACGAATTTACGTGATCGCAAAGGTTTCACACGGTCGTGAAGATTAAGTGAGATTTTTCTTTATCGCGATCGCGAGCCCTGACCATCACGATCGTGATGCCTTAGCATTAACTGAGTTCTCTGAATTTTTGCCCAGTACACTACTTCAACGTGTGATGCCAGGTGCGACATGCACTTTGGGAGGTGTGAAATGCACCAATTTTGCATAAGCCAAGAATTTTGCTCAGTTCACTGGTTTGCTTGTGTGATGGCATGTCCAACGTGCACTCTTCCAGGTGCAAAAAGCACATTTTTCAGAGGTATTTTTGGTGCTTCTCAACACTTGGCTCCTCTTATCATTCCTTTGGGCACCTAAAGACAAACCAAAAAGAAACAAAAAGGTGAAGTAAAGAATAAAAACGATGGGTTGCCTCTCATCAAGCGCACAATATAACATCATGATGCGACGCAAGTTACTTCACCATCTAGATCTCCACTTGGAAGACTTGAACCTTTGACCCAAATTTGAATCGAACTTCCGGTGAAAGTCACAGGGTGAAGGTGTGAACATGAGAAGGCTATTTTCTTGGTGTCGCATTTTGCATTTTTTAGCCTTCAAGTGAGGAAGGTCTCTTTGCCTTCTTTCCATGACAACTTTAAGACCGGATAAACTTTGATCCATCCTCCTTCTAAGGTCTCCCAAAAGATTGATTACTTCTACTTTCGTCCATTCAATCAAACTCAAGGTTGACAAGTGGTTGGAGTAAGATTTAGGCATCTCCACCTTCAAACTTGTCTCATTTATAGCATCCTTACTTTCAAATGAACCAGAGTCTTTCACCATGAACCGTTGCAACTCTAGTATCATTTGTTTACTTTAGGCATCATGATATTTGTATGGATTAGTTAGTTGCCACAAAACCTTCAAGTCACGAGCATCTCTTCTGTCTTCCTCTTCGATAGGGAACAACTCAAAACTACTACCCACAATTGTGCATGTGTCAACACGAGCATTCAAATCTATGTCCAAATTTTGGATAGCAATTTCAAGAACCCTTTTTTTTACTTCTCTTGGCATGCCTTTTAAACAATACCTCAAACATTGGTAGCATTCTCTCACGTTGTTCCCCATAGGCCTCAAGTTGGTGAGCTTGGTTTAACACCCATTCTAGGCTCACAACCTCACCTAATACAAATTTCTCTTCTTGTTGGGGTTCAAGCACTATCGGTACGGATTCACTTTCGGGTGATTCCATGTTTTGCAAATCTTCATCATCGTCCCCAAAGTGAATTTGATTGAGCTTGATGTTTAAGACATGTTCGTTTGCTTAGCTTGGAGGTTTTTCTTCATTAATTTGACCGAGAGGAGTAGAAAAATCTGCCATGAGTTGTGTGGCACAATTTTTCTCCTCTTCTTATTTAGCCCTTGCATCCATGAAGCCTTTCTTTATGGATTTCACACCCTCCTCTATGATATCTTACTTGGCCAAGAGAGTTTGAACAATGGCATATAGGCTTTTCGGGTAGGTGTCTTCTTCATGAATTTGAGCAAGAGGCATGGACAAATCCGCCATGGATTTTGTGGAGGAATTTCTCTCCTCTTCTTCTTTCATTCTCATGCCCATAAGCCTTGATTTATGGATTTCACACCCTCCTCTTGGGTTTCTAGAAACTCCAAGAGGGTGTGGAGCTTGGCATACATGCCTCCTTTGCTTTCTACGTCATGGTTCCTATTAGGATCACAAGCACCACTAGCAAAATGATTAGCATAAGAGGGGGAGGAGGATAGTCATTAGGGCAATTGCTCCAATGTCCATCACGACCATCACACAAATAGCAATTACGCCCATCAAAGGAACAAGAAGGTGAATACCTCCCTCTCTTAGGGCCAATCTTACATTTTTGCCAAAGGTGGGGTCCTCTACAATAACAACAAGGATTATTATAACGAGGGTTGCAACCACCAACATCTCTATCATTTCGAGATACCATGAAATCAATCACAAAGTTAAATTTAAACAAAATATAAACAACTATTCACAAAGATATTCTGAACTAACTCAATACGCCAAATTGTTCCCCGACAATGATGCCATTATTGATAAATGCTCAAATCGTGCTCCCCAAGTTGGAGTCAAAGCAAAACACATTTATATTCTCAACGGATGTCGGGGTCGTACCCACAGAGAATAATGTAGTCGCGATCGAGGTAATAAAGAATCCAAGCAACTTATTGAAGTTCAATTAACAAAAAAGGGAAAAGATAACTAAAAAGGGGGGTTTTAGACTAAAACTAAAGATAAAAGAAAATCAAATAAAAGATAGATTGATCAATGACTTTCACCTTGCTTTCACCAAGCAAGGATCACAAGGGAGACTTGGGAATGGGAATTTAATTCACAAGACTTACACTCGGTTGACACATGGGTAGTCTTGGCTAAAGGTGCACTTAACCATCTTTTGACCAATCAAGCAACAATCCTCATGGGTTCTCCACCACGAGTAAGCAATAACCAACAATTAACTTGGGTGAGTTGGATTATTTCTAACCCCAACTCTTAGATGGGAGTTTCCGACAACCAAACTACCTCTAGCCTTGGTCTAGAGTGGAAACCCCAAATCCCCACTATTGAATCTTCCCGAATTTAGGAAAATTCTCTCTAAGCAAAAACCCAAATTAGAAAGCTAAGTCAATTATTGCAACCATTGACTATAAATTCAAGCATGGAGGATTCAATAGACCCAAATAATCAAACAAGAGCAAAATCTATATATGAATTCAATACCCAAACAAGTATTATCTCTAATACAAACCCAAATCTCAATTCAACCATTACACAAATAAAATAGCAATTAAGAACAAGAGTTGAAGAATAGAAACTAAAGATCTTACAATGAAGAGCATCCAAATCTTCACTCCTATGGTGTTGGTTGATGAACTTGCTCTCCAAGCTTGTCAAAAGTTGTGAGAATAGCCAAAGATTCCTTTCCAATTGGCTGAGAAGAGTTTATGTGAATTGGGGTTTCCAAAAGTGGGAATTTCCAAATCTGTCCCGCAGCCGATAACGCCATCATCGCGATCGCATGCACAATCTTTACGATCATGAGGTTCTGTGATATCCTTCCACGCGGTCACATGGCTCCACTCTCACGATCATGTGGCTCCACTCTCGTGATCGCGTGGATTTGATTTCTTGTGCATCGCGGTAGCATGACCCCAGTCTCGTGATCGTGAAGGCCAATTCCTTGCCAGCTCCTTTTAGCTCCCATTTGACTTCTTTTCACCCGAATCTTTCTTGAACACTTCTAAAACACATAAACCTATAAAATAGAAGTAATTCGTGTCAAATTGCACTATTTATACACTTTTTACTAGAAAAAGCATAAGATTAGAAGATAAATAAGTAGGTAGAATACCAACTTATCAATAGGACACCTTGTCAACTCTTCTCAGAATTTTGTAGGGGCCTACATACCTGGGACTAAGATTTCCTTTCTTTCCAAATCTCATCACCCTTTCATAGGCGACACCTTCAAGAAAACCCAATCATCGACCTCAAACTCTAAGTCCTTTCTCATCACATCTACATAGGACTTCTAATGACTCTGAGCTGTCTTTAACCTCTCTCTAATGAGCTAAAGCTTCTCCATAGCATCATGAACTGAATTTGGCCCAATCAAGGTTACTTCACCTACCTCAAACCAACCAATATGTGATTTACTATGGCTTGGTTGAGTTTCCTCTAGTTTTCAACACTAGGCCAGCTATCATCCTCTAGCTTGATCTTATGCTCATAGATGCCTGCTGGGATTCCATGGATATCGACTACTGTCCATCCAATAGATTTTCTATACTTTTGCAACATTGATATAAACCTTTTAACCTGCACATCAGAATGCAATAGATACAGTTTTATTAGGTCCTATGAATTCATACCTGAGGTGAGTGGCATGGGTAAAT
Source organism: Jaltomata sinuosa (assembly GCA_003996215.1). NCBI lineage: Eukaryota > Viridiplantae > Streptophyta > Magnoliopsida > Solanales > Solanaceae > Jaltomata > Jaltomata sinuosa. Next base: position 408,672 of record QJPP01001901.1, read on the forward strand.
TATTTAGCTCAAGTTTAGGAGCCTCAATGATGGACGGTTTATCTGGTGGCGTGGCTCTATTCTCCACATCCAGAGAGAGTTTCTTTGGGGTGTAGCTATAAGAACCAAGCCTTATTAGGGAATTCACGATCTCCATATAACCTTCCATGTCTTCCCCATAAAAATTGACCAAAATTGAAGCCAACACTTCACCAAAAATATCCTCCTCTACTTTTGATTCAATTGCTTCCTCTACTGCATCCTTCACCACAATAATTACTAAGATGTTGTGATACTTGCTTGGTAGGGACATTCCCTTGCTTGATTGAAAGGTAACTTTTTCGTCATTTACTTAGAATTTAATCTAATTCCTCTCCGAGTCCATTACCGCTCTTTCGATTGATAGAAACGGATGTCCCAAAATAATGGGTATCTCTTTGTTCACCACACAATCAAGTATCATGAAGTCATCTGGTAACATGAACTTCTTGACTTTAACCAACACATCATAAACAATGCCGACAGGGCATTTCACTCTCCTATCTTCCATCTATAATCTCATGCTAGTGGGCCTGGGCAGTACGATTCCGGATTTCTTGTATATCAACAGTGATATAATATTTATACTAGCACCATTGTCACATAATGCCTTAGCAAATACCCTCACACTGATAGTGGTATGTTAAACGCACCTGGATCACCCTTCTTCTCCACTGGGTAGTGTGAAATAATGGATCTTACCATATGGGTGAGCTGTACATATTTATCCTTCGCAGATACCTTCTTCTTAAGTAATTCTTTCAAATATTTTGCACAGTCAGGTATTTCCTGGAAAGCGTCAATTAATGGGATGCACATTGACAACAACTTCAATTGATAATAAAACTTTAGACATTTGGTTTTCTTAGTCTTTTTGACAAACCTTTGAGGGAAAGGTGGTGGACACTTGAATGTTTGCACAATCTTCATAATGGGCCATTTTTTGTTTCATCAACTTTCTCAGTTCTTGGTACTTTACTTTCAATTGTCGTGTCTTCTTCAGGCACAACCTATGCTTTATCTGCCTGTTCATTAATCATATCATCCTTTGTTATGGTGAGACCACTCCGTGTGGTGATAGCAATGCACTCTGAGGTGCTACCACCACCTTTTGGGTTGGTGTCATGACCCAAAACTGGGCCATGATGTTGCCTACATAACCTCCCAGTAGGCAAGCCAACCAAATGTTACGAAAGTAAAATAAAACAATTCAAATAAAGGAAGCGGAAGAGAAATATAAGGGAATAGGGCCAACAATATAGATATATACCAACTGTAATAAATATACAAAAATGGCCTCAAAGTGACCGAGAAGATAATATATATACATAAGAACCAACCTCAGACCTGGTGTCACTGGTACAAGAGTGTCTAATATATGGAGTAGTTGTACAACAAGTACTGTCTATTCAAAATATAAAATATAGATAGAAAGATAGATGGAAAGCAGTAATAATCTCCAAAACGCTGGGAGCTCACCATGATCCAAACAACAAATCGCAACGAATGATAGGAGGATCAATGAGGGTGGATCGTACTAGGTGTTACATCAAAAAAAGATACATAGTGTAGTATAAGTACCAAAACAATGGGTACCCAGTAGGTATCATAGGCCAATCAGGCTCAGAAAGATAATATATAATATAAACTATAGGAAAGTAAGCTAACTATAGAGATCCACCTAAATCTATTTATCAATGGAAATAGAGCTAACTAAGTTGACGGATAAGATAATAATTATAATCAAGGCAATAGACAATCCAAGTGCACTCAAGCCAATGTAATGCGACGAGAGATGATGTGATGCAGAAGTATAATAACTTGGTATCTGGTATCCCGGGTGCTCGAAATTTAATCTTGGACTCATCAACAAATGCATAAAAAGTAAAACCCAGATATGTGCTCCTCAGGTCACCTGAAATGGAATGTCAGAATTATCAACAACAAAGTAAATGGAGAAAAGTTGTGGTAACGTCCCTCGGATTGGCATAAAAGTGGTACTTTTCTTTCCTTTCCAAAACCAGTGATGAAACATAAGATGGTTCCTTTAACAATCCAAAAATCATGATAAAAGTGACAAATCTCAAGTTTAGACCAAAAATTTCGAAATTTCCTTCCCTTTTCTGTACCGCTAGCCATGTAAACGTAGCATTAACATGTATATTTCCAAACTCAAAGAATATATCATACGAATAAGGAAAGCAAGGCAAAACACCCTCCAAATAAAAGGACTGACCTGGAACTCTGTCGAATCCGTGCTATGGCCTCAGGCCCATAATTACACATCAACGATAAATAAAATGGAAGGAATGGAAAATAACCATGAAAATAACAAAAAGCATCTACTCTACCTCTAAAATCTCCTAAAAGCATTCTAAGGATTCTAGGTTATCCACATAAATTCTACAAGCTCCAAAACTAAAGATAAACAGTAGAATTCTACTCTACGGTCTCGAAATGGCCAATTTATACAATCACATGATTTAAGCCTATTTCTATCCTAAGATTTAACTTAACGTTCCAATAATTTATATAATGTAGAATCTAACTATGCAAAGTCTAAGGAAAATAAACAGTAACCTACCTCAGGATTGAACTAAAAATACGAACCATCACTCATGTGTCTTTCCTTTCCAAATAGACTCAGAAAGTGCAACGCTATTAAGAACATAATCCAGGTGTTAAGACGAGAAGAATGACACCCACATTGCTGAGAAATTTGAGCCAAAAATTGGGTCATAAAATGAACCTCGAGGCCCGTGCAATGAAACCAAAAAAAAATTACGATAATATTTTCAAAAGGTTCATAAATCCATGCCGAAAATGTGAGAGAAAATGGGGCTCATTTTGGGGCCCAAAATAACCCCAAAGTGTAACACCCCACACGTTTGAATGTTGGATTAACTCGTAACTTTGGGATAATACCAAGATTACCATATATGTTATGAAGGATGTTTTTTGAGGTACTTCAAATGAATGATGGTCGTATGTTAAGTTTTGAAGTCAAACAAGTTGCAAAATAAAAGTTGAAAAAAGTTATTGTAAATTCCTTTAAGGAATTCTCTTAAACTTTGGGTGAAACATCTTTGAGTTTTCCTCAAAATATTTAAAGAATTAGTGGGTTTCCAACCAACCAAATCAAAGGTCTATGAGTCTAGTTTCCAACGCATCAAACCGTTTGTTCATATGACTTCAGAATAGGGAGATATTTTCATTTTCATAAGACTGCACAAGCAGCTACATCAAGGTGGGGACCAAGTCGGTGGAATGGATATATATTGAGATTTTAGCTTTGAAAAATCACATTCTCTTAAAATAACTTCATCCTATGCCTTAATAAACAGATTAATCTCTCCCTAGACCAAATACTCCCTAATGTTTGCCAACTAGAGCTTAAGGGATTCACAAAAGTTGTTCTACACGTTCAACTTATCGTTTTGACATAGTTTTATCCGTGTTTTGGGTGGTGCTTCTCTTTTGTGGTGTGGACAGAGAGAGTTCCAGGGGATTATTTATATTGAGCAGTAGCTACAGAGTTCTATTGGTAAGGTAAGGATCTCGTACACTTATCTATTTGTTAAAATAAGATTCTAAGCTTCTAGTTATGTAAAGTCGTACTTGCCGATGACTTGTAGTATTTTCTTGTTGGTTTTTAGTTCATTTGTTATTACTGCAAGGAGGAAGAATTTTTAACATTGGAATTCAGTTCCTTTTTTCAAGGAAACATTCCTTCTACGACCCTCCTTCGTACATGTTCTAGTATCATTTTTACAGCTTTCCGAGCCACAAAGTGGTGATTTTGGAAACCATGGCTTTGGACAACCCCTTTATCTTATTACATTTGGTTATTGTTATTGTGTGATGGTGTTAAGGTGTTGGAGGAACTGGGGTTTGATTTGATTCTTATTGGAGTCACGTAAGATGGTTGTCAGATTAAATGACGTGAAATAGCCTTGAAATAGTGCCTCGGGAACTCGTCGCTCCTTTGAGATGTGATTAACATATTATTGTTGGATTTACCTGCTGCTTATTATTGTTAGTAGCCTTATTTTATGATTTAGACTTGGCTGGTCATAAGTGGGACATTGATTCCTTATCGATTGATTATGACTCATTCTTGCAGCCTTCTTGATTCTCACATTTGTTGCATTATATTTGGTTGGTCAAGTTTCATAGCAACACTTTTGGGGCTTTAATTGAAAGGTATGTTAAGGCTTCCTTTTCACTTTCTGGCATGACATTTAAGGCCCAAGCTTGTATATGATGTGTAACATCATTATTTGACTAATGGCCTTATAATATTCAGTTTTGCTCCACTGCATGATATAGCGACTATCAGCATCACTCTATTCCTTACCTAGCAGCCTAGAAAATCTTATTATGATTCCATTGAGGTCACCTGTGATTACATGATATTATTGTGTTGCTTTTATCGTCTGGCTGCCGCCTAGGAGCTTGTTTTGGCCTCAGTCAACACTGACACTACAGGGTTTTGGATCCTACATTTTGGTTACCATTATCGTGCATTTGAGCCAGGTAGATCATACCTATGGGACAAGTAGGTTGTACCTATGGGGCAGCAGTTACATTATATTACTGTTCCATTGGGCTGGGTAGACCATAACTACAAGATGGGTAGACTGTACCTACGGGGCAACAATTATATTACATTACTGTTCCTTCGGGTCGGGCAGACCGTACCTATGGGATCGTCAAGATGTACCTACAGGGCAACACTTATATGTAGCACAGAGCCTTAGAGTTGTATAGATTCATAACACCTGTACATTCAGACAGTTCAGATCAAGTTATCACTGGTGTCCAGGTAGGGGGGTCAATATAGGTATTTGGTGACTGTTTGTGCCTATTAGGACTTATGGCAATTGTATGTTGTTTGTACCTGCCGAGCTTATGGGGGCCAGGTAAGGTTATTGTTTGCTATGTGCTTTAGATGGTATCTTATTATAGGAAGGTAAGTTATTGTACTTCTTTTTACTCTTGCCCTTTTGTTCAGTCCTTACACTTCAGTTTTAGTTTTCAGTTTTTCTTACATGCTCGGTACATTATTTCATACTGATGCCCCATTTCCTAGGGGTGCTGCATTCATTCCTGCTGGTCCTGAGTGATGACCAAATAGACATGTCGGGTAATATAGCCAAGCTTTCAGCGGGTTGGTTTACTCCTTTCCTTTCAAGGGTTGCCAGAGTCTTAGAGGTTTGCCTTTTTTGTTGTTGATAGCTTTTTGGGTAGGTTGGGCCCCTATACCACCAAGTATTATATTCATAGAGGCTTTCAGACTAGTTACTTGGGTTTCATAGCTACGATGGTGGACATTTTGGCCTTGTATATTTATTAGTTGTAGCTTGTTAGCCAATTGGGCCTTGTTGTTGTTTTGTTGGCAGTTTAGCGGCCCACTTGCCTAGTTTACATTGTGCATACATGTTTTTAGTTTTTATATTGAGATCATTGTGGCCTTGATAGACCACAAAGAGTTTATGCTTTTCTAGATATTATGGCGGCCTCGACGGCCTAAACAAGACTTATGTGCTACATGCTTATTGCTTTATAAGTAACTTTTAGGAGTAGCTGTTTTCGTTCTAGAGCTATTGACAGGGGCCTTGCCAGTCGAGTGCTAATTTTTAAGTCGAGATATACTTGTTTGTTTTCTTGATTGTGTGTGGCTGCTATGCACCATTGGCAAATAGTTCAGCAGGGTCAGCTTTAGCCTAAGTTTTTGCATTAGGTGCCAGTAGTTCCCCCCAAGTTTGGGGCGTGACAAACTTCGTATCAGAGCAATGTCGCATCCTAGGAAATCTACAAGTAGTGTCTAGTAGAGTCTTATTTATAAATATGTTGTCCACCATATTTTATAAGCAGGAAGATATAGACATTGGTCAGGAAAATTACCCTTTTTTTCCTCAAATCATGCAATAGAGCTGAGTCAGAAGGGTTGAGTTCTCCGACTTACGATTGTTATTGGGCTTGTACTAAGACAACACATAATAACGACATGTATATCTTATGGATTCATGTTGCTGCACAGAACATAGAGGTGCTTTGACATCCGCAGTATATGACTGAGAGAGTCGAGAGAGGGCTACAGAGGAGGGCTCGACCCACGAGTGTTAGACAGAGGCTCTGGGTGTCTCCAGACCACGTGATTTAGGGAGACCACCTACACCCCCACAATAGATGTCCTATGGTATCTGGTTTGATCACCGGGGGTGGTCATATTTGTGTGAGATCTCACGAGCATCATGCTCATAATAGAAAAAGGTCAAAATGCAATTTTGACCAATTGTGCCACATTATGATATATGAAATAAACACATGCCGGGAGATTCCACGAGGGCTCCACAACATGCTATTTTTGTGGCCAAGAGGGTCATAGACAAGATATTATCCATTTGGGGACCAACAAGGTTCAACAAAGACAGACAAATTAGAAACAAGATCATCTTCCTCAGTATATCTTATAGAGTGTGGTTCCCAAATTTTATCAGGTCTCGTCGACGCCAAGAGGGAGCATTTAGTTTCGATAGTGGCTAGAATTGCGCATATGCACTACAGGTCATTAGGATTCATAGTCTTTGTTAGATGTTATGATCGGTATATTGGGTGGTTTCTCCCATTATGTTTATGTTTAAATAGATCCAGACTCCACATTATCGTATGTTATCCCATTACTTGTTGAGAAGTTGTGTATAGTACCATAGTCATTGCAATAACTTTTTTGTTGTATCTTCCCCAGTTGGTGACTCTATTATTTTCTAGAGGGTTTATCGAGATTGTACGGTAGAGATTGTTGGTCATCAAACCTCTGCAGACCTGACAGAGCTATAGATGCTTGAATTTGATATCATTATAGGCACAAATTAGTTGGCATCTTGTTACACAAATGTTGACTACCAAGCAAAGACTGTTATATTCAACATTCTAGAGGGCTTAGGAGTAGAAGGGTAATGCGGCAATGCCAAAAGGCAAGTCTATTTCCTATCTTCAAACAAAGAAAATGATTTCCAAAGGTTGCATTTACCATTTTGTCCTAGTTCAAAATCTCGATGCTGAGCCACTTAATTCTTTGTCTATTCCAGTGGTTAAGGAGTTTCTAGATCCATTTACAAATAATCTTGAAGGTATTCCCTAGAATAAGGAGATTGATTTTTTTTTTCTATTGATACATTATCAGATGTCCAGCCGATATCAATTCCCCCATATAGAATGGTACCAACAGAATTGAATGATTTAAATGAACTACTGAAAGATTTATTAGATAAGGTCGTCTTCATCAAGCCTAGTGCGTCACCATGGGGTACACTATTGTTATTTGTGTGGATGAAAGACAGCACATTACAAAAGTGTATAGACTACCAAAAATTGAATAAGGTGTCTACAAAAGACACATATCCATTAAAAAGATTGATGATTTTTTTTATTAACTACATGATGCCGATGCTTCTTAATGATTTATTTACATTTAGGATACAACCATGTACTTGTATGAGAGAGTGATGTTCAAAAGACAACCTTCAGGCTCAAATATGGCCATTTTGAGTTTCTTGTGAGGTCTTTCGGATTGACAAATACCCTAGCAATATTTATGGACCTGATGAATAGTATATAGAGGCCTTTTTTAGACTTCTTGTCATTATGTTTATTGATGATATTCTGGAATATCTCATTCAATGATTGAGAATAAAGACCACATCTGAGCAGTGCTTCAGGTACTCTGAGATCAGAGGTTGAATGATAAGCTCCTAAAATGTGAGTTCTGGTTGCATTATATGACCTCTTTTGGAAATATTATATTAGACGCTGGTATTCAGATTATTTCACAGAATATTAAGTCTTTGAAGACTTGGCCTAGATCCACGACCTCAATAGAAGTGTGTAGCGTTCTGGTGATAGCAGGGTATTACAACAGGTTTGTGGAAGAATTTTCTTCACTTTCAGTACCCCTAACAAAGCTGACTCAAAAAGCAACTAAGATTCAGCAGACTGCAGCCTATGAGCGGAGTTTCCAAGAGCTAAAAGATATATTGACTTCAGCACCTATTCTGACCTTACCAGAGGGTCCAAAGGTCTACTCAATGTATTGTGACACTTCAAGAATTAATATGGTTTGTGTTTTGGTGCAACACAGAAATGTAATTGCATATGCTTCTAGATAGTTAAATAAGGATGAGAAGAACTACCTGACCCATGATTTAGAGTTAGTTGCAGTTATTCTTACCCTAAAGATTTGGAGGCAATACATGTATGGCATCAATATTGATTTTTATACGGATCATTCTTCTCTAATATATTTTTAGACTAAAAGATTTGAACCTGTGATAATGTTGTTGGCTTGAATTGCTGAAAGACTATGATATGGATATCTTATATTACCTAGGGAAAGCTAATATAGTAGCGGATGCCCTTAGTCATAAGTCTATGGGTAGTCATTGTATTTGGGAGATGGAAAGTGGGAGATTTCCCGAGAGCTCCATTAGCTAGTTGGTTTGGGAGTTAGATTATTAGACTCTGATGATACTTGGGTCACAGTTCTGGACACATCAGTATCACCTCTAGTTGTTGAGGGGAAGGCACAATAATACAATGATCCCAACTTAGAGAAGCTCAGAGGCAAGGCTTGGCAACAAGAGTCATTAGCTTTGGATATAACAGTAGATGGAGTCCTCAGATTCAAAGATTAGTTAGGTGTTTCGGATATTGTCGGGGTTAGAAAATATATTATGCAAGAGGCGCAAATTCTCTTTACTCTATTCACCCAAGATCCACGAAAATGTATTATGATATTAAGGAGATTTATTGGTGGCCAAGAAAAAAGAGGGACATAGTTTAGATCGTGGCATAGTTACCAAATTGTCATCAGGTAAAGGTAGAGCATCAAAATTAGTGGGCTAATTGATGAGATAGCTATTCCATTTTTGAAGTGGGAGGCAATAAATATAGATTTTGTCATAGGTTTGCCTCGTTCGCGATGGAAGTATAATTTCTACCTGGGTGATGATCGATAAGCTAACAAAATCCACCCATTTCTTGCTAGTCAGTTCGACATTCATAACTAAAGATTATGATGGGATGAACAATATAGAAATAGTCAGACTTTATGGTGTCCCAGTATCAATTATTTCAGATAGAAGGGCATGGTTTACAACACAATTTTTGACATCTTTCTAGAAAGGTTTGAGGACTCAATTTAAGCTTAGTTGAACTTTTTATCCCCAGACCAATGGACAAAAAAATCCACGATCTAGATGCTTAGAGATATATTACAGGCATGTGTGCTAAATTTAAAGGGGGAAAATAGGATGATCACTTGTCACTTGAGGTTCCTGAGTTAGGGTTTCTTGGACTTGACATAATGCAGCAGACCATGGAAAAGGTTAAGCTGATCAGAGACCAATTGTTGACAGCTCAGAGCCGCCATAAATCAAATTGAGATGTTAGGAAATGGGACATAAAGTTCAATATTGACAATTAAGTCTTTTTGAAGGTTTCTCCTATGAAGGGCATTGTGCGATTCGGAATTAAGGGCAAGTTGAGCCCTCAATATGTTGGGACTTACCATATATTCCAACAGATGGGCAGAGTTTTATTACCAGCTAGACTTGCCTCCATAATTAGAAGAAGTGCATCTAGTCTTTCATGTTTCTATGTTACAAAAGTGTATCGGAGATCCAGCACATACAGTACCGGCAACAGATATTCAGATTTTAGAGGAACTATCTTATGAAGAAGTACATGTTGCCATAGTAGACTGCCATATTAGAAGATTGCGAAATAAGTATATAGCTTTAGTGAAAGTGTTGGCGGAACCATAATATCAAGGAGATGACATGGCAAGGTTAAGAGGACATGAATACTAGATATCCCCACTTGTTCACCCCTTTAGATTATGTTCAGAACCAATACATAATATACACATATTTGAATACTTAAGGTACATTAATTTTGCATTATGTGTTCTTGTGTTATTCCAAGTGATGCCATGCCCATTATCATCATTTGTAGACGATTGTCCCTAGGGGGGGGAGGATGTAACACCCTACACGTTTGAATATTAGATTAGGTCGTACCATTGGGATAATACTAAGAGTACCTTATATGGTATGAAGGATATTTTATGAGTTATTTTAAATTCAAGATGGTCGTATGTTAAGTTTTGAAGTCAAGCAAGTTGCAAAATAAAAGTCAGAAAAAGTTATTGCAATTTCCTTTAAGGAATTCTCTTAAAATTTGGGTGAAATGTCTTGGGGTTTTCCTCTCAATATATAATGATTTAGTGGGCCCCCAAAATACCAAATCAAAAGTCTACGAGCCTAGTTTTCAATGCATCAAAACCGTTTGTTCATACGACATCAGAATAGGGAGATTTTTGCATTTTTGTAAGACTGCAACAAGAAGGCACGTCAAGGTGGGCCCTAGGCGGTGGAATGATATACATTGAGATTTTTACATTGAAAAATCACTTTATACTTCAAATAACTTAATCCTAAGACTTATGAAAAAGATAAAGTTCTCCCTAGACCAAATACTCCCTAATGTTTAGCAATTAGAGCTTAAACACTTCACAAAAGTTGTTCTACACGTTCAACTCATTGTCTTGATGTAGTTTTCTCCGTGTTTTAGGTGGTGCTTATCTTTTGGGATGTTGACAGCGAGAGTTACAGGGGATTATTTATATGGAGCAGTATATAAGGAGTTATATTGGTAAGGTATGGATCCCGTACGCTAATCTATTTGTTAAAATGAGATTCTAAGTTTCTAGTTATGAAAAGTCGTACTTGCCAATGACTTGTAGTATTTTCTTGTTAGTTTTTGCTTTGTTTTTTATTATTGCAAGGAGGAAGATTGTTTAGCATTGGAATTCAGTTCCTTTTGTCAAATAAATGACCCCCCTATGACCCTCCTTCGTAATTACATGTTCTAGTATCATTTTTACAGCTTTCCGAGCCAGAAAGTGGTGTTTTGGAAACTATGGCTTTGGACAGCCCCTTTATCTTATTACATTTGGTTATTGTTGTTGTGTATTGATGGTGTTAAGGTGTTGGAGGGACTGGGTTTTAGTTTGATTCTTATTTGAGTCACATAAGATAGTTTTTGGATTAAATAACATGAAGTAGCCTTGAAATAGTGCCTTTGGAGCTCGTCGCTCCTTCAAGATGTGCTTACCATATTGTTGTTGAATTTAGCTGTTGTTTATTATTGTTAGTAGACTAATTTTATAATTTGGACTTGGATGGTCATGAGTGGGACATTGATGCCTTATCGATTGGTTATGGCTCATTCATGCAGGCTTGTTAATTCTCAAATTTGTTGCATTATATTTGGTTGGTCAAGCTTCATAGAAACAGTGTTGGTGATTCATTTGAAAGGTATGTTAACGCTTCATTTTTACTTTTTGGCATGACATTTAAGGCCAAAGCTTGTATAGCATGTGTAACATCGTTATTCGACTAGTGGCCTTATGATATTGAGTTTTGCTCCACTGCATGATGTAGCGACTACCAGCATCGCTTTATTCCTTACCTAGCAACCTAGAAAAGCTTGTTATGATTCCATTGATGTCACCTGTGATTACATGATATTATTGTGTTACTTTTATCGTCTTGCTACCGCCTATGAGCTTGTTTTGGCCTCAGCCAACACTGATACTGCAGGGTTTTGGATCCTACATTTTGGTTACCATTATCGTGCCTTCGAGCCAGGCAGATCATACCTAGGGGATAGGCAGGCTATACCTACGGGGCAACAGTTACATTATATTAATGTTCCTTCGGGCTGGGCAGACCATAACTACAAGATGGGTAGACTGTACCTACGGGGCAACAATTATATTACATTACTGTTCCTTCGGGCCGGGCAGACCGTACCTACGGGACCATCAAGATGTACCTACGGGGAAACACTTATATTGTAGCACAGAGCCTTAGAGTTGTACAGATTCACGACACATGTACATTCAGACAGTTCAGATCAGGTTATAACTGGTGTCCAGGTAAGTGGGTCAATAAAGGAATTTGGTGACTGTTTGTGCCTACTAGGACTTATGGAAATTATATGTTGTTTGTACCTTCCGGGATTATGGGGGACATGTAAGGTTATTGTTTGCTATGTGCTTTAGATGGTATCTTATTACAGAAAGGTAAGTTATTGTACTTCTTTTTTACTCCTGCCCATTTGTTCAGTCCTTATACTTCAGTTTAAGTTATTCAGTTTTCCTTACATGCTCGGTACATTATTTCATACTAATGCCCCATTTCCTGGGGGTGCTGCATTCATTCCTGCAGGTCCTAAGCGATGACCAGATAGACATGTCAGGTAATATAGCCAAGCTTTCAGTGGATTGGTTGACTCCTTTCCTTCCAAAGGATGCAAGAGTCTTAGAGGTTTGCCCTTTTTGTTGTTGATAGCTTTTTGGGTAGGTTGGGCCCCTGTACCACCAAGTATTATATTCATAGAGGCTTTTAGACTAGTTACTTGGGTTTCATAGCTACGATGGTGGCCATTTTGGCCTTGTATATTTATTAGTTGTAGCTTGTTAGCCAATTGGGCCTTATTGTGATTTTGTTGGCAGTTTAGCGGCTCACTTGCCTAGTTTACAATGTGCATACATATTTTTAGTTTTTATATTGAGATAATTATGGCCTTGACAGCCCGCAAAGCGTTTATGCTTTTCTAGATATCATAGCGGCCTCGACGGCCTAAACAGGACTTTTGTGCTACCTGCTTATTGCTTTATCAGAACTATTAGGAGTAGTTGTTTTCTTTCTAGGGCTATTGACAGGGCCCTTGCCAATCGAGTGCTAATTTTTAAGTCGAGATATACTTGTTTATTTTCTTGATTATGTGTGGTTGTTATGCGCCATTGGCAAATAGTTCAGCAGGGTCAGGTTTAGCATACGTTTTACCTTAAGATGCCAGTAGCACCCCCAAGTTTGGGGAGTGACAAACTTGGTATCAGAGCAATGTCGTATCCTAGGGAATCTACATGTCGTGTCTAGTAGAGTCTTATTTAAAAATATGTTTTCCACCACATTTTATAAGCAGGAAGCTATAGACATTGGTCAGGAATGTTACCTTTTTTTTTCTCAAATTGTGCAATAGAGCTGAGTCAGAAGGGTTGAGTTCTCCTACTTACGATTGTTATTGGGCTTGTACTAAGACAACACATAATAATGACATGTATATCTTGTCGATTCATGCTGCTGCACAGAACATAGAGGTGCTTTGACATCTGCAGTATATGACTGAGAGAGTTGAGAGAGGGCAGCTGAAGAGGGCTCGGCCCACGAGTTTTAGACAGAGGCTCTGGGTTGCTCTAGACTATGGAATTTAGGGAGCCCATCTATAATCCCACAACAGATGTCCTACGGTATCTGGTTTGATCATCGGGGGCAGTCATGTTTACGTGAGAGTTCATGAGCATCATGCTCATAACAGAAAAGGGTCAAAGAGCAGTTTTGATCAATTGTGCCACATTATGATATATGTAATAAACACATGCCGGGAGATGTCATGAGGGATCCACAACATGCTATTTTTGTGGCCAAGAGGGTCATATACGAGATATTGTCCGTCTAGGGACCAACAAGGTTCACAAAGATAGATAAATTAGCAACAAGATAAGCTACCTCAGTATATCCGATAGAGCATAGTTCCCAGATTTTATCAGGTAGAGGTCGACGCCCAGAGGGAGCAATTAGTTTTGACAGTGGCTAGAATTGTACATATGCACTACAAGTTGTTAGGATTCATAGTCTTTGCTAGATGTTGTGATATGTATATTGGGTGGTTTCTCCCATTATGTAAATGTTAAAATAGATCGAGACTCCACATTATCATATGTTATCCCATTACTTGCTGAGAAGTTGTGTATAGTACCATAGCCATTGCAACAACCTTTTTCTTGTGTTTGCCCCAGTTGGCATCTCTATTATTTCCTACAGGGTTTATTGAGATTGTACGGTATAGAATGTTGGTAGTCAGACCTCTGCAGACATGACAGAGCTATAGATGTTTGACTTTGATATCATTATAGGAACATATAGGTTGGCATCTTGTTACAACAATGTTGACTACCAAGCAGAGACTATTAGATTCCACATTCTAGAAGGAGTAGCTTAGGAGTAGAAGGGTAATACGGCAATGCCAAAAGGCAGGTCTATTTCCTATCTTCAAACAAAAAAAATGATTTCCAAAGGTTGCATTTACCATTTTGTCCTAGTTTGAAATATCGATGATGAGCCTTTTACTTCTTTGTCTATTCCAATGGTTAATTAGTTTCCAGATCCATTTCCAAATAAGCTTGAAGGTATTCCCTAGAATGGGGAGATTGATTTTTTTTCTATTGATACATTATCAGATGTCCAGCCGATATCAATTCTCCCATATAGAATGATACAAACAGAATTGAATGAGTTGAATGAACTACTGAAAGATTTATTAGATAAGGGCTTCATAAGGCCTAGTGCTGATGGGGTACACTATTATTATTTGTGCAGAAGAAAGACAGTTCATCTCGAAAGTGTATAGACTACCAAAAATTGAATAAGTTGACTACAAAGGACATATATCCATTACAAAGATTGATGAGTTTTTTATTAACTACAGGATGCCTATACTTCTCAATGATTTATTTACATTTAGGATACCACCATGTACTTGTTCGAGGGAGTGATATTCCAAAGACAACCTTCAGGCTCAAATATGTCCATTTTGAGTTTCTTGTGAGGTCTTTCGGATTGACGAACACCCTAGCAGTATTTATGGACCTGATGAATAGTATATATAGGCTTTTTTTAGACTTCTTGTCATTATGTTTATTGATGATATTCTGGAATATCTCATTCAAAGATTGAGCATAAAGACCACGTTCGAGAAGTGCTTCAGGTACTCTGAGATCAGAGGTTGAATGCTAAGCTCCTAAAATGTGAGTTCTAGTTGCATTTTATGACCTTTTTTGGAAATATTGTATTAGACATTGGTATTCAGGTTGTTTCACTGAATATTAAGTCTGTGAAGACTTGGCTAAGACCCACGATCCTGATAGAAGTGTGTATCTTTCTGGTGATAGCAGGGTATTACAAAAGATTTGTGGAAGGATTTTCTTCACTTTCAACATCCTTAACAAAGCTGGCAATTAAGTTTCAGTGGACTGTAGGCTATGAGCGGAGTTTCCAAGAGCTAAATGATATATTGACTTCAACACCTATTCTGACCTCACCAGAGGATCCAAAGGGTTACTCAATGTATTGTGACGCTTCAAGAATTAGTCTGGTTTATGTTTTGGTGCAACACAAAAATGTAATTGCATATGGTTCTAGATAGTTAAAGAAGGATGAGAAGAACTACCTGACCCATGATTTAGAGTTGGTTGCATTTATTCATTCCCTAAGGATTTGAAGGCAATACATGTATGGAATTAATATTGTTATTTATACGGATCATAAGAGCCTCTAATATATTTTTAGACTAAAAGATTTGAACTTGTGATAATGTCGTTGGCTTGAATTGCTGAAAGACTATGATATGGATATCCTATATTACCCAGGGAAAGCCAATATAGTTGCGTATGCCCTTAGTCATAAGTCTATGGGCAATCTATGGTATTTGGGAGCTAAAAAGTGGGAGATGGACCGAGAGATACATCAACTAATTGGTTTGAGAGTTAGATTATTAGACTCTGATGATACTGGGGTCATAGTTCTGGACATATCAGTATCACCTCTAGTTGTTGAGGTGAAGGCACAACAATACAATGATCCCAACTTAGAGAAGCTCAGGGGTAAGGCTCGGCAGCATGAGCCATTAGCCTTGGATATAGAAGTAGATGGAGTCCTCAGATTCAAAGATCAGTTATGTGTTTTGGATATTGTAGGGCTTAGACAATATATTATGGAAGAGGCACACATTCTCTTTACTCTATTCACCCAAGATCCACGAAAATGTATTATGATAGTAAGGAGATTTATTGGTGGCCAAGAATAAAGAGGGACATAGTTTAGATCGTGGTATAGTGACCAAATTATCAGCAGGTAAAGGTAGAGCATCAACATCAGTGGGCTAATTCATGAGATAGTTATTCCATTTTTGAAGTGGGAGGCAATAAATATAGATTTTGTCATAGGTTTGCCTCGTTCGCGATAGAAGTTTAATTTCTACCTGGGTGACTATCAATAGGCTAACAAAATCCACCCATTTCTTGCCAATCAGTTCCTTATTCATAGCTAAAGATTATGATGGGAAGAACTATATAGAAATAGTTAGACTTTATGGTGTCCAAGTATCAATTATTTTAGATAGAAGGGAATGGCTTACAACACAATTTTGGACATACTTCCAAAAAGGTTTGGGGACTCAGTTAATGCTTAGTTGAACTTTTCATCATCAGAACAATAGCCAAACAAAATCCACGATCTAGATGCTCAGAGATATATTACAGGCATGTGTGCTAGATTTAAGGTGTGAAAGTAGGATGATCACTTGTCACTTGAGGTTCCTGAGTTTGGGTTTCTTGGACTTGACATAATGTATAAGTCTATGGAAAAGGTTAAGTTGATCAGAGACCAACTGTTGACAGCTCAGAGCCGCCATAAATCAAATTGATATGTTAGGAAATGGGACATAAAGTTCAATGTTGACAATTAAGTCTTCTTGAAGGTTTCTCCTATGGAGGGCAGTATGCGATTCGACAAGAAGGGAAAGCTGAGCCCTTGATATATTGGGCCTTACTATATCTTCTAACGGATAGGCAGAGTTTTCTTACCAGCTAGACTTGCCTCTAGAATTAGAAGCAGTGCATCCCATGTTTCTATGTTACGAAAGTGTATCGGAGATCCAACATATATAGTACCAACGACATATATTCAGATTTCAGAGGAACTATCTTATGAAGAAGAAAGTGCATGTTGCCATAGTAGACCGCCATATTAGAAGATTGCGGAATAAGTACATAGCTTCAGTGAAAGTGTTGGCGGAACCATAATATCAAGGAGATGAAGCGGGAAGCTTAAGAGGACATGAAGACCAGATAACCCCACTTGTTCACCCCTTTAGATGATGTTCAGAACCAATACATAATAGACACACATTTGAGTAATTAAAGTACATTAATTTTGCATTATATGTTCTTGTGTTGTTCCAAGTGATGCCATGCCCACTATCATCATTCGTGCACGAATGTCCCTAAGGGGGGGAGGATGTAACACCCCACACGTTTGAATATTGGATTAACTCGTACCATTGGGATAATACTAAGAGTACCTTATATGTTATGAAAGATGTTTTATGAGGTATTTTAAATGCAATATGGTCGTATGTTAAGTTTTGAAGTCAAGCAAGTTACAAAATAAAAGTCGGAAAAATTTATTGTAAATTCCTTTAAGGAATTCTCTTAAAATTTGGGTGAAATGTCTTGGGTTTCCTCAATATCTACAATGAATTAGTGAGCCCCCAAAATACCAAATCAAAAGTCTACGAGCCTAGTTTTTAATGAATCAAAACCGTTTGTTCATACGACAATAAAATAGGGAGAATTTTGTATTTTTGTAATACTGCAGCAAGAAGGCACGTCAAGGTGGGCCCAAGTAGGTGGAATGATATATATTGAGATTTTAGCTTTGAAAAATAACTTTCTCTTCAAATAACTTTGTTCTAAGACTTATGAAAAATATGAAGCTCTCCGTAGACCAAATACTCCCTAAAGTTTGTCAACTAGAGCTTAAAGGCTTCACAAAAGTTGTTCTACACGTTGAGCTCATCGTCTTGACGTAGTTGGTGAGCCCCCAAAATACCAAATCAAAAGTCTACGAGCCTAGTTTTTAATAAATCAAAACCGTTTGTTCATACGACAATAAAATAGGGAGATTTTTGCATTTTTGTAAGACTGCAGCAAGAAGGCACGTCAAGGTGGGCTCAAGTAGGTGGAATGATATATATTGAGATTTTAGCTTTGAAAAATAAATTTCTCTTCAAATAACTTCGTCCTAAGACTTATGAAAAATATGAAGCTCTCTCTAGACCAAATACTCCCTAAAGTTTGCCAACTAGAGCTTAAGGGCTTCACAAAAGTTGTTCTACACGTTGAGCTCATCGTCTTGACGTAGTTTTCTCCGTGTTTTAGGTGATGCTTATCTTTTGGGATGTGGACAGCGAGAGTTCCTGGGGATTATTTATATGGAGCAGTATCTAAGAAGTTTTATTGGTAAGGTAAGGATCCTGTACGCTTATCTATTTGTTAAAACGAGATTCTAAGCTTCTAGTCATGAAAAGTTGTACTTGCCGATGAATTGTAGTATTTTCTTGTTAGTTTTTGCTTTGTTTGTTATTACTGCAAGGAGGCAAATTGTTTAGCATTGGAATTCAGTTCCTTTTGTCAAATAATTTTTTCCCCTATGACCCTCCTTCATAATTACATATTCTAGTATTATTTTTATAGCTTTTCGAGCCACAAAGTGGTGTTTTGGCAACAATGGCTTTGGACAACCCCTTTATCTTATTACGTTTGGTTATTGTTGTTGTGTACTGATGGTGTTAAGGTATTGGAGGGACTGGGGTTTAGTTTGATTCTTATTGGAGTCACATAAGATAGTTGTTGGATTAAATAACGTGAAGTAGCCTTGAAATAGTGCCTCTGGAGCTCGTCGCTCCTTCAAGATGTGGTTACCATATTGTTGTTGGATTTAGTTGTTGTTTATTATTGTTATGATACAATCATGGTTAGCTTGGAGAACATTAGGAGGGGCTTTTATATATGGATGATAGCTTGGAGCCCGGAGAAAGCCAAGGAGCAACAAATGTACAAGGCCATGGGCGATCAAGATGCCATTTGGGCAATCAAGAAGGGCCCTTGTGGGTGATTTCCAAAATAGTATCTTTTGGGCTATTTTTGTAATAGGCTATTTGTGTAAAGGCAATAACTATAACTACTTGCCTTAGCCATTTTCATACTTAGATTGATGATTGAATTGTCTTGAATAGACTCGATATTTAGTTACTTTCGCTTAGGGTAGTGATTGGGTTAAATTCCAATTGTTAGCTTAGATCGAGTGATTAGGGTGAATTCTAAATTGCTTGTGTTATCTACTTTGCTTGATCGATCATCGAGTTATCATCTTGTAGATTCAATTTGGTTTCTCATGCATTTGATTGAGTTTCCTTCTCCCTTGGTTGATTGTGGATTCAATTAGCCCTTTTTTCTTCTATTTTCCTCCCTTTTTCTAATCTATCCCTCTATCTTCAATTTGTGTTGTTTGTTTTTGTGTTTCTGATATCGATTTTGATCATTTTCGATTGAGATTTTTATCATCTTGGTATCAGAGCTTAGGTTTTAAGAGTTGTTTCATCAATTCTTAGGTCTTAGGTTCATAAATTTGAAAAAAAAAAATAAAACAAATCATCCAAAAATATAAAAAATCCGAAATTTTTTGTGTTTGATTTGTTATTTTTGACACTAGATTCGTATTCTCTAGTGTTGTTTGAGTCTAAATCCAAGATTTCAAGTAATTTTGAGTTGTAGGGAAGATTCTACCATTAAAGGAGCTTGAAGGTTTCAAAACTTGAAAAAGGGTCTTGAAGATTAGTTCGACCTAGAAAAATATTGGAGTTTGTTCTCTAGCTTAAGAGGAAGCTTCTCCTAAATTTTGAGACGATTTCGAGTTGGTTTGAAGGTGTTTCAAAATTTCACCATTGTTGAGCTTAAAAAAAGCTTGAATAAGATGAAGTGGGTTTAATTTCAGCTTGGAATTGAGGGCTAAAAGTTGTTGGGGTTTGTTCGTAGTGTTGAAAGGAGTTTGTGTTTAAAATTTCATGAAGATTGGAGTTAAATTGAGAGAGTTGTGAATTTTTGAAATTTATCAATGTTCATAGTGTTCTTCATGAAATTCATAAATTGTTGAGGAAGAACCTTCAAAAAGGTGGTGTTTAATCTAAAAAGAAAACAAGGGGAAAGTGTAAAGGTGTTTGTGGGGCCAAATCAATACAAAAATATTTGAAAATTGAGGAGAAAAAAAAGAATTTTCGTGAAAATAGGACGCTGCCAGCTGTCCGTGGTCCTACCAGGCCTCCAATCCGCGTCAGCAGCGAATTCCAGTTGTCCCGAACAGGCTCCAGCTTCAGCTTCCGTGTTGAGCCGATAGACAAACGGCTTCCGCACCCCAGCTGTCGGCTTCCGCATCAGCTGAAGCTTCAACGCCTCAGCCAACAGCTTCCGCGTCCAGCCGTGGCTCCAGCGAGCTCCTCATCGGCTCCAGGCCCTTCAGCGATGGCTCCAGGCTTATTTTGGCCAGCCAACTTCAATTTTGAAGCATTTTTCAAGTTTTTCTCCATGGATTTCAACCAAATTTCTTCCCAAATGACTTTCTTAGCTCAAATCTTGGTAAATTAGTTTCTTTTTTATTAAATCTACCTTCTTTTAGGTTCATAACTTGATTTTAATTAGTAGATTACCCTACTAAATATTATCAAGTTCCTTGAGTTCATTTTTTTTCTTGTGCATTTCTTTGTGTGCTTTTCTCATTTCATTTCATAGATAATTTCTTGATTCAAGTCCTTTTAGTTTTATTTAAGTCGTCCTTCTTTCAAGAGTCACAAGGATCCATTCCTCCACAAGGATAGATAACCTTGAATTGATTGAGCAAAACTAGTAACACTATCAATTTGGGAAAGAAGCCATAGAAGGTGAGTTGAGAGTTCATATAAAGAGTGGCGTGAGGATTTTATTACTAACTTGTTTGCTAGTTTTGTAGGTACAAAAAGAGCTATAAGGAAGTATGTCCTCTATAGCTTCGGATACTTATGATGATGAAATGAGAGACTATGCTTGTAGCAATGGAGGCTATGAGTATGATGATGATGGGGATTGTGGAGGCTATGATAATAGCCATAATTTTGAGCCATATGGTGATGAGAACTACTTCTTCGGAGATGGATGTGAAATGACTGGGGCTTATGGCTCTTATGATGAACATGAAGGAGTAGAAGTATCTTATGATGAAGATGGTGGGGTAGAAGAACCTTGTGATGATTCCTATGATGATGATGGAGAATATGAGGAATCTCACCCTACCTACTATGAGGATGAACATAACTTGAGGTATAGTTCTTCCTCCCACATACTTTATGAGTCTTTTGATGAGAACACCCATGGAGCTAGAGAATATTCGTATGCTTTTTCTTGTGGTACTTATCATAGTCAAAATAGTGTGTGTGGGTATGTTGGTACAAGTGAAAGTCATCTAATGAGCAAGAGAAAATGTGCATTCCCTACTTGTAGAACTACTATGTCTCATGCTTCTTATCCTAATTTCAATGTGTCTTGTTCTCAATATGGAAATGGTGTTGGAGGTAGGATTGAAAGATCAAAGGGACATGAAAGTAGAGTGACATCAAATGAGCCCCTTCCGGTGAGGGATCTTGAATCTTTAAGAATTAAAGAATTAAGGGATGCCATACAAAGAGGAGTTGACAAGGTCATCCGATGGGTTTCCAATCTTAAGCCCGAGGAGTTATAAAAGATGTTGAAGAAAGCCACTCCTCGTGAAGATGAACCTAAGGAGTTGCCATTGGGAGCAAGGCAAGCTACTTCTTGTGATGCTAGCACTAAAGAGTTGAACATGGAAGTCAAAATAGCCACACCTTGTGCACCAAAGTGGAAGCTTGAAGTGAAGGGATCATCTAACCCTTCACAAGGGATACTTGGCACTTGTACGAGCTCCAATGAAATTGAGAGACAAAAGATTGAGAGGAGTAAGGGTATGATAAGTGACAACTCTAGAGTGGAAAAAGGAGAGGTTGTGTGGAGTGATGTGAGAGGGTTGTCACAACCTTATACTAACTTTTGTAACCTTTCTTCTTTTTCTAGTTGTCTTGATTCTTCTGCAGGTATACTTGGAAGCAAGCCTAGTGAGGCACCTCAAGCAATGAAGAATCATGAGGTGCTAGAAAGCTTCCCAAAGGAGCAAATGTGTGCCAATGTTGAAAAACAAGATGAATGCAATCCTTTCTATGAGCTACAAGGTTCAGATTCGAGGACGAATCTTTTTGAAGAAGGGGAGGATGATACAATCATGGTTAACTTGGAGAACATTAGGAGAGAATTTTATATATGGATGATAGCTTGGAGCCCAGAGAAAGACATGGAGCAACAGATGTACAAGGCCATGGGCGATCAAGATGCCATTTGGGCAATCAAGAAGGGCCCTTGTGGGTGATTTCCAAAATAGTCACTTTTGGGATATTTTTGTAATAGGCTATTTGTGTAAAGGCAATAACTATAAATAGTTGCCTTAGCCATTTTCATACTTAGATTGATGATTGAATTGTCTTGAATAGACTTGATATTTAGTTACTTTCGCTTAGGGTAGTGATTGGGTTAAATTCCAATTGTTAGCTTAGATCGACTGATTAGGGTGAATTCCTGAATTGCTTGTGTTATCTACTTTGCTTGATCGATCATCGAGTTATCATCTTATGGATTCAATTTGGTTTCTCGGGCATTGGATTAAGTTACCTTCTCCCTTGGTTGATTATGGATTCAATTAGCCCTTCTTTCTTCTATTCTCATCCCTTTTTCTAATCTATCCCTCTCTCTTCAATTTTTGTTGTTTGTTTTTGTGTTTCCGATATTGATTTTGATCATTTTCGATTGAGATTGTTATCATGCCTGCACCCACTACCCCGGTAGAAGGATGCTACAACTAAAGAGAAACTTCCACGAACTGCCTGATGTAACCTGACTACCCAAAATTCCAAAACCCAACTCCAATTTTTCAATCAATGCCTCTAACGAAACCCCTAAGTAGACCCATACGTTGTCAATGAACACTCAAGTAACAGAGCCAACTAGGCTCTGAATATGCAAGCTGCCGAATCCGTAGATGCTACTGAAACTTGGTTTCCCCAAAAGAAGATAACAAGGAAGCAAAGGTCGAAGCAATAAGCTCCCAAAGGTAGTACTGGGAATGACCACTAGCTCAAGCTCATACTAGAAGGAATTTTAACCTCGAATCTAACAAAGTAAATGACACCATGATCTGAACTCGGTCGACTCAAGTCACCAACATACAAGCCAAAGCATACCAAACAAATCCTTCCAAGGATACACTAAATCCCACAATTCCTTTCTCGAGTAAAACCTAGAGGAGACTGGGCTGAATGCCCAACTTACCCAAAATGCTACGATTACAACACAACCATGAGGCTTTATTCAACACTTAGCCAAAAATCCATAGTCGAAGCTCAACCACAATACTGCAATCAAAAGCTCAACCAAAGAACTACGATAGAAATCCATTCCAATGGGACTGAGGAAAAACCATAAGAGAACCCAATCAGACAAAAAGATTGAAGGAGACTATGGGAAGAACCCACATACCTACAAACCTCCTAAACCAACCAAACAATGAGGGTCAACTCTAATCACCCGAGACAAGAAAATCCCAAACCATGCGCACTAGAATAACCAACACCTCTCATCTCAAGACAGAAGCTCAAACTTTGGCACAACTACCGATAAAACCAAACCAAAACAATAACCTCTAGCCATGCTAGATAACAACCTAGGCAATCAACCATCTAGGACCGCTCAACACGGATGGCTCAACACAAGTCTAGAGCCACAACAAAAATTGGGAATAGAATTAACTAGAGAAGAGGCTAACAAGAACTACCCACGAGCTACAACTCTGGGTAAATACCTCACCAGAATAACTCCCCCCATCTAATACTAAGGAATAAACTACAAGTAAGACAATGCCTAAACACTATAACTCGGGTAGTCAAATAACAAAATAGGTAGCAGGTAGGCATATAAACAAATAAATGATAGAAGGGAGGGAATCGTATCGTGAATAGTACTATCACAAGTTGAAGGTAACAGGGGGCTTACTTGGAGTAATGACATTAGGAACCTCTATCTCGGGCAAACCAAGAGGGGCATCAGACTGATGAGGTCTAACTCTTGACTGAGTAGCCGAAGATGAAGGCTCAACCATCCCACGCCAGGGACAAGCTCTATAAAGGTGACCAATATCTCCACAATCATAACAACCAGGCTGACCAGGATACACGATCGTGGGGAAATTTCTAGCAAAGTTCCCACATTCACCGCACTGGCAATAAACCTTACCTGAACCACAGGCCCAAAATCCACCTCTAACCACCTGGGGACCGCCCTACTACCCTGCACTCTACCTTTAGCCGATGGTACTGAAGTCTTGGGAGATAACATTTGATGACCCTGCTGACTGGAAGATGGAATCGTGGGACAATCCCTAGCAAGTTGCCCATGACCACTGCACTAAAAACAACTCCCATTGGGTACACACGTGCGAGAAGATCTCACTGAACCTAATGAGCCACCACAGCCTACACAACCTGGAAGCGAACAACAAAGAATCTGACCGATACCATGTCTGCTAAGCTCAACATGCCCTATACCCCCACCCTTCAAACTTGTGGAGTAACTGAAACTTGCCTGGTAGACAAAAAGCAATGGAACCAATCTCTAGAAGAAAATCCCCTACCTCAAGTCTGGGAACCTTGGAAACTATCCTAGTAATGATGTCTCTTAGAACTACCCCCACAAGCCTCATGGCACAAACCCTCGATAGCTCGAGCATGATCCACTACCTGAAGGAAGGTAGTCCCAACTGTAACCAAGTGCTCGGTCGCTAAACGGAGCAGTGAAATCAAACCTTCAACAAAGCTCTGAACCCTATCAATATCTGAAGGCACAGTCCTGGCAGTATGTCTAACCATCTCATGAAACCGCACCTCATACTCAAACACTGACATACTACCCTACTGATGAACTAGAAGCTCGACCCTAACTGGAGCACTGCTCGTAGAACCGGGTAGTGAAACATCCACTGGAGGACTCAGAGTCCTAGCCACAGTGTCCTGTAGAACTGGGGTAGATGTGAATTCGGAGGCTGGGTTGACCCCACACCCCCTATCTGATGAGGTAAACTCTCACCCTATAATCCTGGTGCTGACGGAGGCACTGAAGCAATAGGCACATAAGCCTTGACATCACCCACTGTCAAACTCATCTTAGGCATCTGAGAAGGAATAACATAATTGAAGTTTAGAAGTCAATAAAGCCAGGAACGCATGATGAGGAGATAAGAAGATGGAACTTTTCCTAACAATGTCGTGCAGCCTCCCGCAGATAGGATATGAACATCATTGTACTGATCCGCGAGACTCTACTTAGACACTTGCTTCTGTACCATGACACCGATGAACCTAGGCTCTGATACCAAGCTGTCACAATACAATTTCTCAGGTCATGATGACACCTAAAACCCCCAGTAGGCGAACCAATCCCCATAGCCCGGAATGGTCAGTAATGGGCTACTACCTAACTAACACGCACAATAAGCAAAAAATAAGTGGAAGCAGAATATAATGATAGACAAAGCGGAAGCAAAAACCCAAATATATATAAGAAAACTACTCCAACCCCAAGACTTAGTATCGACAGTACAGAAGCTCCTAATAGAATACAAGTGCTAAAAGTAACAAAAGATAGGTACAACTATCTCCGAATATACAAGAGTAACAGTACAAGGATAAGATGTAGTCAAGCCCTGACTGCTAGGTGCTCACCCTAGTCTCAAAGATTCAAAGGCTTCACGAGTATCCAATGTGATCAATGGCAAAATCTCAAGTAATATCTTCACCAAAAAGTGCAGAAGTGTAGTATGAGCAGCAATTGCTAAGCATCAAGTACCCAGTAGGCATCATCGGCCGACTGAGTGCATATAAAATATAAAAGCCATAAAAAGCAGAATACAAGAAGATAGTCACAGAAAACAAGGGAGAAGCACAAGGAAACTAGCACATGAGTAATACAACCAAGAGTACATGAATAACATGCTAGCACAAAAGATACACATACACAGATACTCAGGTAAATGAAGGAAGAGGATGCACCTGGATCCTTGCAACAACAATATATATAAGGAGAATTTAAAAAGATGGGCGGTGTACCAGTAACCTCAAAAAAATGGGAAAGAAGGGATGCAAATCAATAATTGAACCAAAAATCACATACTAACAGAAACATGCCTAAGAATCAAATACCAAGATAAAACTCACCGAAATCAACTCACAAGTCAAGCCTAAGATGGAATAACTAACCTATGAGTATCAAAATATGCTAATCAATCCAGGATAAAACAGGAATTAATACCCCACAATCGCTCAGAGAGCTAAAAAATTGGAATCTCAATAAGATGGGACCCACTAGCCCCTCAATAATCTAAGTCCCAAGGACGCTGCCTCAACAGGCTAAAACCATTCATCCAATCGATATCAAAAGTCCAGACTAGTTCTATGAAATGAAAAAAGTAACATAATCTACCTACAGTCCTAATGGCCACCCATACAACTGAGGAACACAATCAAGTGAAGACAAACCCTCCGGCTGCCCATACAACCAGTTACACCCCGAGGTTACCCCCTAGACATAACATGGGACTTGGGGCCACAAGTGCCCCAAGCTAACCCTTGGTCATAGCATTCTCAAGCATAAAAAGAAAAGTGAAAGCAAAATAGATAAATCCAAAATCACATACATAGGTAATCAAGTCGAATAGAAATACAAAATCCGGAAAGGGACTCGAACACTGTCTATGTCTGAAAGCCTCTAAATGACATAAGAAGTTGCTAGGACAAGACTCTAGCTAACTAGAAGTACGAAAGTAAGAAATCAACACTCTAAAATATAACTAGTCCTCGACCTAAGAGGAATCACCACCAACTGACAGAATGTGGCCTGGAAGCTCTAGCCACGAATCTGGGAAGGAACACCTGAATCTGCATCATCAAAGGATGCAGTGCAAGATATGCGTCAGTACTACAGGATGTACCGAGTATGTGAGCGATGCATGAACATGATAAATAGTTTAAAACATGTTGAGTATGATTTAACAATAGAAATCATACTTTAAAAGTAAAACTGGATGCAAATGACTATATAAAACACCATAAGCTGAAACATGATCATAAACAAGAGACAGAAATTTGAATAAGAGTCAAGTACATTTTTTTAGCATAAACTGTTTCTGTGGGAGGTTCTCTAACCGACATAGACCATGTGAGCTACATGGAATCCAATGTATACGCCCCATCGAGAGGACGCAATATACCTTGCCAGGGTATAAAGGCATGACTGTGGCATGATCACTAAAACTGATGCCCAATAGAGGGGACTTATAAACTTATGGGGGCACATAGTTCTGGGACTAAGGGTACTCTCACTCGTTCCAACTCGATACTAAATACTAATCCCAAAGCATACTTATAACTCATATAATACTGGGCATATCTGATGACAAAACTGATCATAACTGGTGACATATCTTATGTCAAAACTGTTGAAAAGCAATAAGACATATCTGAATGCCATGCAATTCAACTCATACATCTAAAGACTTTTAACATAGCCATAATTCAAATCATGCATTTCCTTTCTAAATTCATACTTGAAGAATTGGGTATGCAATTTCATAAAATACATAAGGTCATGATATCTAATCATGTCAAATTTCTCTTGAAGACATGCAATTCAATGGAATTATGCTAGAAATCAACTTTTGAGCTTTGTCTTTTAAAACCAATGAAGGAATCATAATCAAATCATAATTAACCAATAAGAAACCATGAATTTAAGCATAGAAACTGATTTCATAAGTTTTCCCTAATTTAGATCAAAACCCTAATTTCATAAGCTCATGATTTAAGATAAGAATTAGGGGTTTTGGGCACAAGGGTGAAAGGAACCCATTGTTGAATACCCACATACCTTGATTGAAGATAACCCACTTGAATTATAAACGAATTAAGAGGCTTGAACTTGGAGCTTGAGACTTGAAGCTTGGAGAAGAATTTTCCCTTTTTGGGAGATGAGTGAAGTAATGAGAAGGAACTTAGACTAATGAGGGTGAAAACCCTCCTTGAAATAGTAAAACAACATTGTTTAGGAGTTAAAAGGGTGCGTAATGACTAAAATACCCCTGGGATTTAATTAAGAAAAATCTAGAAAATGGGTCGACTTCAGGTTCTATGGGTTGGTTCCACGGGTCGTCGTTTGAACCACGACTCGTGGTTCCAACTCGTGGAACCTGGTTGACTAGACAGTCTGCATATGGTGGTCTAAGACTCGACAAGATGGATCCGTCATTTGAATGATAGGTCATCAAATGAACTCATCATTCCTGGGAAGTTAGTTGACCTCCAGTCAAACCATAACTCAGGATGATGGGTCGTCGAACCCAGTCATAGAACCTGGGGAACTTGCTATCCCTTTGATCTGTTTCCACGAGTCAATAGGATGGACCCGTGGTTTGAACCACGATGTAGAACCCACTCGTGGTTCCAGACCAGAGGCTAAACCAAATAGACAGGAATCACGGTTCCATTCCATGACCCGTTCAAACCACGATCCGTGGTTTGGGCCCGTCGTTCCTGAAACATGGAATTTTTTGAGATTTTTAACTTATATAGCTGGGTAGATTTCCGGGGTGTTACAATATCTCCCCATTGGAGTCATTCATCCTTGAATGAAGACTAAGCAAGGAAAATTGAGGAGAAAACAACCCAACCAATATCAAAACATAAAAATAAGGGGGACACCATGAAAACTTAACTTCTCAACTTGAAAACATAATAAACTAACTTCGTAAAACATTGATGCATGCTAGGATCATAAGAGAAACCGGTGGAGTAGAATCGGAGGGACAAACTAAGGAGAAAACTATTACCTCAAGATGAAACTGAGTTGGAAGGAAAAAGATGAGGATATTTGGCCTTCATGGCCTCTTCCGCTTCCCAAGTAGCACCTTCTACAAGCTGATTTCTCCAAAGGACTTTCACCGAAGCAACTTCTTTGTTCCTTAACCTCCGAACCTAATGATCAAGGATCTCCACATGAACCTCCTCATAAGTGAGACTATCCTTCACGCCCACATCCTCCAAGGGAACAATCAAGGTCGGATCACCAACACACTTCTTCAACAAGGAGACATGGAACACCGGATGGAAAGCTTCCAAATCCGAAGGCAAGTCCAACTCATAAGCAACACTACCCACTCTCCTCAAAATCCGATAAGGACCTACGAAACGGGGACTGAGCTTTCCTTTCTTGCCAAACCTCATCACATCCTTCATGGGTGACACCTTTAGGAAAACCCAGTCATCAACTTCAAATTCCAACTCTTTTCTCCTCACATCCGCATAAAATTTTTGTCGACTCTGAGCGGTCTTCAACCTTTTCCGAATAAGCTGAACCTTCTCCATAGTCTCATGAACCAAATCTTGTCCAATCAAGGCTGCCTTACCTACCTCAAACCAACCAATAGAAGACCTACATCTCCGTCCATAAAGTTCCTCATATGGAGCCATCTGGATGCTAGAGTGAAAGCTGTTATTGTAGGCAAACTCGATAAGAGGTAAGTGATCATCCCAATTACCTTTGAAGTCGATCACACTTGCTCTCAACATATCCTCCAAATTCTGAATAGTGCGCTCTGCCTGGCCATCTGTCTGAGGGTGAAAAGTTGTGCTAAGCTTCACCTGGGTACCAAGACCTTTTTGAAACGATCTCCAAAACTTAGATGTAAATTGAGGACCTCTATCAGAAATGATAGAAAAGAGAACACCATGAATTGAACTATCTCTAGGATGTAGAGTCATGCATAGTCGTTTGTTGAATCAGTAGTCTTAACAGCCAAGAAGTGGGATGACTTGGTCATCCGATCGACATTCACCCAAATGGAATCATGTTGCCTTCGAGTATGAGGCAAACCAGTAATAAAGTCCATATTGATTGCTTCCCATTTCCAAGTGGGAAGGTCAATATCTTGAATCATGCCACCCGGCCTTTGATTCTCCACCTTTACTTATTGACAGTTAGGACACTTAGCCACAAACCCAGCTATGTCCCTCTTTATACCATTCCATCAAAAGACTTCCCATAGATCACGTTACATCTTAGTAGCACCCGGATGAATGGAATATCTAGAACTATGAGCCTCAGTCAGAATCTACTGTCTCAACCCATCTACATCTGGCACACATAAGCGACGTTGATAATGAAGCACACCATCTCCCCCTTGGGAGAAAACCTCCACCCGCTGCTGATGAACTACACCCTTAAGATGAAGTAGAATGGGATCCTTGTCTTGCTTTGCCTTCACCTCAGCTACCAAGGATGATTTTGCACCATTTTGTACAATCACACCACCTTCTGTCGAGTCCATAAGGGGAACTCCCAACCAAGCGAGCCTATGAACCTCCTTAACCAATTCCTTCTTCTCATCTTCCACGAAAGATACACTTCCCATGGACAGTCTACTCAAAGCATCCACCAAGACATTGGCCTTACCCGGATGGTAAACCACACTCATATCATAATCCTTAAGGATCTCAAGCCACCTCCTTTTTCGCAAATTCAATTCCTTTTGAGTGAACACATTCTGAAGACTTTTATGATCGGTGAATATATCCACATGCACCTCATACAAATAAATGTCTCCAAATCTTTAAAGAAAAGACCATGGCGGCCAACTCAAGATCATGAGTAGGATAGTTCTTCTCATGAGTCTTAAGCTGTCTCAAAGCATAAGCAATCACCTTACCACAGTGCATCAAAACACAATCCAAACCAATCCTAGAAGTATCACAATACACAACAAAATCATCTAGGACCTCGGGTAGAGCTAACACTGGAGCTGTGGTCAATCTAGTCTTTAATTCCTAAAAGTTCTTCTCACACAAGTAAGACCACTGAAATTTTACCTTCTTTTGAGTCAATCGGGTCAAAGGGGCAACAATGTAAGAAAATCCTTCCACAAACCTCCTGTAGTAACCAGCCAAACCCAAAAAGCTCCTAATATCATACGGGGAAGTAGGTCTAGGCCAGTTCTTTACTGCCTCTATCTTTTGAGAATCAACTCGGATACCATCCTTAGTCACAATATGACCCAGAAAAGCAACAGACTGCATCCAAAACTCATACTTGCTGAACTTAGCAAATAACTGTCGGTCCTTGAAAGTTCACAACACAACTCTCAAATGGTCCGCATGCTCCTCCTCACTCCGAGAGTAGATGAGGATATCATCAATGAAAATAATCATAAACATATCCAAATACTGCTTCAACACATGGTTCATCAAATCCATAAAAGCTGCAGAAGCATTTGTTAGACCAAAAGATATCACAACAAATTCATAATGACCATACCGAGTCCTGAATGCTGTCTTTGGGATATCACACTATCTAATACGAAGCTGATGATAACCGAATCTAAGGTCGATCTTGGAGAAGAAACTAGCACCCTGAAGCTGATCGAACAAGTCATCAATCCTAGGAATGGGATATTTATTCTTGATTGTGACCTTGTTCAACTATCGATAGTCAATACACATTCTAAGAGAATCATCCTTTTTCCGAACAAACAAAACTGGGGCACCTCATGGAGAAATGCTAGGCCTGATGAAACCTTTATCAAGAAGATTCTTCAACTGATCTTTCAACTCTTTGAGTTTCATGGGAGACATTCTATAGGGAGGGATAGAGATAGGGTTCGTGTCCAGAAAAAGATCTATCCCAAAGTCAATCTCTCTCTCGGGAGGGACTCTGGGCAAATCCTCGGGAAACACTTCTTGAAATTGTAATGACCCTTACGGTTATTTCCAAGTATATGTTTTCCTTGAATCGTTAGAGCTTGTTTGTAGCAGCCCCAAGTCACTTAAGGCTCGTCAGGACCGGTATTTCAGTGTTGGATCCATTTGTTTGGTCGCATAATAAGTTTTGAAGTCAACCAAGTCGGCAAAAGCTATCGTAAGTTCTTTAATAAATTTTCTGAACTTTGGGTAGAATGTCTCGGAGATTTTCTCTCAATATATAAAGAGTTAGAAGTCCCCCAAAATACCAAATCGAAGGTCTACAAGTCTAGTTTCCAACGCACAAAACCTCACGACCAACTGATCGCGGAGTAAAAAGTTATGACTGTTTTACCGCGGACTGTCTGGCAGAAAATGGGTTGCGAACCGGGTCGCGAACCGGGTTGGGTTAAACTCGATTTAAAGCCTCAACTTCACGTTTTAAAATGCCATTTCAGTTCTGAAACAGTGAGAAAACATAAGGGAGAGTTCTTTAGTATCTAAATCGTGCGATGGTGAGTTGCAAACTTAAATTTAAGAATTTTATTAACATCGCGTGTATTTGGAAATATTTTATTTAAAAGTCGAATGTGGTAGAAAATTATATTATTATTACCTTTTCAAAATATTTTAAAGGTTTATGGAAAATATTTTTGTTACGATATAATTGTATATGTATTTATTTTATAAGGTTTTTATACATTGTAATATTTTAACGGAGATAGTAAATTTAGTTATGTTGAAAATTATTATTATAACATAGTAGGTTTTATTTGAAATAATTTTTTATGAATTATGGTATATTTAAAAAGTTATATTTAATATACCACGAACCTATGCAATACCCAAATATATATAACGGGGTAAGAATATTCTTTCAATAATGCCACCTCCACTCCACGTGGGAGTGGAGGGGTTGGACAACACATTGTAACAACTTTTGGGGTGCTGCCACTTGTTCCACTCACTAGCTTATTAGCTAGAATTAAGTGGCAGGAGTATTTATTTAGGTGCCTTCAATTTGTATTTGTCCAGGAGTAGAAGTGATCACATGAAGCATTTACATACTTCTGTGTGTTGAAAAGATTAAATAAAGAGTTCGTATGAACAGAATTGCTGACGTAATATTGTTAATTATCAAAAAGAAATCAATTATCTACGTCAAGTTATTCAAGCCCAAATCCGATTCTGATTTAGTTTTGGATTTTCTCGGAGTGGTTCGAGCTTGGACATCATCTTAGCAGCTTGTCATCGGACGACAGGTAGGTTACGATTTATTTTCCCTAGACTCCGCATATATAGGATAAAATTGTATTAATGGGCGTCCTTGGGTTGGTTTATTAGGTTGGTACCACAGACCTCGACCACTTTATTCATATCCGCCTACTTTTGTTCCTCCGTTGCTTGTAGTATTTGCCGATATATTTTATTTACCCTTGTGGTCCTTTGAGGCCTTGTTGACTCTGGAATATAGAAGGTGGGATTTTGGGAATGTCCGCGAGTCCCGAGCATAGAATTATCCTTCTAGGCTGGTTATGCTTGCTGAGTAGCTGTGGGCCTGTGCAGGGTCGATAGGTTTATTGTGAGCTGCTGGGCAGCTATTGTGTTTGATCATACCATTTTCATGCATATAAAGAGGTTTTATCCATGTTTTACTATGGTTTTGGCTTCGGGCCTACTGGCACTATTTTCTAAACCTTGCATGGCCCGGGGGGGCCGTTTTTGATGGAAATAATTTAGAAATGGTTTGATTTAACTTGTGAATATTTCTGGATAAAAGAAAATAAAATTATGTTTAAAATCATTAGTTTTACGATTATCGCTAGACTCGGCAGGGCCGGGGTGCTAGTTGAGTTTTCTTGTTACTTGAGATGATTTTTTGCCTCGGTCGGACCGAGCACCTGAGATGACTTTTTACTGTTTAGACCCGGTTATTCCCGGGCACCCTTGGAGGGGTTTTTGAGATATTTTCCTACTACTTTAGTCCTGGACAGGGTTTGGGCATGCATATTCGAGACTGGGTCTCTATCTTGACCCGGACTTGCTTCCGTACGACATGTTTTGATACTGAATTTTAGTATGGGGTATGGGACCTCCATGGACCTTGCCATCCGGGCCAGGGGCTACGGGCTGCGTGTGCCGGAGGAGGGGTATACGGTGGAGTAGAGGTATACGGGAAGTGTCCTTCCATGGAACCTACCTGCTGGGTCGGATCGGCGCCGGAGGAGGTACATACAGAGATACAATTTCACTTGAGATCTTCATGCATCATATCATTCATTGTTTGAGGCTCCACCCTTGTTTGTTGTTTATTGATTGTACGCTCCGGTAGTATGGGATGCCGGAGGGTTTGTTTTCACTTGTTTGTGTTCCTCGGTTGTATGGGCGGCCGGGGGACTGTAGGTAGACTTTTGCTATTTACTTACGAAATTGTTCTCTATTATGGATAAGTATGGGATTGGTTACTGCTAGACTGTTAGTTTCTGGATTTGAGATTGATATGATTAGTTGAGTTTGATTCATGTCTCTGAGCATGCCTATTATTACTCTTTCTCTCTTCTTCTTACACTTGAGGTTACCGATATACCATCCATTTTGTAAACTTATTTTGTATACACTATTATTGCAAGGACCCCAGGTGCATTGTTTCTTACTTTCACCTGTGCCTATGGTGTGTATATTCTGCTTACTAGCCTCACATGTGGTTCTGTTGATTTTCCTCTGGGCTAGTTCCTGTGTACCTTTCCTTGATTTCTGTGACTGCTTGCTTCTATTCTGTCTATTACTACACTTTTATCTTATATGTGCCCAGTCGGCCTATGATACCTACTGGGTACCTTATGCTTCGCATTTGGTGCTCACCCCTACCCCCCTGCATCTTTGGGTGCAGATCCTAGCATGGGCCATCGCCGTTAGATCGCTGTGATTCATGCTTGGAGATCTGTTGGGGACTACTTCAGACTGCGGGTGAGCTCTTGGCGATCGGAGCTTAGCTTTAGTTTATCTTTTGCTTCATGTACTCTATTACCATTCAGAGACATTTTTATATATTGTTTTGGATCATTTACACTCTATGTATGTAGTTTTGGCTCTATACTATGATACCAGGTCTTGGGGTTTGGTTTAGTTTCTGCATATGTATATATTTATAGTCCTTTTATCCGCTCTCTTCGTCTTGTTCTCTTATTTGTTAGATAGTAGCCCATTACTAACTGTTCTGGGCTACGGGGATTGGTTCACCTACTGGGGGTTGTAGGTGCCATTATGACCGAGAAATTGGGTCGTGAAAACTTGGTATCAGAGCTTTAGGTTAATCGGTGTCATCGGTATAGGAGCCAATGTCTAGTAGAGTCCTGCGGATCTGGGCGGAGACGTCCGTACTCAATCTTTGGGAGGCTACAGTGACATTTTAGGAATTTGACTCTTTCATTGCTTCTGTGTCATGCGTAGTACCCTTGAAGTTTTTGGAAATCTCATTTGTTCTACTTCATTCTCCCGTAGATGGTTCTTACGAGATCATCAGCATCACGCGAAAATGAGCCTTCCACTCCAACTAAGGGTCGAGGACGCCATCGATCAGTGGCACCTGCTAGAGCTGCTAGGGTGGAGATAGAGCCCGAGCAGCATGTGGTTCAGGGGGCAGCCCAGGTACCACCAGCTCCAGTACCAGCTCCAGTGCCCACTTTTGTGCCAGCTCCAGCCGTAGCTCAGTCTCTAGATATTCGGGGATTACTATTACAGCTTTTGGGTGTGATTGGAGAGCAGCCTTCTGAGGTAGCACAGACACCCGCTCAGGGGGTAGCCCTGGGTGCACAGAGCTCAGGAGCGCAGCCTGCTACTATGGCTCCCCGTGCGGAGGTCATTCCGGTCCCATCTGTATCACAGCCTCTTGCTCCTCGCCCAGCTATGACAGAGTCGGAGCAGAAGGCGTTGGGTAGGTTTTTGAGGTTAGCACCTCCGAGGTTTGCTGGTACTTCTGGACAGGTCCACATGACTTTATTACTACCTGTGAGGAGATGTTGCATCATCTGGGTTTGTTAGAGACTCACGGGGTTGGTTATACTACCTATCAGTTGGAGGGCCCAGCGAAGTTATGGTGGAAAGCCCAGGTTGCTTGTAGACCACCATCGTCACCTCCTTTGACCTGGTCTGAGTTTTATGAGGCCTTTATGGCCAAGTTCCTACCTCAGAGTGATCGTGAGCGTCGCAGGGAGCAGTTTACTCACCTTACGCAGGGGTCTACGACTATCTCGGAGTATGAGACCCATTTCCATCAGCTAGCACCGTTCGGAGCTATGATCATTCCTACCGAGGCTGATAGGATTCGCAGATTTATATGAGGTTTGAGGCCAGAGATCAGGAAGCCAGCTGAGATAATGATTGCCAGTGGTCGATCATTCCAGGCTATTGTAGACTATGCCCGTACTGTGGAGGACTTACAGCGACATGATCAGGGGTCCAGAGATAAGAGGCCTCGACATCAGGGTGTCTATAGTGGTTCCAGATATGTTGGTAGAGGTCCTGGCCAGTGGAGCCAGAGTTATCAGCCACAGCAGTACCAGGGTCAGTCCAGCCGACCGGTTCAGGCTTCCCTTCAGACTTTCGGTAGTACCCAGTTCGAGCAGGGTCAGAGCAGCCATCAGGGCTATGGCGGCCAGTCTTCGAGGGGTACAGTTTCTGGGGCATCAGGTCATGGTGGTCATATGGGATCTGCTGGTTCATCTCGACTGAGTAGGCCGTCAGAGGCTTGTTTTACTTGTGGTGCGATTGGTCATTTTGCTAGAGATTGCCCTCAGCAGGGTACAGTTCAGTTGGCCGAGCCTTTACGGGCAGTTCAGCCCCCGGCTAGAGGGGGTGGTCGTCAGGGTAGAGGTGGTGCTCCGCGCGGTAGATCAGGTGGTAGGGATGGTAGTCGGGCAGGTGGAGGTCGTCGTCAGTTTTACGCGGTCCCTAGGAGACCAGAGGCAGAGGCCTCAGATGCTGTGATTACATGTACGATTTCTGTGTGCCATCAGTCTGCTATGGCTTTATTTGATCCTAGATCCACTTGTTCATATGTATCTGCCTACTTTGTGCCTTGTTTGGGGTTGGCTAGTGAGCCATTATCTATTCTTGTTTCTGTTTTGACCCCAGTAGGAGATTCTTTAGTAGTGGATCAAATTGTGAGATCCTGTATGTTATCTATTGGTGATTCAGAAACTTGGGGTGACTTGATGATTCTTGATATGCTAGATTTTAATGTGATACTGGGCATGGACTGGTTATCCCCTCACCGTGTGGTTTTGGATTGTTATGCCAAGACCATTACCATATCTGTGCCCGGTGTATCCCCGGTTGTGTGGCAGGGTTCTGTTAGCCATGCACCATCTGGGATCATCTCTTGTCTTCGAGTTAGGAAGCTGATTTCCCGTGGGTGTTTAGCTTATCTAGCATATGTTCGAGATGTTAGTGCTGACCCCACTTCTCCTGAGTCTATTTCTGTGGTTAGAGACTTCCTCGATGTGTTTCCTACCGACCTGCCAGGCCTTCCACCTAAGAGAGATATTGATTTTGCTATTGAGTTAGAGCCAGGCACTAGGCCCATTTCTATTTCTCCTTACCGTATGGCTCCTGCTGAGTTGAGGGAGCTTAAGGAGCAGCTCCAAGATCTGTTAGCTAAGGGGTTTATTAGACCTAGTGTGTCACCGTGGGGTGCTCCTGTTCTCTTCGTGAAGAAGAAGAATAGGTATCCGATGCCGAGGATTGATGATTTATTTGACCAGCTTCAGGGTTCAGTCATGTTTTCGAAGATTGATTTGAGGTCTGGCTACCATCAGTTGAGAATTAGGGCGGAGGACATCCCTAAGATAGCATTCAGGACATGTTATGGTCATTATGAGTTCCTGGTGATGTCTTTTGGGTTGACTAATGCCCCCGCAGCCTTTATGAACTTGATGCATAGGGTTCTTGTCCCGTATTTGGACTCATTTGTGATAGTTTTTATAGACGACATCTTGGTATACTCGCGTAGTAGAGATGAGCATGAGCAGCACTTGAGGGTTATACTCCAGACCTTGAGAGATCATCGGCTTTATGCCAAGTTCTCAAAGTGCGAGTTTTGGCTTGAGTCAATTGCATTCCTAGGGCACGTGGTATCTAAGGATGGGATTAGGGTGGATCCGGGAAAGATTTCAGCGGTTTGTGAGTGGCCTAGACCTACAACTGTTACTGAGGTCCACAACTTTATTGGGTTAGCTGGTTACTACAGATGGTTCGTTGAGGAATTTTCTTCCATAGAAGCACCCTTGACTATGCTGACTAGGAAGGATGTCCCATTTTAGTGGTCGGATCAGTGTGACGACAGCTTCCAGAGGCTTAAGGCCTTATTGACTTCAGCTCCAGTTTTGACTTTGCCGGTTGAGGGTCAGAGTTTCTCCGTGTATTGTGATGCTTCTGGGGTTGGTCTTGGTTGTGTGCTGATGCAGCAGGGTCGAGTAATAGCATATGCATCGAGGCAGCTGAAGGTTCACGAGCGCAACTACCCCACTCATGATTTAGAGTTAGCGGCGGTAGTTTTCGCGCTCAAGATCTGGAGGCATTACCTATATGAAGGTCACTGTGAGATCTTCATTGATCACCGTAGTCTTCAGTATATCACGAGTCAGTGGGAGTTGAACTCGAGATAGAGGAGATGGTTCGAGTTACTGAAGGACTATGACTTCACTATTCTGTATCATCCGGGCAAGGCAAACGTGGTAGCGGATGCCTTGAGCCGGAAGGTAGTGAGTATGGGTTGCCTAGCTTCTCTTCAGTTTCAGAGCAGCCGTTGGCCTTGGACATTCAGTCCTTGGCTAACCGTTTGGTTAGGCTTGACTTGTCGGATCCTAGCAGAGTTCTCGCCAGTGTTGAGGTTCGTCCTACTTTGATTGATCAGATTCAGAACCGTCAGTTTGAGGATCAGCAGTTGTGTGGCCTTCGTGACCGGGTTGTTCAGGGTGAGACCAGTCGGGCTATTCTACATTCAGATGGGGTTCTGAGGTTTGATAGCCTTTGTGTTGCGTGGATTAGTGATTTGATTCAGTTGATACTTCATGAGGCACATTATACTAGATACTCCATTCACCCTGGCACAGCAAAGATGTATAGAGACTTGAGACAGCTTTACTGGTGGAGTGGTATGAAGCGGGATATAGCGGAGTTTGTATCTCGGTGCTTGAACTGTCAGCAGGTTAAGTTCGAGCACATGAGACCTTGGTGGTTTGATGCAGCGACTTCCCATTCCTGAGTGGAAGTGGGAAGGGATTACTATGGACTTCGTTGTTGGTTTGCCTCGTACTTCTCATGGGTTTGATTCCATATGGGTGATTGTTGATAGGCTGACTAAGTCAAACACATTTCTTGCCGGTCCAGACTTCTTATGGTGCAGAGAGGTTAGCCCAGATCTACCTTCGTGAGATTGTTCAGTTGCATGGGGTCCCAGCTTCTATCATTTCAGACCGCGACACTCAGTTCACATCTCAGTTCTGGAGGGCTATTCAGCGAGACTTGGGTACAGAGGTTCATCTTAGTACCGCTTTCCACCCTCAGACAGATGGCCAGTCCGAGAGGACCATTCAGATTCTGGAGGACATGCTTCGGGCCTGTGTTCTTGACTTTGGAGGTTCTTGGATCAGTTTGTTCCCTTGGCAGAGTTTGCTTATAATAACAGCTTCCATTCGAGTATCGGCATGGCACCTTTTGAGGCTTTGTATGGCAAGCGTTGCAGATCACCGGTAGGTTGGTTTGATGGTTTTAGTGCTGGGCCACAGAGCACAGATTTGCTTCGAGATTCCTTAGACCGAGTCCGAGTGATTCAGGACAGACTTCGGGCAGCTCAGAGCAGGCAAAAGAGTTATGCTGATCGTAGGCTTCGTGCCTTGGAGTTTAGTGTCGGTGACTTGGTGTTTCTCCATGTATCGCCCATGAAGGGCGTGATGAGATTTGGTAGGCGGGGCAAGCTTAGCCCCAGATACATTGGGCCGTTTGAGATTCTTCAGAGGGCTGGTAGCATTGCCTATCAGCTAGCCTTGCCTCCGATGTTTTCAGCTATACATCCTGTATTTCACGTTTTAATGTTGCGTCGGTATGTCCCAGATGAGTCTCATGTGTTGCAGTGGGATTCAGTTCAGTTGGGTGAGGATTTAGCCTTTGTTGAGGAGCCGACGGCTATTTTGGCCAGAGATGTCAGGAGATTGAGGTCTCGAGAGATCCCGGTTGTTAAGGTTCAATGGAGGCACCATCCAATCAAGGAGGCTACCTCGGAGACTGAGAGAGATATGCGGGATCAGTATCCGCAACTATTTTAGCCTTCAGGTACCCCCTTGACCTTGACTTTCGAGGACGAAAGTTCTTTTTAGTAGTGGATGATGTAATGATCCTTACAGTTATTTCCACGTATACGTTTTTCTTGAACCGTTAGAGCTTGTTTGTAGCGGCCCCAAGTCACTTAAGGCTCGTCAGGACCGGTATTTCGGTGTTGGGTCCATTTTTTTGGTCGCATTATAAGTTTTGAAGTCAAGCAAGTCGGCAAAAGCTATCGTAAGTTCTTTAATAAATTTTCTGAACTTTGGGTAGAATGTCTTGGAGCTTTTCTCTCAATATATAAAGAGTTAGAAGTCCCCCAAAATACCAAATCGAAGGTCTCTAAGTCTAGTTTCCAACGCACAAAACCTCACATCCAACTGATCGCAGAGTAAAAGGTTATGACTGTTTTACCGCGGACTGTCTGGAAGAAAACGGATTGCGAACCGGGTCGCGAACCGGGTCGGGTTAAACTCGATTTCAAGCCTCAACTTCACGTTTTAAAATGCCGTTTCAGTTCTGAAACAGTGAGAAAACATAAGGGAGAGTTCTTTAGTATCTAAATCGTGCGATGGTGAGTTGCAAACTTAAATTTAAGAATTTTATTAACATCGCGTGTATTTGGAAATATTTTATTTAAAAGTCGAATGTGGTAGAAAATTATATTATTATTACCTTTTCAAAATATTTTAAAGGTTTATGAAAAATATTTTTGATACTATATAATTGTATATGTATTTATTTTATAAGGTTTTTATACATTGTAATATTTTAACGGAGATAGTAAATTTAGTTATGTTGAAAATTATTATTATAACATAGTAGGTTTTATTTAAAATAATTTTCTATGAATTATGGTATATTTAAAAAGTTATATTTATTATACCACGAACCTATGCAATACCCGAATATATATAATGGGGTAAGAATATTCTTTCAATAATGCCACCTCCACTCCACGTGGGAGTGGAGGGGTTGGACAACACATTGTAACAACTTTTGGGGTGCTGCCACTTGTTCCACTCACTAGCTTATTAGCTAGAATTAAGTGGCAGGAGTATTTATTTAGGTGCCTTCAATTTGTATTTGTCCAGGAGTAGAAGTGATCACATGAAGCATTTACATACTTCTGTGTGTTGAAAAGATTAAATAAGGAGTTCGTATGAACAGAATTGCTGACGCAATATTGTTAATTATCAAAAAGAAATCAATTATCTACGTCAAGTTATTCAAGCCCAAATCCGATTCTGATTTAGTTTTGGATTTTCTCGGAGTGGTTCGAGCTTGGACATCGTTGTTCTAGCAGCTTGTCATCGGACGACAGGTAGGTTACGGTTTATTTTCCCTAGACTCCGCATATATAGAATAAAATTGTATTAATGGGCATCCTTGGGTTGGTTTATTAGGTTGGTACCACAGACCTCGACCGCTTTATTCATGTCCGCCTACTTTTGTTCCTCCGTTGCTTGTAGTATTTGCCGATATATTTTATTTACCCTTGTGGTCCTGTGAGGCCTTGTTGACTCTGGAACATAGAAGGTGGGATTTTGGGAATGTCCGCGAGTCCCGGGCATAAAATTATCCTTCTAGGCTGGTTATGCTTGCTGAGTAGCTGTGGGCCTGTGCAGGATCGATAGGTTGATTGTGAGCTGCGGGGCAGCTATTGTGTGTGATCATACCATTTCCATGCATATAAAGAGGTTTTATCCATGTTTTACTGTGGTTTTGGCTTCGGGCCTACTGGCACTGTTTTCTAAACCTTGCATGGCCCGGGGGGCTCGTTTTTTATGGAAATGATTTGGAAATGGTTGATTTCACTTGTGGAGATTTTTGGGCAAGAAAGTAAAATTATGTTTAAAATCATCAGTTTTACAATTATCGCTAGACTCGGCAGGGCCGGGGTGCTAGTTGAGTTTTCTTGTTACTTGAGATGATTTTTAGCCTCGGTCGGACCGAGCACCTGAGATGACTTTTACTGTTTAGACCCGGTTAT